>CM062816.1:1190403242-1190845742 GCA_031772625.1 Pinus tabuliformis | reverse complement strand
AGAATCATTGACTGCTTATTTTGAAGATTTATCCAAACCAGAATTTGCTGTAATTCTCTTGTATTTAATGACTAATGGAAAACAATTCCCTGTAGATTCCACTCATTTTCCCTTGGATATCTTTTCCGAAGATGTAAGACTAGTTCTTCAGGTGTTGGCCAAAATTTTAGGGAAAGAGGACATTACAATAGTTGACAAAGCAGTTTTAGGAATGTTTGCTGTAATGATGAAGCCTAGAGTTGTATTAGATATACCAACATATTGGGAAAAAGAAATTAATGTCCAGTTCATGAATTTCACTCTTACAGGTTGTTTTAGGTTTCCTTCACTTGTGACATATCTATTCTTGTATTCCAATGCTAAGAAATTTTTGCATCTAGGGTTGAATATTATGTACACTCTCAAGCATAAACAATCAGTGTTTTTTTGGTCTGATATAGTAAGAATTGATCCTAGAAATGAGGGTCTGTCCTATTTTGCATCCTCTTTCCTTTCTGTTGTATATTCAATCATCAACAATTCACCTACACCAACTTTACTCCCTAAATCCCAATCTTTCCTTCAAGTGAGTAAAGATGTAAAGGTTGGAGATTGTTTTCTTTCTAGGATCATGTTGAAATAAGGTTGTATGGAGATGAGGTTGAGCCCTAAAAATTACCAATTTTTGTTCCCATAAGAATGTTTGCTCTAAAATTCATTAGACAGAGTCTAAATGTGGATCAGGTACATTTTATACCTACAAAGAAGGGACTCCTTTTCAAGTTGCCTTGGACTGTTGGACCATTCATTGGGAATACTAGGCAAGCAACAGATGGAGTCCAAAAATTCTTAGAAGGGATGAATTTATTACTAGAAGAGAAATGGGCTTATGATCTATATCATATCATTTCAAACAAAAGAATAGAAAATGGATATGCTCCTTTTATGCATGAATCAAAACCAAAAATTGTGAAACTGGCAAAAGGAGGGAAGTCAACTCCCTTGGAAATATTGAGACCCCTCTTGCTACTGAAAAGAACTTGAAGAGAGGTAGGTTAGAGGCAGTTGATCTAGAGGAAGAAGAATACAGAGCATCAAAAAGGGCAAAGATGTTTGAAGATATTGGTGCATCAACAACTCCCAGTATACAATTATAGTTAGGGGAAACTTTTTGTACTCCTTCTCCAGTTTCAGGGGAATCTTCTCAAGATTCAGTTTCCATGATTAAACAGATGTTTTTGTAGGTGGAGGAAAGAAACAAGAAAATTAGAGAAAACATGGAATCACAATCAGAAGCTCAGGTATCTTCTGAATATCAGACAAGGCTGCTATCAGCTATGGATTTAGAGAAAAGTCAGCTAAAATTTTCTCTCTCTCATCCATCAGCAATGTCAGTAACATCTGCAATAGGGTTCAAGACTGTTAATTTAATAGTGGATGCAAAGAGGATTCCATTACTTGATAAGATTAATCTACATATGCAAATTGGGCAATTAATTTTTCATGATTTATATAAATCTGCTTCAGCTGCTTCTAAAGCTGAAAATATGTTAGAGAAAGTGGTAAACCAACTGAAGTTGGAGAAATAAAACTCCATAGCTCTTAATACCCAAAATGAAGAGATGAAAAAGATAATTGTCAAGATTGGTGTGAATCTAGAAGATAGGTCTGCAGTTCAAAAGTTACTGCAGAGTGCTGAGATAGAGATTCAAGCACTGAAGAAGAAGTTGAAGTTTCCCTCAGCAGAGCATCCCATGGCTTCAAAGGTAGCAGGGGTTGAGAAAGAAAAATAATTATTGGTCCAAGAGCTTCTACAAAGGGATGAGGAAATAATGAAGTTGAAATAAATGAATCTTTCTTTACAACAAAATATTGATTCACATGTATCCACAATTGTGGTGGCAACAGATTCAGATGATCCTATTGAGAAACTGAATCAGGTTAGGATTGAGTTGCACATTGCTGAAAATGAGTTAAAGAAGAAGCAGACATATTTGGATAATGTTGTGAAAATCATCAAAGCAATTGAGCAGGATTTTTTTATGACCAAGGAGACAACAGAAAAATACAGAAGGGATTTCCAGGCTTCTCAGCAATAAATTAAAGATATAAAGGATAAAGTGAAAGGAAACATGTCCCTGGTACAAGCAAGAGAAATATTTTGGAATGACATACTTAATATTGTAAAGAGTGTCTGGCAATTCTTAGTTATCATTGAAGAGGAAAAGAATATTGTCAGATATTTACAAGAAGTCATCCTTAGTAATAAAAAAAATTTGCAGAATAGAGCCCAGCTTGCTAAGAGATTGATTGACTTATTAAACTCAAAGTCTGCACAATAAATGAAGGATTTTGGAATAGAAGATAGGACAAAGCATGTGATGGAAATAAACAAAATGAAATTGAAAAATGCCAACAAAAAAGCAGCAGAGAAGAAATTGATGGAGATTAAGGAAGCAATAATGAGTTTTGATATCAATTTTGATAAAAGAACAAGTGTTGGTTTGACATCCTGTTGGGATCAACAAAACAATTTGTTATAATGGGAACTATATGAAACATTACTGGTGGAAGCAAAAATTAAGATTAATTCTACACATGAAAAGACTGCAACCTTAAAGGGAGCTACAATTGTCAATTATCTTCATAAAGATTTTCAACTTGTTTGGATGATGAAGACTCTTTTTTATTGAGAATCCTACATACAACAGAATCACAGACTTCAGGATAGAACATGTTAAGTTTATAAATTCCCCAAGTACAAGTACAGAAATCTGGAGGAAGACTAGGGAATGGATGTCACCACAAGCTGCTGCTACAGAAGCAGAAGCCTCTACTACTCCACAATCTCAGATTGATTTGAGATGAAATGTTTACTTTTAGAAGTTATTATATTTTCAAGCCATGTAATTTTTATGTTTCAATGTAATGTTCGAATAGTTAGGAGGTTGACAGTTCTGATAACTGTCTTTTTGAAAAGTTTGTATAAATGTACTTTAGCAATATGAAAAAGGGTTTCAGATTTTTGCAATACCTCAGAGAGGATCACTTATGTACTTTGATCTTCACTTTAATGATGAATAAAGCTTTCAACGATTCCATAAATTGTTGGTATGATTTGTTTTTGTTGTGTCATATTATGTATGTATTTCTTCATTGAAAGAATTGAAGTAGTCTGTTCTTTATTTACAATTAATGGTTATAATTTTCTGTAAATTTAGAGGTCAAAAAATCCTTAAAAACAATTCTCTTCTTTCAAATTTTCCATTTCTCATCAAACACACTTTCCTCTAGGTTTATGATAAAATATTCTGCAGAGACAACCTTTTATTTTGAAGCTTTCACCAACACTTCTCACAAATTTCAATCCATTTGTATCCAACAATTAAAGGCCATTTAAAGTTATGTTCCATGTATTGAAGGTTAAAGGGTTTAAAATTTAATATTATGGGGTTTGCAAAATGATAAGACAAACAAATAATAAATATTTAAGCTTTAATGAATTTCTTGGGGACTAATTTCTACTCATCTAGGAATTGTCTCCCATGGTACAACAGAACCCGAAAAGAAAATTTGAAGCTAAAAAGATCAGATCTAAGTGTAAAAATAAACACTTAACCTACCCATTTTTACCTTTCTTCTTAACTTTTCACCAAAATCCTTGTGAGGGAGTGACAATTACAAATTCTAAATGATTTGTATTCGCCTTTAATGAGGCTTCTTTTTCTAAATTTCAACTCTTGGAAATGTGGGATTGTTTTACTCCACCTGCCTCTAATTGAGGGGATACTTCCACCATATGGTGGATTATAATCTCTGTATTTTCAAAATTTCTTTGACTTTGGACCTTTGTTCTTGCCTGCTCTTCTTCCCCTTTGTTTTCTGGTGTGCCTTGTTGTTCCTAAACATCCACATTTATATTATTCTCCATAGTTTCTTCTTCCTCTCTCTCTGAAAGGTGCAGATATGGAACCTACCAACCCTTTGGCTTTTTGGCCTGCTTCTTTTTCCTATTTGGAGATTTCTTTGCCTGTAGATGATCCAGGTGGATATTGGTGGCCACCCACCTATTCCACTTAGATCTCCAGTCAGTTTCATTTGTTTCCTTGTTTATTTCAGCATTTACTATTTTTAGCAGTTTTTTCGGGTTCTAAACTTCCGAAGCAGTTTTGGCCCCTTAAACAACATTTTTTTATGGTCTGCTACAAGCCCATAGCCTTAGGCAAGGGCATGTGGCAAATCCTATAGTACTCAGAGAGACCTTTCCAACAAGGTATTATACACACCAAATAAAGATAATATGACCAAGTTATGACCCCAGGAAGTTGGCTGCCCAACTAACCCCAACGGGGCCCACAAAATCTTAGCATTACATCTATTGGGGTTAGGGTTTTGGTTGTTTAGGGTTTTATCATGTTTTTAAATAATAAATAGGCCCTTTAGCCTCATTATAACACAGTTCAAAGGCATGCAGCCGCCACATCTCTTCTTAGAGATAAGCTACCATCGCCCGAGCTAGTCTTGTTTCCATTCTATTTGTAAGCATATTTCAGTATTTGATATTATTGAAATGAAGTGTTATTTTTGATGCATATCTGTATTTATGGTTATATCTGTAATTTGTTTCATTCCTATTAATTTCAGATCAGTGGTATAAGAACGATATTCTCTTTCTCTGTTTTTCTTTACATGTCCCCAACGAGGTCGAGATATAAGGAGTTAGGGCTCGAACTGGTTGAACCTTTGCAAGACTAATCTCACAAATACCGATGGCTTCCTATGGCAAAAGAGAAGAAAGACGAGGGGGCAAGAGATCCTTTCAAGATCTTTCTTGAAGAAGCCCTTGAGTGACAAAGGTACGTGATGATGGACAAATTTGCCTAGATCCTTCAGCGGCTACCCAAATCTGACATATCTACTTCCGACAGCTACTCTGGAAGTGCCATACCCTTTAAGGTATAAGTTAACTTTGACATCTCCATATTTGAAGGTCAAATAGATGCAGACGCCGTAGATAAATGGTTAAATCTATTAGAAGGATACTTTTTTGTTCATGATTTTTCCAACTGGGAAAATATTACTTTTGCACTTCTCAAAGCCACCTCGCACGTTAAGGACTGGTGGGAAACCTCCTGTGAGAAGAAAGATGAAAGTACACCCTCATTGTTTTTAGCCACACCCACTTGGAATTCGTTCCAGGATGCCATCAAGGAGTAGCACTACCCTGTTGGGAGCTATGACGATTAATACATAAAGTGGACCACACTGCAGCAAGGGAAGAGAGCAGGAAGTGCTGGAGTTTACCAATGTTTTACATACCCTTCACACGAATTTTGGTATCAAGGATTCCGAGAAACATTTGGTACTCAAGTACCGTAGTTGCCTACACAAGTACATCTAAGATGAGATGGAGTTCCTGGACATCTTGATCTAAAATGGAGTAGATTAGTAATGCTGTGTTAATTTCCCATTCAGAATAAAACCCAAGATGCTTATCATTTGCTTATCAAGTGCTTAAGGATTCACCATTTTTTCTTAATCATCTGATTCCCATGAGAGTTTCTTATGTAAATGTTATAAACAATTTAGCATAAAACATATGTTGAACAACAACAAAATAACAACAAAGAACATCAAAATACAACACACAACACAAAGATTTGATGAGGAGTTCACGCCTCCTGGGCTACGTCTCCTTGGTCCAGCTTTCAATACTTGGGCCTCTCTATTATGCTCAAAATTACAACAAAAGTGTGTTTACAATGCTCAAATGCCTTTGAAACTTGTCTCAATGAATTCAGAATACTAAAAAATGGCTATATACCTCTTTTTTGCATCCAATTTGGATAAGAATTGAAGAAGTTATGACTTCTCCCAGTTCTCGCACTATATTTTCCACAAATTGCTCCAAAACTGGTAGAAACCCACATTTCTGCTCCAAAATCCGCTAATTGAGCGAATGTTCGCTGCGCTGCGAGCCATAAACTGTCGACTATATCGCAAGTCGTAATCAACGAAGTTTGGTGGGCTGAAGGTCTTGTTAACATTGCGCAGATGTTTTGATTACGATATCGATGGACTCGACAGTATCTTAAACTGCGGCTCATAACATCTCGCGTCCGAGACTTATTGCATTTCAAAATCAGTGGAGAACCAACAACAATCTTAAGCGAGACTTGTGTTTACCTGTGATATGCGATTGCGATCTGTGATCCATCCCATCGCAACCTGGTACCTGTCGGGGCCGATTCTGACCTGTTGCGATATGCGATATGCGATCGCATTGCAACCCTAAACCTACCATGGGAAAATTTGTAACACCTTTTTCTGCATGCAACTTGTGATTTGTGAAATGCGAGGGCCAATGGCAGACTGCCACTTGGCGCCTCCTCATTCGCTGAAGGGTTTTATCATGTCATCCAATCCTGACATGTAGACAAGTCAAACTTGAACTTTGACTTGATCTAACTTCTACATACGAGATCGAATTTGAGTTCCATTCACACTGTTGGATTTAGAATGATGAGCTCTTCCATTTGAAGCTGAGTTTAAAAATATTCTAAAACTTTTATTTTTGAACATAATTTTTGAGTGCCTTATCACTCCTCCACACTGGAAGCCTTTTGGACACCAAAAGATCACTTTCAATTAATCAACATGTGAGGGTACAATACCCTCACCTTCCCCTCTTCAATCCATTTGGCCTTTGATAGATTTGTCCCTTTGAGACCCACTCGAAGATAATCAAAATTTCCCCTCTTTGATGACCTCATTCTTCTGTCAAGTATGGTGTCTTGCAGAAGCTCATCAAGAAATTCTAGAGAAAAATCTTCAATTGATGGAATCTGTACACTTTCTCCTTGATCTTCAATCAAAGGAGGCTCACACAATCTCAAATTTTCAACATTAACAACAGAATAAATTTTCATATATGAAGGTAAATCAAACTTGAAAGCATTATTGCCAATCTTTTCCAGAATTTTAAATGGACCGTAACAGATTGATTTTAGATTTTTACCTTCACCTTGAAGCTTTTCCTTGCTAATTTAAAGCCAAACTTCATCACCTATGTGAAATTGACGATCCAAACGATACTTATCATGCCTTGCCTTATACTTTCCTTAACTCTTTTCTAGTTGTTCTTGAACTATTTGGTGAATCAACTGAATTTTATCAATGAATTTCTTTGCTCTGTCTATGTCGCTATGTCCATCTACAACTACATCTTTGTCAAAGATGAAATCCAAAGGTGATTTAGGAAAATAACCAAGACATGCCTCAAAAGGTGAAGTTAGAGTAGAAGAGTGTTTTTCTCGGTTGTAAGCATACTGAATATAATGCAACTGTTCACCCCACAACTTAGGATGTTTGCTGCAATATCCTCTTAGCAAAGGAATAACTGTCCTGTTAACCACTTCAATTTGACCATCTGTTTGCGGATGGAAGGCTGTACTTTTCTTCAACTTGATTTCCATCAAGTTCGATAAACTTGACAAAAAATTCCCAACAAAACCGGAATCAAGATCACTTACAATAGGAGTAGGTAATCCAAAATGAACCCATACATTTTGAAAGAAAAGTTGAGTTGTTTTTTCAACTGTAATTTGTTTTTTACAAGGCATTAATATGCACATCTTGCTGAACCTATCCACAACTACGTACAAATAATCATGACCTTTTCTTGATAAAGGAAGACCTCCTACAAAATCTATAGAAACACTCTCTCATGGATGTGACGACACTGGAAGTGGTGTGTACAATCCTAGTTTCCTATTACTAGGCTTACTGACTGCACACAATGAACAATTTCTAATAAAACGTGACACACTTTCAAGCATACGAGGCCAGTAAAAATACCTCTGAAGATTTGACATTGTTTTACTTACACCGAAATGTCAAACAATAATAGAAGTGTGCACTTCCCTTGTGACATTTACTCTCTCCCTATGGAACACAAAGTTTTCCAAAATTATATAACAGATTATCATGTACATGGTAGTCTAATTCCTCAACTTGGTGGCCTTGATGCAAGTTTGAATATACCTCTTGAAAGTCAACATCATGTGCGTATTTTTCAACATAACTGTTACACAGTAATTTGTCACCATTGGTCACCGTCCCTATCGCCCTGTTTCCGTACATTGGAGGACGCATTCCGGGACCTGTGAGCAGTGACATAACCCAAAAACACTTGCATTATGTTCCCCTGAGTATGTACTTCATGTTCCCTGAAGACACCTTTTGCAAATTCTCCCTTGGCGCAGGTCCACAGTATCTTACCCGCGCCAATCACTGAGATCCTCAAAAGAGGGCGCGACCATTGGCGCTTTGTCACGGAACAACACCCGCGCCAGCCCAGTTTGGTAATGATTTTTGCTAAACGCACGCCCATCTGTTTTTTCCCTTCAGATCACGAAGTCTTTTGAGGGAAAAATCCATCTGATAGACGTCGAGAGTCATCATCTATCCTTGATATCTATCCACAGTGGCTTTTCAGAGATAATGCCAATCCACAATGGGTGTCCTGGTTCATCGAATCTTTCTCCCTTCTCCATCTATAAATATCTGTCCTCATGCATTAGACAGGGGAGTTTTTGGAGGAATGCTAGTTGTGATTATACTTGTCGTGAGTGATAGTGAAGCATAGAAAGGTTATGCTGCCGGAGAGGAGGTACATTGCAAGACACATATAGTTGCTCGCCCAGCCAGAGGAGAGGTTCAACGTCAGAACCTTGGTTGTAACTTTTCCTGTCTATTATTTATTAATGAACGACTGCTGTTATGGTTCCAATCTCATTGTCTATTATAGTGATGTTTGATTTATTTCCTTTCTGACTGAAATATAGTTGTGCCTTGGTGGATTTTATGCTTGTCTTTGTTTCTTCCTTTGCATGTGCAGGTGTCCGTTTGCAAGGATCGCAAGGATTGTGACCTGCCGGAGCGAGGGAGCGGGAATACCAACTCTGCTTCGACTATAGCGTTGGATTCCAGGTTGGTCTTCTTAATTCACCTTTAATGTACAACTAGGAACTTGCGTGGCAGCGTGAATTGATTGTGGCTAGTTCTGTTTTAGGCTAGTGGGATCGCCTCTGTCCGCAGAGGGGATTTACCTATCCAACAATTTGGCGACTCCGCTGGGGAGAAGCTATTTGGAATTTGTCTTGCATGTTAATTTTCTTGCTTGAGTGATTGAGCTTTCTGGGTCAGTTTTGAGATTGTTCTTTACTGTTTGATCCATCTGAACACTGTCAGCCCGACCTGGGGTCGTGTTATTTATTTTTTAAGCCGGCAAGCTTTGTTGGCGCGGTTTTTATTCTGACAGTCGCACCAGTTGGCGCATGTTGCCCAACAGCAACCCGCACCAATCTTTTGGTAGCGCAAGTTGCAGGCTGACAGTCCCGCCAGCCCTGTGAATTTTTCCTGTGCGTTGGTCGGAAGCTCTTTCGACCCAGATTTTTATCTTTTTATATCTCTTACAGCCTCTGGAAGTGTGTTGAACCTCTGTTTGACTGGTTTTGGCCTTTATCCTTCAGTTGTTTGCTTATTTCTAGTGATTTTCGTCTCAGCCCTTGAACATCTAGTGGCTTCGCGTGTCTAGCCTTCTGTGGGAAGTTTCGGTCTTTTGATTTTCCAGTCAACTTGTTGGTTGTGTTCCGCACCTATCTAGTGGTTTGTTAAAGCTTGGTCTTCTATGCTTTGGGTGATTCACTTCTAGCTTCTCTGGATTTTTCTCGACTTCATTTGAACTTAGATTACATGGTTCATTGAAAGTCTTTGTGTTTCTCCTTGCTTGGATAGTTCATCTTGGTGTTTCAGAATTGGTTCCATTTTATCGAGTGAACTTGGTTTGTTTATACTTGTGAATATCTCTTAAGATTTGTTTAAATGCATCATGCCATCTTAAAGGAAAGAAAAACAAAAGATCTTTTGCATCATATTAGTTAGCGTTTATTGTTATTTGTTGCTATTAAAAAGAAAAAATTTCATTTCTTGTTATTAGCTGCATCAGGATCTTTGTTGTTTGCTGAGTGATCATTTCGTTTGTGTAAAGATCTCAACCCTCCTGTAGATAGAATTCATCGAATGAAATGCTATAGTTTTGGCATGTAGTTTGCATCTAAGAATCTTTTGAGATATCACATACGGTAGGACCAAAAAACTGAAACATAATTGAAGATAAACTTTAAAATAAACTCAATGAACATAACAACGCATTGGAACCTAACGCAGACATTCTAGAGGTCTAGGTTAGAGACGTGTTCCGGCGTCTTTAAACCTGGTAGCTTACCGTTGAGTGGTTGGGTGATTCATCCACGGTGAAACGATAGGTGCCAATACGGACTGAGCTCCCACGTACCGTCACGTATATACGGGAGACCCCACTAGGCTATCATCCTTTATCCATAGGAAGCTGAGTCTACCGCCTTACAAGCCGTAATGCACTGAACACAGCATTCGGGAAGATTGACTGCAGTACGGGAAGTCCTTGGTTTTCATCTGATTGCCGAGGTGTATAAGCAGTTTTACGGATTGTTTGGTAAACCTCTTGCCTAGTTTCCAGAGCAGTCACTTTTGATCCTTTTCGGACTCCCTAAAAGAAAAGGTGCCTGTGAGCGTCTTGTCACTTCGTGCTCATTAAATATTCGAAGGAGACTAGAGTCATCTTTTGTCCTTTTCTCGACTCTTAAAACATGAAAAGGTCAAGTTGTGTCTTTGCGTCCTAAAATTTATCTGGCTACGATAACATTTACCCAATTAGATTTTGTTTGCGTTAGCTTGAGTAGGATTCTTTCTCGCTCAATGGCATCCTTCCCTGAGTCCACCGGCCAAGGTGTTCCCCCTAATGGAAACCCTAGTCCATTTCCTTCTGTTGGAAATGTCGGTGTTCAGTATATCGCAACTTTGTCTTTGCCTGGGTTAACGATCGGTTTGTCCGTATGGTTGTTTTCAAACTCGGTGGTCTCGAGGGTGATAACTCCTGTTCCACCACCACCTCCTCCACCCGAACAACATCATGTTGATTCCAAGGTGGACCCCTCCCCTTCTTCGCCTATTGCTGCGTCCTCATCTTCTACTTCGCCTGGTGAAACTTTGGATTTAAGTAACCAGGTGGCTAAGAAGAAGAAGAAGAAGACCAAAAAGAAAAAGTCTCCCAAGGGAAAGGTCGCATCTACCCCGAGTATACCTCAAGTAAAGCCACCTTCTGCTCCTCCGCGGAAGGCTAAGTTTCCTTGTCAATTATGCAAGGAGGACCATTTTCTTACTGATTGTCCTGGTATTCCCAGGGTCCTAGATATATGGTCCCGTGACCCGACTCGCCCCTCGTCGTCGCAGATTGACGATACCTTATCAGCTGGTAAGGGAAAAGGGAAGGTTCGTTTCCCTTGTCGACTTTGTGAAGGTAATCATCTCCTTCGCCTTTGTCCACTTATGGATGAAGCCTCCCGTCTTTTGGAAAGTCTGTCAGCTCCCTTACCTCAACTACCCACTGGATATCAGCGTCTTTTTGCAACTGCAGATCATCTTTCCCCTGCTGACAAAGAAATCAACCAAGATTCCTCTCTTGTCCAGCCTCCTCTTCCTGAATCTGGCTGTGCTCAGCCTGTTCCAGACCAGTCCCTGGTCGGAAAGAGTGTTGATTTATGTTCATCATCTATCAAGGATGAACCATCTGAATCCAAACCAGATGAAAGTCCAAAGGTCCAGATGACAGTTGACCCGGTCTTTCAAAAGGTCCAAATGACAGTTGACCCGGTTTTGACTTTAGAAGTTCCATCCTCAAATGATATTATCACTGTCAAGAATGAAGACCACACCGTCCAAATTCTATTCATAAACACAGAATCTTATGATCAAGTGAGCATCCCTCTCATTCCTTCGCAGCAGGAAGGAATTTCATCAGAGTCATATCCGGCCGTTTATTCGGTCCCACCTCCAAGCAACCTAGTTGTTTCCTTCAATTGGGATCAACTAAGCAATCCCCGGTTACCTGCTTCCATACCATTTCGAATTATAGTCCAAGTCTACCGAATGGTTATGGCCGGTACCATTATTGATGAGGGATCTCCTGTGAGCATCCTTTCTTCAACAGCTTGGGAAGCACTTGGTTCGCCACTGCTTCTGCCTGAGATGAGAAACCTTACAGGTTTTCATCGAGAAACCATTCGACCTTTAGGAATTCTTCCCAATGTACCTATAACATTAGAAGGGAAGACCGTTCAAATGGGCGCCATGGTAGTCCAAGGTCCGTTAGATTACAATTTACTCCTTGGGTGAGACTATATTTATCGCATACGCGCAATTGTGTCCTCACTCTTCAGAGTGATGTGTTTTCCGCACGAAGGAAGGACGATCAAGATCGTAGACCAACTTTCGTTCCCCGGTTCACACTTCACATATAGTCATCTTCCATTCCTAAATGGTCTTATTTCCACAGGAAATGCCTCAACATCCAGTCCGTCATCCTGATGACGGCAGCTGACCCGGGCGCGTGACTGAAGCCCGGGGGGCATGCATCCTCCTTTTCAAAATCGAGTCTTTCCAAGTGAAACTTCATTCCATCCACTCCGTGAATGCCATGAAGCTTGGGGGGCATGTACCTCGATTTGCATTATCATGCTGGGGGCATGCAAATTTATAGCAAGCATAGTTTTTCGTTTCAAGCTTGTGTAAACATGAAACCGAACCCAAGCAAAGTTCTCCATGGTTCAAGCTTGTGTAAAAATGAACCCATACCTGATTCACATCTTGTGATTGCCGCCTATCTGCTAAATTCTGCTAGATGAGCCTTGGTTGTTTTATTCCATCGCCACCATCTCTTTGGCCGATCATATGCTCTCACTTGGTTGTTTATCCTTTCCTGAGGAACCGCATCGATGAGTGGTTTTATTAGCCAGCCTCTTGACCATTACATGTTTTGAGGAGTTCCACCATTGCCAGAACCAGTTGCTACTCTTTATACCACTCGTTCCTCTAGGACGAGTCTCCTTTAAGCTCTTTTCAGACTCGTAAAATATGAAAAGATTGCCGAGTATTTTTTCCTTTTGACTCGTTAAAGAGAATAAAAATGGAGGTCTGCTTTCAGCTCTTTTTCTGACCATTTAAAGAGAAAAGATTGCCGAGTTATTCCTCTTGACTCGTTAAACGTTAATAAGGGGTGGTTGTTTTAAGTTCTTTTTATCGACCGTTAAAACATAAAAAGATTACCGGGTTGTGTCGTTTCAAACTCGTTAATGGTCATGAAACGACGTGGTTTTGGCCGCTTTTTTACTTTTTCAGGTCGAAATCACTATTTATGAAAAGTACTCCTCGATCGTAATGGTCGGGTGGTTCTTTCGGGCATTATTTTATACTTTTTCAGGCCCGAGAGACACAACTTTACGAAAAAGGACACCCTTGGAGTTTCCTTTTTTGCTGTCTTTTCAAACTCTCTAAACATGAAAAGGCGCCGAGTTCTTCCTTTGTCAGACTCGTTAAAAACTGATGACATCGGATTTTGTCGAAATGACGTACCACAAGCATATGCTATCCCCATCAAGCTTGTTAAAAATAATTGGGGTACTCGCCAGAAATGGCGGGGGGAAAAAAAAAGGAACCATAATTACCGTCGTGTCGGCAGTATGTCGCTCTTGAACATGGCACTTCTTTGCTTTCGTGTCCAGGGTGGGGATATCTCATCTCATATTTTTCACTTGCTTCCATGGACTTGGGTACCCTATTTGACCTCTCATCTACTCATTGCCTCGTCATTATGACCTTTGATCCATCGATGTCAAATACTGCCAATTCCATTATCGTGCCGCCGATATGTTCAAGAGAAGTTGACCTCTGAAAAGAAACAACCTCCATCTGATAGTTCACATGATCTTGATTCACAACATTATCCCTCTGTCTCGTGTCGATGATGTGGGAAACATTATGGCCCACCTTCGATCGAAGTCACT
Organism: Pinus tabuliformis; assembly: GCA_031772625.1. Classification (NCBI taxonomy): domain Eukaryota; kingdom Viridiplantae; phylum Streptophyta; class Pinopsida; order Pinales; family Pinaceae; genus Pinus; species Pinus tabuliformis. Next base: position 1,190,831,820 of record CM062816.1, on the reverse strand, counting down.
TCCTGTCGACTTCAACTCATTATCCAAGAAGCTGATCTAGAGACTCCCTTCCAGTGCCTTGGAGCCTGCATGCCTAAATGGTAGGTTCTTCGTGTTCGACGTGAGGTTTTCATCATTGGCCTCCGATCGAATGATTCTACGGGTGTTCGACGCCAGCTCATTAATTCGCACGCCGTAGATTGTACCTATAGTACCTTGAGGGCCATTGTCATTATTGGTGGTACCTCTCGCGTCTGTTAACAGTTTCCACTATTGACTGGTAATCAGACGATGTTCATGCATGTTCGACTTCAGCTCATATATTCGCATGCTTGAACTTGTACTCTTGTTCGGGTTGAGATGGAGCGCAAGACCCTGGATTGTGTCTGTTGTAATCCAGGCGTGATTCTTGATACATGACTCATTCACTGGATGGCTGCGACCATGCCTGAGTCTATTCATTGATCCTAACCAGATGGCTGCGTCCATACTACGGATCTAGATTATTTATGTACTCTCTTATGGATGGCTGCGACCATACCACGTACATCATGTAATTGAACTATCAGTTGTGTCTCTTAATGCAGATCCTCGGCGGCAGCTATATGTGTTCTTGTGTGTTCCTATAAAGCATTTCACCCCTCTCTCTCCCTCTCGGACTTCATGCTTTAGGGGGAATCTGTTACATAGTAATTTGTCACCATTGGTCACCGTCCCTATCGCTCTGTTTCCGTACTATAGAGGACGCATTCCGGGACCTGTGAGTAGTGACATAACCCAAAAACACTTGCATTATGTTCCCCTGAGTATGTACTTCATGTTCCCTGAAGACACCTTTTGCAAATTCTCCCTGAAAAGTGCTCTTTTTCCATTGGCGCAGGTCCACAGTATCTTACCTACGCCAATCACTGAGATCCTCAAAAGAGGGCGCGACCATTGGCGCTCTCATGGAACAACACCCGCGCCAGCCCAGTTTGGTAATGATTTTTGCTAAACGCACGCCCATCTGTTTTTTCCCTTCAGATCACGAAGTCTTTTGAGGGAAAAATCCATCTGATAGACGTCGAGAGTCATCATCTATCCTTGATATCTATCCACAGTGGCTTTTCAAAGATAATGCCAATCCACAATGGGTGTCCTGGTTCATCGAATCTTTCTCCCTTCTCCATCTATAAATATCTGTCCTCATGCATTAGACAGGGGAGTTTTTGGAGGAATGCTAGTTGTGATTATACTTGTCGTGAGTGATAGTGAAGCATAGAAAGGTTATGCTGCCGGAGAGGAGGTACATTGCAAGACACATATAGTTGCTCGCCCAGCCAGAGGAGAGGTTCAACGTCAGAACCTTGGTTGTAACTTTTCCTGTCTATTATTTATTAATGAACAACTACTGTTATGGTTCCAATCTCATTGTCTATTATAGTGATGTTTGATTTATTTCCTTTCTGACTGAAATATAGTTGTGCCTTGGTGGATTTTATGCTTGTCTTTGTTTCTCCCTTTGCATGTGCAGGTGTCCGTTTGCAAGGATCGCAAGGATTGTGACCTGCCGGAGCGAGGGAGCGGGAATACCAACTCTGCTTCGACTATAGCGTTGGATTCCAGGTTGGTCTTCTTAATTCACCTTTAATGTACAACTAGGAACTTGCGTGGCAGCGTGAATTGATTGTGGCTAGTTCTGTTTTAGGCTAGTGGGATCGCCTCTGTCCGCAGAGGGGATTTACCTATCCAACAATAACTTTCATGCAAAACAAAATGATTCTTGAGTAAAATGGATACATTAAAAACCAGTCTAGAAAGCATATCAACAACTCTATTATAAATACCTTTCTTGTACTTGATTACCAAGTGGAATTGCTGTAAGAATCCCATCCAATGAAAGTGCCTTGATTGCTGCAATTTTGTTTGAGATTGCAGATATTGCAAAGGTTGATGATCAATGTGAATAATGGTTTATTTTCCCATTAAATAATGCTTCCATTTCTTCACACTTTGCACTAATGCGTAAATCTCTTTATCATATGTAGGATAGTTAATAACAACACCATTAAAAATCTCAGAATGAAATGAAATGGACTTACCATGTTGTAAAAGAACTGCACCCATGGCGTAGTCACTTGCATCTGTTTATATTTCAAATGGTTGTTTCAAATCCAACAATGTTAAAACTGGGGCTGAACTGATCTTTTGTTTTAAAGCATCAAATGATTTTTGTTGTTTGCCTCCCCACTAGAAGACAACCTTCACGCTGGTCAAAGCATGTAGTGGAGCTGCTATGGAAGAGAAATTGGCAATGAACTTCCTCCAATACTGCGCTACTCCCAGAAAACTCCTTACTTCTGTGACTAATTTGGGTATTGGCCAATTCACAATGACCAAAACTTTAGAGGGGTCAATCTTCAGCTCACCTCCTCCAACTATGTGGCCCAAATACACTAAGGAAGTTTTCCTAAATTCACATTTAGACATCTTCATAAATAATTGTTATTTTCTCAAGACATCCAACACTTTCCTCACATGCTTGACATGCTCTTCTCGTGATTTGTTGAATATCAAAATATCATCTAAATAGACAATTACAAACTCATCAAGAAAGGATCTTAAAACATCATTCATAACTCTCATGAATATAGCTGAAGCATTGCAAAGATCGAAAGGCATAACCAGCCACTCAAACAATCCCTATTTGGTTTTAAAAGCAATCTTCCAAATATCCTCCTTAGCTATTCTAACTTGATGATATCCATTTCTCAAGTCTAATTTAGTGAAATATTTTTCATTCTTCAAGTGATCTAGAAAATCATCTATTCTGGGCAGTGGGTATTGATTCTTTATGGTAATTTTATTCAAAGCTCAATAATCTACACACATGTGCCAGGTTCCATCTTTCTTGGGTACCAAAACAATTGGTGAACCACATGGCGAAGTAGAGGGACGAATTACACATTTATCTAACAATTCCTGGACTTGTTTCTTAATTTCTAAACTTTCCAGAATTGAAATCTGATACATACCAATATTTGGGAGTGGACAGTCTTGCTGTAGATGAATTTCATGTTGAATTCCCCTATTTAGTGGCAATCCCTTTGGTTCTTGAAACATGTCTCCATATTGATTGACCACATCAACTAATTCAACTTTCAGCACCACATCACAACCTGCAAAGGATTCCTGCTCCATGTCATTCTTCTTCTTGATCATAAGGAGCACAAGATTCTTGCTGGAATTGACTAGTCGCTTCATTTTCCCTGCACTTGCTAAAGGCATATTAAGGTTTCTATGATGAGCTCTCACAATATACTCCAATCTATCTTTGAAAAAATGATATTTGTTCTCAAATCCATGGAAAACGGCTTTCCGATCATACAAATACGAGCTTCCCAACACAATTCCAGAAATATCCAGTGACACTACATCTAATTCGACTTCATCAAAGAAATTGGCAGTAATAGCAACCTGAAAACACATTTCCTTGTGACCTGAAGATTTGCATCCTTGGTTATCCAACCCAAAGGATACGGTTTATGATGAGGCATGTTTTCCAGATTCAACTTCTTGACCAAGTCTGTAGAAATTAAATTTTACTGGGATCCACTGTCAAATAACGTATCAATATTTGTGTGTTTGGAAATAACTCTAATATGGAACAACTCAATTATGTTTTCTTCATTTGAAGCGTTGCTGGAGTTATTTGCAACACTGGTGCTTGCCATCGCTTTTCCTTTAGTGACCGTGGCTGCAATCTTTGTTTCATCACCTGAGTCAAAACCCAACTCTTGTTGTACATTAGCGTTTGTCTTTTGTTTCCCTATATTGTTAAATTTATTCGGTCTTAATTCAGGATGAAGCTTCCAACAATGTGCTTCGTCATGGCCCTCTTTGTAACAATTCTTGCACACAGGTTTCTCCCCTTCTTTCTTAACATAAGCATTTTTCTTTTGCTTTCCTTTGAAAGTATTTCCTTTTTCATCACTATGAAATGGCTTCTTCTTACCTTCTTCTTGTACATTTTTCCCTCTTTCTCCGAGGTGTGTAGCTTGAACACAGACCTCATCAAGATTTGTGGGATTAAACATAAGAATGATGTGTCAAAGATGGCTATGCAAACCTCCTATATATTTCAACAAAGTATCTTGTGATTGCAAGTCTACTCCTAGCATAAGAGCTCTTCTCCTAAACTCCTGAGTATACTCTTGCACATTGTGACCTTTTAACGGTCTAATTTTTTTTCCAATTCATGATAGCTTTTTGCGTATGAGCTAAAGGGTAGAATTGTCTTTTTATAACAACAATGAAATCGAACCAAGTAATAGAGATCTTACCATGTTTTTTGATCTCATCTTGAGTCCTTGCTTCCCACCAAATGAGTGCTGCACCCTCCATTCTCAATGAAGCCAATTGAATTTTGATATCATCCTCTTGAAGGTTATGAATTCTACAGTACACCTCCAACTGACGAATGCAGTTATCCAACTTTCCTACATTAACTTCTCCATTGTACATAGGAAACTCAAATTTAACATCAAGCTTTAGAAAAGGTGATTTACTAGTTCCTTATGAAGAATGATGATGAGTATGAGTAAGGGTTGTATTAGTGGAAGAGTGTGAATATGCTTGTCAAGAAGAAGATGAAGAAGATGGTGGAGAGGGTGGAGGGTTGTATCCATTCCCATTACCTCCTTTTCCATTACCTTCTCCTGAAGAACTTTCTCCATTGGGAGGTTTGGAACTTTCTCCTTGCAACCTGTTATTCCTCTCTTCATAGAGGACGTTCACCATCTCTATCATATCAAAGAAAGCTTTTTTGAAGGTCTTCTCATCTTCTGTCATGTTTGTAGGTTCTCCTTCATGAGACATGATCTCTAGAGTCTCAACTGTAGCTTGAGATTGTAGTGGTTTAGAAGACTTTGGAAACCTTTCTCTTCTTCCACTTGAACCAACTTCAGGGCTTCTGACCAACTTTCCTTCACCTCTTTTGAGTTTTAACCTTGTAAGCATGACATAAACTTGCAAACAATTAAATAGTTCTTTGCACAAGCAAATCTAGTAAGAAAAAACCAGTTCTCTGATACCAACTTGATCTGAAATGGAGTAGATTAGTAATGTTGTGCTAATTCCCCATTTAGAATAAAACCCAAGATGCTTATCATTTGCTTATCAAGTGCTTAAGGATTCACCATTTTTTCTTAATTAACTGATTCCCATGAGAGTTTCTTATGTAAATGTTATAAACAATTTAACATAAGACATATGTTGAACAACAACAAATAACATCAAAATACAACACACAATACATAGATTTGATGAGGATTCACCCCTCCTGGGCTACGTCTCCTTGGTCCAGCTTCCATTGCTTGAGCCTCTCTATTATGCTCAAAATTACAACAAAAGTGTGTTTACAATGATCAAATACCTCTGAAACCCATCTCAATGAGTTCAAAATACTAAAAAATGGCTATCTACCTCTTTTTTTCATCCAATTTGGATAAGAACTGAAGAAGTTATGACTTCTCCTAGTTCTCCCACTATTTGTTCCACAAATTGCTCCAAAACCGGCATAAACCCACATTTCCGCTCCAAAATCCACTAATCGAGTGAATATTTTGCCACGCCATGGGCCATAACTTGACGGCCATATCACAAATTGCAATCGACGAATTTTAGCGGGTTGACGGTCTTGTTAACACGGCATGGATGTTGTGATTGTGATATCGGCGGACCCGACGGTATATTAATTTGCGGCTCATAACATCTCGCGTCCTGGACTTATTGCATTTCACAATCGGTGAAGAACCAATGACAATATTAAGCGGGACTTGTGTTTACCTACTATATGCGATTGCGATCTACGATCCATATCATCGCAACCTGGTACCTGTCAGGGTCGATTTTGACCTGTTTGCGATATGCGATATGTGATTGCATTGCAACCTTGAACCTGCCAGGGGCTGATTTGTAACACCTTTTCTCCCTACGACTTGAGATTTGAAAAACGCAGGGGAAAATGGTGGACTACCACTTGGTGCCTCCTCATTCGCTGAAGGGCTTTGCCATGTCATCCAATCCTGCCATGTAGACAAGTCAAACTTGAACTTTGACTTGCTCTAACTTCTACATATGAGCTCGGATTTGAGTGTCGTTCACATCGTTGGATTTAGAATGATGAGCTCTTCGATTTGAAGATAAGTTTAAAAAGATTCTAACACTTTGATTTTTGAGCATAATTTTTGGGCACCTGATCACATCTCCTCGCTCGGCACGACGTACCGGTTCGCTGTCAAGCTTGAGCAGAAGTTTAAATAGAAAAAGCAAGACTTTGGATCTACGAATCTGAAGCAAGGGAAAGGCACCCCAAAAACTGTAGAACAAAGGGCAAATCCAAGGCGGGGGGAACCAGGATAACCCGTTGAAGCCGCAAGCAAAGAACAACACCACGAAGACAAAGAAGGACATGGGAAAGTGGTGTGAGTTACATAAGACCTCCACTCACAACACAAGTGAGTGTCAGGCCAAGCAGACATTGGTGGTCGAGATGAAGGCTTACGAGTCAGATGCATGTTCCGACTCTGAGTCAGAACTCAACAAAGGGAATGACAAAGGGAAGCAGATCATTGATGCAGAGCCCAGTGCCACTATGACCACCACCAAGATCCAAAAGATTGAGCTTGAATATCCAGAAGAGGGGGAATGCCTATTCCACTCACAAATGTGGGTGAAGGATTCTCCTTTGCAATTCATTGTTGATAGTGGGAACCAAAAGAACCTCATTTAAATAGAGGTCGTGAAGCGGTTGGGCCTATCGAATACAACACATCCGTATCCGTACACTATCAGGCGGCTTCACCAAGGATGATATCTCTGCGTCAGCCAATAGTACCGCCTTCTAGAACTTCGTGATGTATTATTAGGACAACCATACTTATGGAAGCAACATGCTGTATATGAGTCTATACATCGCTCTATTATTATTTCTTGGGGTAGTAAGTTATACAGGATACCGGAGGTAGCCCCACATACCGCCATCTCCTTGATCTCTGCCAAGAAATGTAGTAAGGTCATCTCCCAAACTGGGAAATTTGTTTTCTTTTTGATTCACTCTCAAAGTAAGGGGAAGGTCATAGCCACATCCATGGCCCCCGGGGAGGGTTCCTCCAAGTAGCAGAAGCAGGTGGATACGACCATGGAAGAATATGGGGACATCTTCTCCTCACCTATAGGGGTACCCTTGCATTTTCAGGTCAAGCATTTGATCGATCTCACTCCCAGAGCACCTCTACCCAACGAGCTGATATATCACTGCTCCATTATGAAAAATGAAGAGATCAAGTGAAAAATCCAGGAATTGCTACAAAAATGGCACATCCAACCAAGTTCCTCACATTGTGGGAGCTTGATTGTACTTGTACAAAAGAATTATGTGACCTGGAGGCTCTACATTGATTATTGGGCATTAAACAAAATCACTGTTAGGAACAAGTATCCAATCCCACGGATTGATGACCTGCTAGACCAACTCAAAGGGGCCAAGTATTTCAACAAGATCAATATGAATTCTAGTTATCACCAGGTTCCAATAGAGCCCATAGATGTATGGAAGACTACCTTTAAATCCATGGAAGTCCTTTTAGAATGGTTGGTTATGCCCTTCAGGTTGACAAATGCCCCTGCTACTTTTATGAGGCTAATGGATGACATCTTGTGGCCCTTCACCAACTCATTCGTGGTGGTTTATCTGGATGAAATCCTCATATTAAATAAGAGTTGGGAAGAACACTTGCAACACATTCGATAGGTCCTTCAAACCCTTCGATAACACAAACTGTGTGCCAACTTGGAGAAATGCACCTTTGGCATGATCCAAGTCCAATACTTGGGTAACATCATAGATGAGTGTGGCGTGCATGTGGGCCAAACTAAGATCCAGGTCATTAAGGATTGGCTAGACCCGACCACTCTAATGGATCTTCACATATTTTTGGGCCTTGAAATTTTTTAACAGAGGTTCGTGTTGGGATTCTCCCATATTACTTTGCCTTTGAGTCAGATTAGTAAGGGCGGGGCGAAAGAAAAGTTTTCCTGGTCCGAGTCCCAATAGAAGGCGTTCATTGAGTTGAAGCACCACCTCTGCTGCACTGATACTCACATTGCTAGACCAAAAATAGCCATTTGAAATCGAGATAGACGCCTCAAACTATGCTATTGTTGCAGTCCTCACCCAACACAAACATCCAATGGCCTATCATAGTGATACACTTTCTGATACAATCCAGAAGTATCCCACCTATGGTAAATAGATGTATTCCATTGTGAAGGCTTACCAACAGTGGAAGCACTACATTCTGGGGAAGGAGACGGTCATACACACCAATCACCAATCTCTTCAATTTATACAGACACAGGGGAAGTTGTAGAACGATCGCCATCAAAAGTGGTCTACATATCTGCAACAATTCCACTTGAACATTAAATACAAAAAGGGCAACACCAATCATGCTGCAGACTGCCTCAACCGGCCCCCAGTTGCAGCACTGACTACTGTTCTCAACCCTTGTGGTCATGAGACCTCTGGATGGCTGCAACTATACAAAGATGATCTAGAGTTCGCCTCCACATACAAGATGCTAGTAGACAGAAAGCAAGTTCCTAATTTCCACCTCTAGGACGCATTATTATTCTACGTGGGCCACCTTTGTGTTCCTTCAAGCGGGCGTGCCAAGATGATTTGGGAGGCACACTACAGTCAGGTCGTATGACACTTTGGTGTGGAGAAAACTATGGTTGTACCACAAAAGTACTTTTATTGGCTCAAACTTTGACTGGATGTTGGGAAATATATTAGATCCTGCACTGCTTGTGCCATCGCCAAGCTAACCATCAAGAAGAAAGGCCTATACACTCCTCTGCCTACTTCTAACCAGCCGTGGGAATCCATCTCCATGTACTATATGTGTGGCCTCCCTTCTACCAAGCATGTTAATGACTATGTAATTGCGGTTGTGGACATATTTTCTAAGATGGCTATATTGGCGGCCTGCAAGAAGAGTATCATCGTAGAGGATACTACCAAACTCTTCTTTGAACAAGTATGGGTACATTTTGGGATCCCGCAGACCATTATATCAGATCGAGATAGCAGGTTGCTAAGCACATTTTGGTCAAGCCTTTGGATACTATTGGACACCAAGCTCACCAAGTCAATTGCCTTCCATCCCTAGAGTGATGGCCAAACGGAGGTCGTCAATAGGATGATAGTGCACATACTCCGCATGTACAACTCCAAGCATCCTCAAATCTGGGATGAGAGTCTTCCATATGTGAAACACAGTTATAATAGAGCTCTCCATAGCTCGATGGTCGCAACCCCTTTTAAGCGGGTTTAGGATTTCAACCATTGTGTTGGATTGATGTTGCCATGCCTCACGCGACTACATAGACAGAATCCACACATGTATTGTCCGAGGTTGATATAGTGACTAGATTTATTGAATGCATCCAACACATCTGCCAGTAGGTTCATGACATCTTGGAGAAGTCAAATGCCAAGTACAAGCAGCGACGTGATTAACATCGGGTGCCACACAAGTTTAAGGTGGGTGACAAATTTTGGTTTCATTTGCAGAAAGAACACCTTACCCGAGCCCATCAGAAGCTTAGACCACTCCGATATGGTCCTTACACCATTACAAAGTCTGTGAGAGACAATCCTTTTGAGCTTATGATTCCCCCATTCCTTGGCCTGCAGCTAATGTTCAATGTGGACCGCCTTTCAACCATACTTCTCACCGTTACTAGACACATCAGACATTGAAGAACAACTCACACCAATAGAGTTAAACCTAGACTACATGGAATAAGCCACAATTGATTAGATTATGGACACACAGGTCAAGAAAACTCGCTAGTAGAAGATCCAGCTATATCGGGTTGTCAAAGATGGCCAACTCCTACACCAAGGCAAGCGGCTCACTAGGGACCAGGTTCAACAAAAATTTCCTCACCTCAAGGAGGCTTTGCACGCAATGGAGACCATTGCTTCCTAAGGGGGGAGGAATGATCCAGGTGGATATTGGTGGCCACCCACCTATTCCACTTAGACCTTTAGTCGGTTTCATTTGTTTCCTTGTTTATTTCAACATTTATTATTTTTAATAGTATTTCGGGTCCTGAACTTCCAGAGTAGTTTTGACCCCCTAAATGACATTTTTTTGAGGTCCACTGCAGGCCCGAAGCTGTAGGCAGGTGCCTGCATAGCCATAGGTAGGGGCCTATAGAAAATCCTGTAGTAATCAGAGAGACCTTTCCAACAAGGTATCGTACACGCCAAACAGAGATAATATGACCAAGTTATGACCTCGGGAAATTCGCTGCCCAATTAACCCCAACAGGGCCCACAAACTCTTGGCCTTACATCTCCTAGGGTTAGGGTTTTCTCATGTTTTTCAATAATAAATAGGCCCTTGATCCTCATCGTAACACAATTCAGAGGCATGTAGCTGCCGCATCTCTTCTCAGAGATAAACTATCATCGCCCGAGGTAGTCTTGTTTGAATTTTGTTTGTAAGCATATTTCAGTATTTGATATTAATGAAATGAAGTGTTATTTCTAGTATTTGATATTTCTACTGCATCTCTGTATTTATGGTTATCTGTAATTTGTTGCGTTCTTGTTTAAGTTTGGATCAACAGACAAGTGTTTTGTGCGTACATACTATTATTAAAATGTAATCACCTATCTCTCTCTCTCAAATCATATTACCACAAAGAATTCCTTTCTCTCTCGTATTCTTAAAGCTCTCTCTCAAATCATTATCATATTACGACATACATATATATATATATATATATATATATATATATATATATATATATATATATAACATCGTAAGCATATTTCCACAATGAATACTATGAGTCTCTCTCTCTTTCAAATCATAATCCTATTACCACACAGAATTCTATGAGTATTCTTAAAGAAAAAGAAAGTGAGGTATTGGAAACTTTCAAAAATGGGTATTCATAAACAAAAAAAAACAAGTGGGTTGGGATTTTTTTATAACAAACTACAAAAGGTAAATGAAGTAGCTTATAAAACCAATAAAAGGTTAATATTTTAAATTAATATACAAATAAATAAGGGAATTTGTATATTGGATTTTAATTTTAAAAATAAAAATTTTAAATTATAAAAGTTTTCGGATTTTAGTTTAATTTAAAACTATTTTGATTGGTCCAGGGGTCTTGGATAGACAGTGATCGGGTGTGCTATTAAGACACTCTTAGATGTTAAGTCACCAGTTCAATTCCCTGCCCTATTTAGGTGTTATTTTTGGACATGACCATGATGTAATCTCACTGATGCCAAACTTACAAAAAAAAATTGTTTTCATGGATTAAAGATTGATTTTTCTTAAATATAAAGAAATAGATTAATAATCTAAAAATAATTGGCAAAAGTAACAAATTATTATACATGAATATTGCGTTTTTACACAAACAAATAAATTATATATATATATATATATATATATATATATATATATATATATATATATATATATATATATATATATATATATATAAAGTAAGTTAGGTGGGAGTTTTATGTTAATCATGTTAAAAGACATATATGGCAAATAATTATTGGCCTATTACTAGGAAAACAAAACCAATAGTATAGTCATAAAGATTTTGTCTATATCATTGTATAAATAACTATGTAATAATACTAAAGCAAAAATAGTTTATCATTGTATGAAAATCTGTTATGTGGCCTAGTATTATGCTTAGTATGATGAACAAAGAGCCTACTCATAAACACGTAGACAAAAAATACTGAATCCAAACATACTAATTAGATGGGGAATCAATGGGTATGCCTTTTGTACTATCATTCACCTACTCAGAAGCTAGGAAGTCAAGACCTATTGTCTTCTTGGTCGAGAGAGATACTTTTTCATTAGATTTCTTGATATGAAGTTGAAGGGCATTGATGTGTAGGAGAATCTCCCACTGAGCCTTGCTTCTTTCCATGTACATCTTCCCCTTTACTATTTTTATTTGCTAATAAAGGTAGTTTTTCTGTAAATAAATGGTGGCACTATTATGGGCGTTGCTAGTATATGGGACCAAGTGTCTGACATTTCATTATATCTAATCATTGTGAAGACAATTCCACTCCACTTTGGCCTCTTCTTCTACAATATTAATCTCATCTTGTGTCGCTGGGGGGTGTGCTTCTAGTAGAGTGCCACATAGGCCTCAATACCATGCTAGGTTTATGATTGGGGTTGCCTAGACAAACTTGATGGTTGTAGCAAGAACCAAGGTGAGGCATAGTTAACGATGGGGGGAGGACACATAGAGAAAAATGGTACCATTCGAGCAGGAGGAGCCACAACTCAACTAAGCTTTCTTATGGGTGCAATAAGAATAGGACAAACACAACCCAAGAATAAGGGAATGGGCAAACCGAGAGGGTGAAATGGATGAGAGAAGAAAGTAGAAGATATCTAGAAAGGAGGTTGCCACAACTACACAATTAACGAATCTCCAAAATTTAAACCTATCTAGACAAGGATTGAATTACAAAGTTACCTAGAATAGAGAGTATTTGCAATTTGGAGCCGAAATATTAAGTTTCTTATAGCCAATGAGTTAGTTTATTGTATCCATCTCAATCATGTTTCAATGACACGATGAAATAGTTTGTAATAATCCCTGGAAGCGGAGAGAAACAACACCTAAGCAAACTTAATGACAGAGTATTGCCCATTTATCTAAGTGACAATCTACATCCTATGGAGATGATGAAAAAACACCAACAACCAACCTATAAAAGAAACAAAATACACGGACAAAAACATCATTATCTTAATACATATATTTTTTTGCAACATAAATTTATTCAAAAAATAAATAAAATATATTAAATTTAAATCGATAATTTAAAATATTTTTTTTTTCTTATTTAACAAAAATATAAATATATATTCTAAAAAATTACATTAATCCAAAAGTAACCCATCATCATTCCATCATCATTATATAAGGAAAATGCAGAAGTTGAACGGGAAAAAACTTTTTGACTAATAATTTTTTGATATAAATTACCTTTTAAATATTTACTTAAAAAGAGAACATGTAAAAAGATGATTCAAATATCAAATCAATCAACAATAATACATTTAAAAAAGGTTAGACATCTAAATTAATAAACTCTGTAAAATTACAAAACAACTTCTAAATTATTAAACCCTATAAAATTACAAAACAAATATAAAAATATCAAATGTCAATAAATTTATAGGTTCTCAAATCAAACATCAAAGGTCAAATATCAAACTAAGTTACTCAAATATCAAATCGATGAACAATAATGCATTTAAAAAGTTAGCCCTATAAATCAATGAACTTTATAAGTCATGGAGCCAAATTAGTCAATATATGAATTAAAGAACTATATATGTCCTCCTTTGGAGTTGTAAAATTTATCGTATTTAGACCATTGGAACAAAGGAGGTAACGTATATAACGTCTATCATCATATAATAAATCTAGGAGCCTATTCTATTAGATTTCCCAATGTGAACATTGAGTTAGGATAAAGTTTTTTTTTTTTTTCAATAATGGATGAGTTTAAGGCATGTATGAAATTGGAAATCATGAGAATTGGAAAAATTTACTTATCATAAAAAATTCTAAAATAAAGTTTCGTTGAAAAACAAATTTATTTTTCAATAATGGATCGGAATGAATTGGAAAATACAGTTAGGTTAACATTTATAAATCTAGTTATAATAAAGAGGTTAACATTTATTTTTAATAATGGATTAAAACGGAAAATCTAGTTATAATAAATAGATGTGAGAAAATTAAGTTATAACCAATTTTGGCTTTTGAGAATGGAAATTAATAAAATTGGAAAATTAAAAATAAACAAATTAGAATAATTATTTTGAATATGTTTCACTCATATTCAATATCAGTGGTTCTGGGTAGATTTATATGAAGTGATCACTTTACTAACCCCAAAAGTGTCAATGAGAATTGACCCATGACCTCCCATTAACAAGGTGCTTATACAATGGGACTTGACCAATTAAGCTAACCCTTAAGGCTTAATTTAAAATAATTATTAAATTTGAATATATTTTTAAAAAATTTAGAATTTAAGATGTTTTTAGTATTTATAGATAGTGAAATATTTTATTATAAAATGAAGTTAAAAATACTTTAAGGGAAATTATTCTCAAATGTTGAGGGTATCAATAGGATATTTATTAATATTATAATGTTAAAAGGTGTTGAGAGATATCTATTAATATTATGATTATTTTTTTTAATAGATATATAAAGATAGAGTGAAATATTTATTTTATAAAAATAATTTTAAAACATAATATTAAAGTATATATTTTTTGGGAAAGAAATTTTTAAGATAAAATAAAAAATTTATATTTAGATTATTGAGAAATTCAAGAGTAAAAGAAGAAGATGGAAAAAAACGTTATACTTTCTTTTAAATATTATGGAAGCATGTATAAATATATCATACATGAAGTCAATGAAAATGACAAGAGAGATGCGATGCTATGAAACCTAGACTTAAGCTATTGAATATGTATTATATTTGCGCTTTTCTATTTTGTACCTTTTTCCCTTTTTTGGTTGCTTAGTCTAAATTAATCATTCACCACTTCATCATTTTTTTATTGGATATTTTGACAACTTTAATCACTTTCCCCATAATTTTTCTACTTTCTATATAGGAAAATACAAATGAGTATATAATACGTTTTGCAGTTTTTACAATATTCTTTGTGGCTTTCACTCTTTTAGGGTGGGTATCTCTTCTCCACTCTTGGTATTGTGATTATATAATGTTATACTAGAGTTTTATGATTAGGGCTTCTTAAGAGCTTCATCATCTCAGTCCCCTTTGAGATTTTCTTTCTACCCATAATCTTTATTCTAGCTCTCTTGGACATGAGACTATAATCTTAAGATGAAATTTCACCCCTTGGCGGATTTTTGGGTGCAAAGTGCTCATAAATTTGTATTGAATGGTAAATTACATTATTAACCAATTTTGACCCTTTATCTTTGAATTTAATTCATTTATCCTACAACTTGTAAATCATTATTACATGGATAAAACTATACTTTTCCTACATCTCCTACAACTCTTCATAGTTTTTTTAACAATTTAAAAGACATTGAGGATTTTATCCTTTCCCAAGTATAGGCTAAAAAATGGTAGCAATAACAACTCTTAGTGTTAGAAACCCTCACTGTTTTATGGGCCCAACAATAATGAGATCCCTAGGCTAAATTGATGCATGAGACAAAGGGTATGATCCAACAACCCATTCACCCATTTGCAACAATCCTAGCTACAACGCCAACCTCACCCCTTTATTCACTAAGTGGTTGTAAAAATTTAGTAGACTTTTAAATTGGAAACTAAATCATTAATACCTAAACTCTACGGGGCAAGAAATAATAAACACATTGATTCTTGGATTTGTGTCTTGTAAGCTTGTTTAAAAAACTAGTGAATCTTGATAGGCACCAACAAGATTTTTGTTGCTAAATTTCACATGGAAGATTGGACCCTTACACATGGTAGAACCACACCCAATATTTGGTAGCCAACAACCAACCCCTAAAACACATTTTGGGAGACTTCAAGGACACCATTTATAAGAGATTCTACTAATTATAGTACATGGATGATGTTTTACTAGCAAAGTAGATATAACCTTGATAAATCCCAATACAATCCATTCCTTAGATTATTGATTACTTCAAAAATATTTCCATGAAACTCAAGGTAAGGGACTTCAAAGACATTTTATGCATTAGTGTCACTTTGTTTTATTGTCATATTTAAGTAAGGAACTAAAACTATTATCTATTGCTTCCCTACATAATGCTTTCAAGCTTTCTTCTAATATAGAAGCTAAGTTGCTTAAAACCAATTTTTTAATTCTAAAGAAGCCAATTTTCTCTTCTAAACCATTAACACTTGAAGGGATAACCCAATAATAGTGGAGAGATCTTGGGTTCTCCTAGTACAACACCTACTACTTAGACACAAAAGAAGATGTAGTGCTCATACCTCAAAATTACAAGCATTCTAACGATGGGTACCAATTTCTCTAAACCAAGATCACTAAGAAGGATCAAGCCCTTATAACTAGAGAACAATAGATTTCAAGAGACATGGGTGTAGAGGTCATTAATACTACCTCTACAACTCTACATTTACTGTTGAGGCCCGTTGATCACACATATGACTACGAAGAATCATTATGATATTCAAAATTTAAGAATTAATGATTAATTAACTTCCATCATTATAGACAATCATAATAAGAAGAATATAGTATTTTGGAAATTGGTTATATTCCTCAACCCATCGACAACACTTCATCCATAGTTGTATCCACTTGGAGAAGTCAATGAATCTACATATGTTAGCCTTATCAATCAAAAGTGTTCCATCGCTTTTTCCATTGACCCTTTTATGACAAAATGGAGTGTGTTGTTACTCATTTTATTTGTTCTAACTTGATCCTAGGAAGGCCATATCATTCTATCAAGCATGAAAAATATGATGCATGCTTTAACACTTATAACTTGCACAAGGATAGTAACACGTACAAATTCACATCCACTTTTCCTTATACTATCCCACCTATACTTTATGATAGACTAATTATTAAGCATGCAGTCACTATCAACAAATTATTGTCATCGTGCAATGTTGAACAAGTCAAGGAAGACAACAAAGGGATGTTAGCCCTTTTGATGTATAATAGATCATTCACTCATACTCATATGTATTTTAAGAACCCAAGGTTTAAACTCTCCTTTAGAACATGTATTATTCTATTGGGTTCATTCGTTGTTCTACCTTCAACTAGTTTCCTACATATTACACCTCACCTAAGGAAAATGCACATATTTAGAGGCAACCACAAAGCTTTTAGAGGATGGAAAATTCAAGACTAGCACATAACTTTGTATATTTGTTACAACTTTAGTGATACCCAAAAAGGGTAACAAGAGTGGTGACACAATGCTGCACGAGCATCTTACCTCCAAGTCAAAATACATTTTGACTAGAGATAGGGGTCTTTCATTTAACAAGGGAATTGGTTCCCTAATTAATTATTTGATTGTATTTTCTTATGTTTTCATAAGAAAATGTATATAGGTGATGAATATTGTAAATAGGAGAAATGTCGAGAATAATTGAGAGAGTTGGAGAGATCATAAGGTTGGTTAGATCTCTTAAGAGAAAAGTAGATCTAAGAGATATAGTGGCTAGTATGTTGAGGAAATTGTCGATCTGAATTAGAATTTAGTTCAGGATCCTTTGTATAATTATGTAGCCAAAAAGAATGAGAGAAGTGTAATGGGGAAGAGAGGTGTGAGAGAATCGAGAGTAGTGGGGCCAATCAAGGGGCAGGAAAGGAGGGCCAAAAAATGTATTATCAGGCCTAAGCTGCGTTGTACATATTTTTGTATGTTTTAATCTAAGACACATTTTGTTCATGAATTATGAATTCTGTAGTGTTTGTGTTTCTTGCTCTCGTTATTAATGAAGTAATTTTTTTTTTTTCCATATTAAATCTTGTTGATGCGAGTGTGGTTAAGCTTAGGAGAGATCATGCACAGTGACCTATAGCAGGTCAACAAAGATAACAAGGGAGTCTATGAAAGCTTTGGAAGGATAACGAGAGTATTGATACGAAAGATCAGGATGAAAACTATTTAGAGAACGTAAGTAATACAGAAAAGTCATACCATTCCTTTATGATGGAATGCACATCAATGATCCTCGACATGATCATTAACTGAGACCTATAGAAGAGAGCAGTGTAAGGCGATAATCGTTATAGAGGAAAGTTGGAAGCTGCACACTAGAGGTGCAGATGTGTTGCACCACATCTGAGCTATATTAATTCCATTAAACCACCGGAATATGGAGGTTGATCTGAGTTGAAGTTGGAAGACTTGCGTAAGTTAGAATTGCTGGAATGAAAGAGGAGAAGCGACAGTAATAACTAGAGCCAAGTCATAGTGTATAGGTGGAGGCGACAGAGGCTAAGAGACAACTTGAGTTCTGTTAGAAGAATCCATTAAGAGACAACACTAGGCTGACGTATCCCAGAAGATATTCCCTGGAAGGTGGAAGTAGAGCATTTAAAGAAACAACTGGGATGAATAGGCACCGAGATGACGTGTAAAGGTTGGCCAATACGAAAAGTTTTTGTTATGAAACCAGCTCACAAAAAGATAGAAAAGAGAGAGCCACGCCTTAGAATTCAGCCTCTTCGAGGGGGCAACCTCCTTTACATTACATAAATGAACAATTCTTGGATGATTCAAATGACAAAACCTCCTTTCTATATATAGGAGTCTATGGAGCCACAATATAATCCAGCCGACCTAACAATAATAATATAAATCCACAAAAATAACAATAGAGGGATTCTATGGGCACATTAATAACAATATGGGGGTAATGGGGGAACAACAATATAAATAAGGGGTATAACTACAATAGTAATGGGGTAATCACTAGTATTATAGGGACCCAACATGCCCCTCTCCTTCAAAAAAGTGTTGTCCTCAACGCTTGAGTAGTTCAGGATACTTCTGCATAAAATTCTCATCCTCCCATGTGGAATCTTCAGCGGATAAGTTCTTCCACTTGATAAGGTACTCTGAAATTGATCGATTTCGTAGCTGTCGAGTTCTTGTTTCTATAACTGCTTCCGGTTCCAATATAATTTTTCCTTCCTCGTCAAGTTCTGGAAATATTGTTTGAACTGGGAGCTTGTCGCCTATAACCTTCTTTAAGCATGAAACATGGAAAACTGGGTGCAATCGAGAAGCTGCAGGAAGCTCCAATTTGTATGCCATAGTACCAATCTTTTGCAACACCTTGTACGGACCATAATACTTTGGTGATAATTTATTATCCTTCTTAGCTTGCTTGAGGGACATTTGCTTATATGGTTGTAGCCGTAGGAATACCCAATCACCTACATCAAAACTTCTTTCACTGCGATGCTGATCTGCCTGTTGTTTCATTCTATTCTGTGCTAACACAAGGTTATCCTTTAAGAGTTGGAGGACTTGTTGTTGATGTTCGATGTGATGTTCCACTGCCTGAACCTTAGAATTTTCTCTTAAATATGATGTGATGGATGGTGGTTGATACCCATAAAGTGCCATAAATGGGGTCATTTTTGTTGCTATATGAAAGGAAGTGTTATACCACCATTCAGCCAGAGGCAACCATTTGACCCATTGTGTCTGTTTATCAGATACAAAGCAACGAAGATATCCTTCCAAACATTTGTTTACTATCTCAGTTTGCCCATCAGATTGAGGATGATAAGATGAGCTATGAGCTATGAGCTAACTGAGTACCAAGACAACAAAATAATTATGTCCAAAAATTTCCAGTGAAAATGGGATCTCTGTCACTTACAATAATCTTTGGGTTTCCATGTAGCTTTTGAATTGTTTCCATAAATGCAGTAGAAACTGTACTGGCTTTAAATAGATGTGATAATGCACAAAAGTGTGCATACTTGGTAAGTCTGTCAACTACCACCATGATGACACTCTTTCCCTCAGACTTGGGTAAACCTGTGATAAAATCCATTGATACCTCCTCCCAACGTTGGCTTGGAATGGATAAAGGTTGTAATAGACCCGATGTCTTAATTGTTTCAACTTTATTTTGTTGGCAAACCAAACATTCTGCCACAAACTTTTGAATATCTAATTTAAGGCCATCCCAAAAAAATTCCTTCTTAACCCTGTGGTAAGTTTTTAAAAATCCTGAGTGCCCTCCTAAGGGAGAAGTGTGCAATTCCATAAGAATCTTTTGTTTTAGCTGGGAATTCTTACAGAGGTATAAGCGATCTTTGTACCATAACGAATCATTTTTCCAGCTAAATGTATCAGACGTACTGGAATCTTGTTGTAGCTTTCAAATAAGTGCCCACACTTCTTCGTCATTCTTCCATTCCTCCCTTGCTTCATTTATCCAATCTGGTTGGATGATAGAAATAGCGCACAACAATGCTTCCACATCCTCATCCTTCCTTGAGAGTGCATCTGCCACCACATTTTGCTTCCCTTTTTTGTAGATGATTTCAAAGTCATAACCCAACATCTTTGTGACCCACTTTTGTTGCTCTTCAGAGGATAATCTTTGTTCTAAAAAGTATTTAAGGCTATCATGATCTGTTTTTACCTTGAAGTGTCTTCCCATTAAGTAGGGTCGCCATTTCTTAAGTGCATGCAGTATTGCCAACATTTCCTTCTCATAAATAGCTTTTCTTAAAAACTTTCCCTTGATTGGACGACTTTCAAAAGCAATGGGTCTTTCATCTTGCATTAGAACAACACCAATTCCATTTCCTGAAGCATCACATTCCACAATAAAGGTTTTTGTGAAGTCTGGTGTAGCTAAGACCGGTGCTTGGCACATTGCCTCTTTAAGATGTTCAAAGGCCTTTGTTGCTTCCGGAGTCCATGAAAATGCATCTTTCTTCAATAATGTCGTTAGAGGTGCTGCTATTCTCCCATAATTCTTAACAAACTTGCGATAATACCCTGTCAACCCAAGAAATCCGCGCAAATGCTTTATGGATGTGGGGATTTTCCATTCCTTAATGGCTTTAATTTTGGTAGGGTCTACCTTAACTCCTTCATGAGATACAATATGACCCAAATATTCCACCTCCTGGACTCCAAAGAAACATTTGGATCTTTTGCATATAATTGTTTCTCTTCCAATAGTTGTAGCACCCTGTCAACATGTTCAACATGATCCTTCCAAGACTTGCTGTAGATTAGTATATCATCAAAAAATACTAACACAAATTTTCTAAGGAATGGTTTGAAAATTGAATTCATCAAACCTTGAAATGTTGAAGGTGCATTGGTAAGGCCAAAAGGCATGACCAAAAATTCATAATGACCCTCATGAGTTCTAAATGCCGTTTTCGGAATGTCTTCAATCTTCATTCTGATTTGATGATATCCCGAACGAAGATCCAACTTGGTGAAGTAAATTGATCCATGCAATTCATCAAGTAATTCATCAATGACAGGAATGGGGAACTTATCTTTAATAGTGAGCTTGTTGAGCTCCCTATAATCTGGACACATGCGCCATGATCCATCCTTCTTGTGCACCAATACTACTGGAGCTGAGAAAGAACTTTGACTTGGTTGAATTATACCAGCCTCTAGCATTTCTGCAACCATACGTTCAATTTCACTTTTTTGTACATATGGATATCTGTACGGCCTGATGTTTGGAGGAACACTTCCTGGAATCAGATGAATAGCATGATCATGATCACGCATAGGTGGGAGACCTTTGGGAGTCTCAAATACCTTGGAATGATTGTCCAGGACTTTTTGGAGATCTGGAGAAATAGATGATTCCAATGTGGAAACATCTAGCGAACATAATTGTGCAATTACACCTCTTTGCTCCTTTTTTAGAAGCTTTGTCATGCCATTAGAGCTGATTATCTTTCCTGGTTTCCCTGCAATACCCCTTAATTCAACTTCCTTTCCTTCCACAGAAAATTTCATGAAAAGTTCTTGAAAATTAAAAGCTATTGTACATAAGGATTGTAGCCATTGGACTCCTAGTACAACATCAGCACCTCCCATTGGAATGGAAAGCATTGGGCTAGTCAATACATATTCTCCCATGGATAGCTTGATATTATGGCACTTTCCAGAACAATTTATTGTTCCTCCATTTGCAATCATCACTTGACACTCTGGTGCTGGATATAGGAAGCAATTCAATTCTTTTGCTACCCTACAATGAATAAAATTGTGGGTGCTTCCTGAATCAATCAACACTATTACCTTTTTCTTCTTGATTTGTCCTTCTATCTTGATGGTTTGAGGAGTGGTAATTCCCGCCAATGCATTAAAAGATATGGTTGGATTTATTTGTTCTTCATCTAGGCTTTGTTCCTGGAATATATCCTCTTCTTTTGACCTTTCTTGCTCTTTTTCTTCTTCCTCTTCACAATCTATGTAGAATAATTTCTTCTCAGCACACTTATGACCTTTTGTGTATTTGCTATCACAATTGTAACAAAGCCCTTTTGCTCTTTTTTCTTCCAATTGTTGTGGTGTCAACCTTGTAGGTTGTGGAAGACTATGGGCAACAACACTTCCATCTTTATAGTTGTGAATGGTATGCTTCCTAGTTGCCATAATTTTGCTTTCCATTTTTCTTGCTAACCTGAATGCCTTCTCTAATGAATCAGGTTCCCAAAGGCACACATCATGTTGGATATTATCCTTTAAAGACCCTATGAACACATCAATCCTATGCTCCTCTGGAATATCTTTTACCCTTATGTTCAATTTTTGGAACTCCTCAATGTGCTCCATTATTGAACCCTTTTGTTTGAGACTTATCAATTGGCTAAAAAAAGTGTTGCTTTTTGTATCCTCATAATGTGCTATCAATTCTTCCGTAAAAATTGCCCAAGTGATAAATTGTTTACGAGAACAAAGCCATTGATACCATACAAACTGATTTGGTTCCAAATATAAAGTTGCCATACGTACCTTTTGTGTGTTTTGCACATTATTGAGATCGAAGAATTGCTCCATCTGTAATATCCATGTGGCGGGATCCTTGCCATCAAACTTCCTCATATCGATTTTTGGAACATGGTGAGTCTTCGATCCAACATTAGCGTCTATGGTATCATGATTAACATTTCTTTTGTTCTCATCATGAGTTTCCTTTACTACCTTTTCACCATTAGTGACCCTTTCTTGTAGCAACTTCTTCAATTCTTCCATATATGTCTTCAAATCTGCCATGTCTCTCTTCAAATCTGTCTTCGAATCATCCATCTTAGCTTCCATGCCCTTTATCTTAGATTCCACGCCACTTATCTTAGCTTCTGTTAGCTTTTGTGAGCGTGACATTTGTTGCACTTGTTCTTGTAATTTTGATATATCATGTAGCATTTCTTCTTCTTCTTCATGAGTCATGCTAGAGCTTTCAGGTTCCTTACTAGGTGTTTGCATTTTCTTTCCTCGAGGCATCCGTTACCGATAATAATGCTTTACTATGCCCTTTGAATTCCGTTAGACCAAGCTTACACAAAAATTTAAAAAAAAACTACACACCTTTTTTCACTTTATAGAAGCCTGATATTGAATCTGATGTATCTCTGTAATTTCGGATCATCCAGTTCTGAAATTGCTACCTACAGTAGCCTTCTGTGTCCTCTTTCCAATGCCACAAGTCTGAGCCAAATTGGATTCTCCAAGGAAGAGTTATGTGAAATCTCCCACAGTGACTTGCTTTTAGACTGGTTCAGTAGAGCGAACTTGTACGACGTGCCACGAGTCACTATTTCAACCTTTGAATCTGAAACACACATACAAGAAACTTCAGTCCGTCCTCTTTCTGTACCTTTTTACGAAATTTCAATCCGATCCTCAGAGAGAGAGTTATGACGATTTTCCCCAGGTCACCTGTTTTGAATGTAATTCAGGAGTCTGCAAAAAGGCCAACTTCCTCAGATCATATCTCCGCAAATATCACGCGAAAAGCTCTGAAATTCGGACCCACGGTTCAGCGCCAATTCTTCTCAAATTGGTTTTTTTTGCGACTTCTGAAACGTCACAGAAAAAAAGTTATAGCGAAAATGCCACGATGACCTGTTTGGAGCAGCGAAACCCTAGAATCCAAAGCTCTGATACCAAATGTTATGAAACCAGCTCAAAGATAGAAAAGAGAGAGCCACGCCTTAGAATTCAGCCTCTTCGAGGGGGCAACCTCCTTTACATTACATAAATGAACAATTCTTGGATGATTCAAATGACAAAACCTCCTTTCTATATATAGGAGTCTATGGAGCCACAATATAATCCAGCCGACCTAACAATAATAATATAAAGCCACAAAAATAACAATAGAGGGATTCTATGGGCACATTAATAACAATATGGGGGTAATGGGGGAACAACAATATAAATAAGGGGTATAACTACAATAGTAATGGGGTAATCACTAGTATTATAGGGACCCAACAGTTTTAGGACGATGTGGCGATTGAGTAACGTGGAGAAAGCTAGGGTGATGCAGAGTGCATCCATTGAAGGGCTATTGACAAAGGGACCCACAAGTATTGTTGACTCCTTCCGAAGGAAAAATGGGCTTCGCAGGAGTGGAGATTGACAACTGACGGGATTCAGGGTCAACACTTGACAAAAAAATGCGGGAGTTTGTCTCCCCAAGCATTCTCATTGCAGGTGACAAAAGCCTGGGATGAAGTACCCGACAGGTAAAGAACTGTGAGCAAGGAAAAAGGTTGGGAACTAGGTCATGGGGCTTGGTCGCATATGCGAAGCGGGAGGAAAGTTCAAGAATCAAGAGCTTATAAAGTGTTTCGTGCCTAGGTATAATATATACGTGCTTTGCTCCGGTGGCTATTCCAAATAGTTTTCGCCACAATGGTTTGACACGAGGAATTGGGTTGGAACTCTGAACCCACATGAAGATTGGGAATGAATTAAACCACCCAATGAATGAGTTGACAACTTTTCTCCGAACAAACACTAGTTTGGAATTTAAACCAAACTTTTGGGTTTGGTGTATGAGCGAGTCAACAACTATTGGAAATTGACCTTGAGACGCACCATGGGATTGAAGGAAGTGCCTAAGCCTTGGAAAAGTGAAGCCAGACAATAATAAGTGGGCTTTTCATTGATAAGTGGTTATGTATACACTAATTGCTATCAAAGATTTTGAAAGCTCTGAACCCTATAATAGGGCTAAAGATTTTGAAAGCTCTGAACCCTATAATAGGGCTAAAGATTGTGAAAGCTCTTAACCCTATAATAGGGCGAAAGATTTTGAAGCATAACATAGGTGGTAGTCACGATACTTCTAAAGGAAGACTATACAACACAAAGTGTTTTTTTTATTTGCATTTTACAAAGGTTTGCATGAAAGTTTGAAGGTTTTGTTTTTCAAGATGAGGAATGGATTTTGTGATGTGGGAATTTTATGAAGAAGTTTGCAGAGAAGTTTTTTTGAAAAAAAATGCCAGAACATTTTGAGTTGTTCTTTGAGAGGAAGAATATGGACATAAGAGTACACAAGGAGGAGGCATAAGACTCTCAAAGGGAAAAGTCTTGAAGGGACTATAGTCAACATTAATTTTTTAATGATAACTCTAGTTTGAGAATATGTTTGAAATTTGAAACAAACATCAACAAGGAAAGTTTACATCAATCAAACAACCAACAATGTTGTGAAAGAGAAAGAGGAAGCAAGAAGAGCTCTCAGGATAAAGAGGAATTGTGATAGAACCCCAACAACAAAGAAATTGAATTGTTGAAGAAGGAAAGAGGACAACACAAGTTCCCAAAAGAGGAGGTGAGCAATTAAAGAAGCAACTACTTGATATCGTTGAAAGCTAAGGAGGAGGAGTGCTTGAGAGAAGATTCTATTGGAAAGGAACAAAAAGAGGAAGATTTATAGCTAAGGTTGGGTATAAGTTGTCAAAAGGACAGTTCCACAGTTGAGAATGTGGGTAAAATTTCTAAGAGGAAGAGAAGAAAGTATAGGACACCAAGAAGAAGGACTTGGTACTGGTGACAAGTAACAAACTTGTTACAAAGATGGAGAGGACTTGTTGCAGCTCACAAGTGAACGAGAATTTTTCAATGAAAGAAAATATGAAGATGACTATTGATAGTTATGTGAAGGGCTAAGAGGAAAATCACAATCATAAGAAGAATGTTCACGTAATTGGCAAGAGGAATAAAGAAGAATGGAGAAGGAAATTGTTGAGATAAGAGCAGTGTTCAATAGAATAAAGTAGTGGTTTCAAGACAGAGAAAGAAACTAGAGATATGGATGGATATTGAGGAGGAAACAAATTCAATGGCCAATTAAGAAATTATATGCGAGGAAATTGAGGAAGAAGATGAGACATATGGTTAGAACCTTGTTAAGGAAGCTCAGAACAACTGAATATGAGAAAGAAGAGTGGGAAATGAATGAAATTATGATGGATTGCAACAGTTGAAAGGAATATAAGGGCAAGTTTTCCATGTAGGAAATACAACAACTAGTGGACAACAATGATAATAAGTCCCAAAAGAAATATGATATATTTGGAAAGGATGAAGGAATGCAAGTGGTGATTAAGGAAGCTTTAAGCATTAGAATGGCAATGGAGAAAAATAACAACAAAGTTCGGCAGGGAAGCAGTGACTTGTGCCAACCAGAGGACAAATTGGACATGGAAATTGAAGAGATGAGGAAGTTGATGCTGAAAGGGCCTCAGAGGAGGTATTTTAGACAGATAAGAATGGATGACAACATGTTGCATATGACTAGCGAGTCTACATCAACAAGGAAGGAGGAGAACTACAACAGAATGTTTGGAAGCCTAAAAGAATGAAGAAGACAACAAGGTAGAAACAACATGAAAAGTAAATGATCAACTACAACATAAAATCTAGGATCCAGGAGGATTTTTTCAATCCATATTAGCACATGGTCAGGAGACCATGAATTTTTTCTGCCTTGGGAGTATGATGTAGGAGCATCTTACCTCCAAGTCAAAATACATTTTGACTAGAGATAGGGGTCTTTCATTTACCAAGGGAGTTGGTTCCCTAATTAATTATTTAATTGTATTTTCCTATGTTTTCATGAAAAAATGTATATAAGTGATTAACATGTATATAAGTCCCTTATTCATTCCCGAGAATCAACCATGATATTCTCTTCCTAGATTTGGCACCACTACCTTCATTGTAGGGTTCAAGTTACAATCACATGCTATGCTCTAGATAGTCCACTTTCAAACACCCTTGTCTACCGATGGATCTATGGCATATATCTAACTCCTTGGATGAATTTCTTTGTTTTTTGAAATATTAGATAAGAGATTTACTATTTCCTTCTATGAACATTCAACAATAGTGATTGAAGTTTCTTTTGTTGGCATCAATTTACATGTAGATCTAGTTTAGTTTTAAGATTTGCTAGTCTATATTTTTAGATTTTATTTTTTTAAGTCCATTCTTTTATAGATTTAAAAATCCATATCTAGATCACATGCCTGGTTTCGACATTCTAAGTTATTTTTTCCAAATCTGACATTACCATTACATCTAGAGCATGCTAAATAATCGAGATCAATGTTCATGTTGCTAAATTTCATATTTTCTTGGCCCACATATAAGATTGAAGATTCATGGGTGTACTTGAATTCTTTACAAATTAGTGTATTTTGGGGCTGAAATGTTTTTATAGATGTGTTTGGAGCATCTAATTACTTAATATTGACTATTTATTTACCACATTCAACCTTCATTTTCCCCATATATTGAAAATTTCTTTGACTAGACATGGGTTATCCATTCAACATAATATGTTTTTAAACTAGTTCTTCAACAATATACCAATGAATTTGAAACTAGACATGGGTTATCCATTCACCATAATATGTTTTTAAACTAGTTCTTCAACAATATACCAATGAATTTGAAACTAGACATGGGTTATCCGTTCGCCATAATATGTTTTTAAACTAGTTCTTCAACAATATACCAATGAATTTGAAATCAAATATCATAGATTTAATCAAATTATTTATAATAATACATTTAGTTGTTCTAAGGTTTTGGGCTCAAAACCAATTCCCTCTCAATTGTAATTAGGATTTTGTCGAATATATTTATTATTTTTAGGACTCACCACATCACTGCCTCATGGAATCATCAACCCAACCAATATGTGCCACATCAGTAGGTGCATCCAAACATAGCTTGCTAACTCAAATGCCATGTGTCATTTTGTACACTAGTACATGTCATTTTCAACACCTGCGATGTTAGCATTCCGTACATGCCTCTTAAGCATTATGTACATGCAATGCCAATTTCTATAATTTTCTATCCTAATAAACGGTGGATTATATTTAGACCAACCAAAGGATGCCACTTGGCACTTTTGGATTAGGTTGTGGGGATTAACACCAAGATTTTGAAGCTAACTTTTAAATTAACATAACTTTGTCATACAATATCGATTTTTAGTTTTTAGTTGTTTTTTTTTTTGTAGATCTTGTATTTTTTAGTTCTCTACATAGTGACATATTTGGATATAGTGAATATTATATTTGATGCTAGTGATTTTCAGTTGTTCCCAAAAGCTCAAGATTAGACCTCATTTTTTGAACTTAAAATGGTCATAAACTTGCTCATACAAACATTGTTTTGAGTGATTTTTGTTTTTTTTTTAAATACATAAAATGTCTACTCTATTCAATGGTTATGCCAATTTCTATTGATTTGGCCATATGATTATTTAGTATGGTAATAATCATATATTTCACCTTTATTTGATTGTGGCAACAACTTATATGAAATATTTCTTGATGATAGAAACTTAGTGCTTTTCTTGGCACTATGTATTTGTGATGGGGAGATCATTTTACATGCATATGGTGAATATTTGAGCACTTGTTGAAATAAGGATCATTGTGAGATCATGTTCAAGTTCTTAAGAAGCACTCTAATTGATCATCAATAATTTCTACTTATTATATTACATTTAGCTTCGCCATTTGCTCTCATCCATGTCCTATTGGAGAGATTATTCTTATTATTCTTTGACATCTCCTGGCTTGCCATGATGATTCATGCTTTTGCTCTTAGAGAATATTTCTTATGGTTTAGCTCTTTCTTTGCTTCACTTACTCTAAACCGTGTGAAGAGTTTGGAGAGAGATTGGTTCTACAAATTATAACTCTATCTTGAGTTTCTTAGCACTTCATTATGAGCATATTGATGTGGATGCTGCTAGTTATTTTGAACTGATTCTACATAGTAGAAATTGTTTGGAGGTTTCTGTGGATGGTAGAAACTTTTTTCTCCTTGGACCTTACTGAGGATTTAGTTGTGACAATGTAATATGACAAGGTGGTTTGGAGTGAGACCTCAATACATCATCCTATAACCTATGCAACACCTTTAATACCTTTATGTGGATCATCAATGACATATTATGCTCACACCTTGATAATTATATTGTTGTTTATTTAGATGACATTCTAGTTTTTAATAGAACTTGGTCCAATATTTGTAGTATATCTAAATTTTTTTTGGATCACGTCTACACACACAAATTGTAGGTCAAAAGGAAGAAGTTATTATTTGACCAAATTTTATCCAATACTTGCATTTTGCGATGACGAGATACAAGTTCACATAGATCTAACCAAAGATTAAGGTTTTAAGGAAATAACCACACTTAAACTACTACATATTTGGAGAGTTTTTTTGGGAGGCATGAATTTTTATAGAAATTCATGCACCACCAGTCCTACATCGCTTGCCCACTAAGTTAAGCCAATAATTAGAAGGAACTTCATTGGACTCTTAAAGGAGAATGAACATTTTAGAATTTAAAAGACACTCTCTACTCGACTTGAGTGCTCTCTCTACTAGACTTGTAACTTGAGATTGAGATACATGCTTCCTTGTATGTCATAAGTGATATTCTTAAACAAAGAGAGACATCTAATATGTTAACTCTAAAATACATTCATTGAAAAAAGAGCTTCTTTAAAAAATACAAATTAGAAAGAATAAAACTATCACTAACCAAACCTCTCTTCACCCATGGGAATATCTCACTTAGGGTAAAGTCCCCACTCAAAAAAATGTTTCGCACATCTAAAAGGAAAGTGTACAAATCAAGGACCCTAACCTATAAACTGTGCATAGGGTAGAGCTA
This sequence comes from Pinus tabuliformis, assembly GCA_031772625.1. Taxonomy (NCBI): domain Eukaryota; kingdom Viridiplantae; phylum Streptophyta; class Pinopsida; order Pinales; family Pinaceae; genus Pinus; species Pinus tabuliformis. The sequence continues at coordinate 1,190,801,987 of CM062816.1, read as the reverse complement.
TATTCTAAGCAATGAAGGCTCTAGTTTTAGTAAAAACATGATAACAAAAAAGGCTTTGTTCCACTATAAAACTAACCAAACATGCATTTCTTCACTTGTTACTATATTATTTAATATAATTTCAATTTCAAAATAACTTTTAATCACTTATCTATATATATATATATATATATATATATATATATATATATATTCATACCTGATATATTATATTTTAAACAATAATTTAAGTACGAGGCATGTAGGAGCTAAAATTCATAGCCAAAAATTTCATAATTTTATAAATATCCTTTATATTATTAAATTATATATATTCTAATATTTATTTAATATTATATAAAATGTAATGGCTATCTACAGGAGTGGAAAGAGAATGGCTAGGGTTTACGCAGGTTTCACTTTTCCTGCGTTCACCGTCAGGCTTTGACTCCTCTCTAGGGTTTATGGCAACACGGGAAATGGAGAGCATCAACACACCTCAAATGATTTATTATGAAGGAGCGCTCAAATGGTTCGTTTCATTTGAATACACCATTGCAGCTTATTGGTTTCAAAGATGCGGTGAGTGTTAGAAATGGAGGAGGTTATGGGGGTTTTTTTCACTGGAGGACCCTCCCAACCTTAGATCTATTTGATTGAGCAAGATAGATCACTACAAGATGTCATCAAATTGAGAAATTGCTGCATCAAACATAATTCTACAAGCAATATAAATTTGAGGTTGTTGGGTGGAGCCTCTTAAACTAGTTTTCTATTTGGATCAACTTCTGCTGCCAAGGGTTTAAGCTCTTTTAAGGACTCAGTGAGAGGGAAAGCTGTCACACAAGACAAACAAACCCCAAATCTAACAATCCTAAGTCTTTACCTAGTGGAGAAGATGGAGAAAACACCAGAACAATTAGTAAAACTACCAGAAGTGAGTGGTATTTTCATTGTTCTCCAACCCATAGATCTGATCTGCGGATTTAATGGTTTCTGTCCCAAGCTTGAAGATCTGCATCAATAGATCTACCTCAGTTGGACCAACAATTATGATATTTACTTGTGCGGCAAGGGATTTTTAGTGGTTCACTTTGACTATTAAAAAGATCTAGAATATGTTATAAACGAAGGACCATGGTTTCCAACTTTTGACACCACAATAATGGTGCTTACAAAGATGTCGGTATGGGTAAGGTTACATAATATCCCTCTTTGTTGGCACCAAAAAGTTTTAGAAGGCATTGGAAATTCACTGGGGAGATTTCTAAAGATGTATCGGGAAAGAATAGACAAAGATATCAAGATGGATCCAGAAAGAATGGACAAAGATATCTTTACCTTTGACTGCATATGTGTGGAGATATACCTAAGCAAAGGCCTACCAAATCGAATCCATCTGACTCTTCAAGAATTTAAGTGGACACAATGGTTAGGTTTTGAATATACTGCATTTAGACGCTAGATCTCCCATTTGGCAGGCACTTGCAGAATTCATGCACTCAAGCGAAAAAAAGGACAAAAAAGAGACCGCAAAAACCAAAGGGATGGAAATTCCCAGATCTGCCTTCTTTAGATGATGAAGATGAAAAGGGCGAGTTTCAACAATTATCAGAAACACATAATCAACAAGTCCCATAAGAGGAGGGAGAAGAGAAGCAAAATGCCGAGAAAGCTACCGATTTAGCAATGACACAGACTCTTCGAAATCAACATGAAGAAAGTGACAAAACTGGAGGAGCAGTCAAAATATAGCGAACACATGTTTCTGAGAGTTTGGACAAAGATAAGGAAGTGCCACCAAAATAGAAAAGAATTAGAAATTACAACAACCACTACAATTTTAGAATTTGACACAAAGTTCAAAAGAAACTTATATTTATTTATATATTTGTATTCTAATAATATATATATATATATATATATATATATATTTTTTTTTTTTTTTTCTTTCTTTCTTTATTTCATATAAATATTTTATATCATTATTTAAGTATAATAATATTGCCCTAAAACTCTCTCGCTATTGAAATACATTACCATTCTTGATGCAAATGTAATTGAAATATTGAAATTTTATGTGGAGATATTTTACTATTAAATTTAATATTTAAAAAATAAATAAAATAATAAATATGTGAACTTTTTTATATCATTATTTAAGTATAATAATATTGCCATGAAATTTTCTTGCCATTGAGATACATTACGTTCTTGATGCAAACGTAAGTGAAATATTGGAATTTTATGTGGAAATATTTTTACTATTAAATTTAATATTTAAAAAATAAATAAAATAATAAATAAAAAAAATTATAGGTTAGGTACTAAAATTTAGTATTTTTATTTTTATATATATTTTAAATTTTAAATAAAATATATTTTATAATTATTTTCAAATGATTAAAAAACAAAGTAAGTTGAAAAATTAAGATTTATATATATATATATATAGATAATTGATAAATTATTTTAAATAATTGTCTGTCGTTTATATACAATAGTGTAATTATACATCAAAGTTTTAAATTTTATGTTATTTTTTAAATTAATTATTTTAATTGTGCTGGATATTTTTCGATATTAAATTGTATAATGATTTTAATCTGTCTAATGTTTCAAATGGTTACTCTATCCAACACCATCAGGGACTAAATAATTTTGTAAGTAAACCAGTGGTGAAGAGCTCTTTTATAAGACGAGAACTAAGTGACCATCAAATTAAAGTTTAGAGAATAAACAAGTCCAAAGTAACAAATTATTAAAAAAAAAAACCTATTGTTGGCTCAATTAATATTTAAGTAATAAGAGTAAATAAATGAAAATGATGATTTAAATTTGACCAAATTAGAATTAAATATTTTAAAATAATATTAAACTGATATCTTAGATTTGACAAAATTAGAATTAGATAATTTAAAATAAGAAAAATAAAAATATGAATAAAAACTAAAGTTTTTAAAAATGTTTGTTAGATTTTGGTTAAAATTAACGAGAAAAGATGTCGTGACAAAGGCCATTTCTTAAGTGTTTTCTTAAGTATTTTATCATCCTATTCATTCTTAACTCCTTTTAGTATTTTTGTTATTTATTGAATATGCCTCAGCCCCATATTTTATTGTTGACCCCATATCTATATATATACATATATATATATATATTTGTTTTATTTTATTTTATTTTCCATTAATTATTTTTATTTTAGTTTATTTATTTTCATTAATTATTTTTATTTATTAAATGATCTTTTCTCGATTATGGTTTCGACTCATTTTTATAATTTTTGACTTCCCTCCTTGTTTGGAGTTTGACAAGTTTGACTTTGATTTTTTTATTTTATTTTAATATCTGATTGTAATAAATTAATTTAAATATTATTTTTCAAAAACTAGCCATTTAATATAAATGTTACTTATTAATATTTATTTTTAATAAATTAATAAATTAATATCTTAATTTAAATATTATTTTTCAAAAACTAGCCATTTAATATAGCCATTACTTGTCCGCCTGGGGTAGCTCAAGTGGTAGTGGCCATGGAAATGAAGTCTCACTGAACCAGAAGTCTTGGGTTCAAATCTTGTGCTACCCTCCCCCCGTAGTGGGGTGAATAATGGACATGTAAACACGAAAATCAGAGAGTCCTACCAAGCTTACAAAAAAAATATATCCGTTACTTAATAATATTTGTTTTTAATATATTGCTTCGGATGAGACTTCAGTCTGTGCTTCGCGGGCTGATGCCGTAGTGTAGGGATTTGTTTGGCTAATTAACTCCGAACCTACAAACCATTATTAAGTAATGGCTATTAATATATTAAAAACAAATATTATTAAGTAACTAATATATTTGAACAATAATATTTAAATTGAGATATTAATTTATTAATATATTAAAAACAAATATTATTAAGTAACAAATATTTTTTTTTTGTAAGCTTGGTAGGACTCTCTAATTTTCGTGTTTACATGTCAATTATTCACCCCACTACGGGGAAGGGTAGCACAAAATTTGAACCCAAGACTTCCGGTTCAGTGAGACTTCATTTCCATGGCCACCACCGCTTAAGCTACCCGAGACAAACAAGTAAGGGGTATATTAAACAACTAGTTTTTGAAAAATAATATTTAAATTATGATATTGGTTTATTAATTTATTAAAAATAAATATTAATAAGTAACATTTATATTGAATGGCTAGTTTTTGAAAAATAATATTTAAATTAATTTATTGCAATCAAATATAAAAAAAAAAAAACAAAAAAAATCAAAGTCAAACTCGTCAAACTCCAAACAAAGAGGGAAGTCAATAATTAACAAAAGGAGTCAAAACCATAATCTAGAAAAGATCATTTAATAAATAAAAATAATTAATGAAAATAAATAAAATAAAATAAAAATAATTAATGGAAAATAAATAAAATAAAACAAACATATATATATGGTCAACAATAAAATATGGGGCTGAGGCTTATTAAACAAATAAAAAAATACTAAAATGAGTCAAGAACAAATATGATGATAAAATATTTAAGAAATGGAATTTTTTTCTCATTAATTTTAACCAAAATCTAGCAAACATTTTTAAAAACTTTAGTTTTTATTCATATTTTTTATTTTTCTTATTTTAAATTATCTAATTCTAATTTTGTCAAATCTACGACATCATGTTAATATTATTTTAAAATATTTAATTCTAATTTGTTCAAATTTAAATCATCATTTTCATTTATTTACTCTAATTACTTAAATATTAATTGAGTCAACACTAGTTTTTTTTTTTAATAATTTGTTACGTGGGCCTTGTTTATTCTCTAAACTTTAATCGATAGTCACTTTGTTTTCCTTCTCCTATAAAAGGGCTCTTCACCATTGGTTTACTTATAAAATTATTTGGTCCTTGGCGATGTTGGATGGAGTAACCATTCGAAACATTAGACGAAATCACAATATCGAAAATCTCCAACACAATTAAAATAATTAATTTAAAAAGAACATAAAATTTAAAACTTTGATGCACAATTACATTATTCCATATATACAAAAGACAATCATTTAAAATAATTTATCAATTATCTTATTAAAAAAAATACAAACTATCTTATTAAATAAATATTATTTTTTCAACCTACTTTCTCTTTTAATCATTTGAAAATAATTATAAAATATATTTTATTTAAAATTTAAGATATATATAAAAATAAAAATACCAAATTCTAATACCTAACCTATAATTTATTTATTTATTATTTTATTTATCTTTTTAAATATTAAATTTAATTGTAAAAATATTTACACATAAATTCCCATATTTCACTTACGTTTGCATCAAGAATAGTAATGTATCCCAATGGCGAGAAAATTTTATGGCAATATTATTACACTTAAATAATGATATAAAGTAGTTCACATATTTATTATTTTATTTATCTTTTTAAATATTAAATTTAATAGTAAAATATTTCCACATAAAAATCCAATATTAATTACATTTGCATCAAGAATAAAAATGTATCTCAATGGCGAGAGAATTTTATGGCAATATTATTATAATTAAATAATGATATTAAAAAAAAAAATATTTATATGAAATAACGAAAGAAAGAAAGAAAGAATACATATATATATATGTATTATTTTATTAGAATAAAAATATATAAACAAATATAAATTTCTTTTGAACTTTGTGCCAAACTTCAAAATTGTAGTGGTTGTTGCAATTTCTAATTCTTTTTTATTTTGGTGGCACTTCTTTATCTTTGTCCAAACTTTCAAAAACATGTGTTCGCTATATTCTGACTGCTCCTTCAGTGTTGTCATTTTCTTCATGTTGATATCAAAGAGTCTGGGTCATTGCTAAATCGGTGGCTTTCTCGACATTTTGCTTCTCTTCTCCCTCCTCCTCTTATGGGACTTGTTGATTATGTGTTTCTGAATATTGTTGAAGTTGCCTATGTTCAAGGGATTGAGAAATGAGGATCCGAACCAATTCTGGTTTGTTATAAGAGCCGTATGGGAAGCACAAGGAGTTACAGATAACAATATAAAGAAAGCGATACTCGTTAGCACCCTGCGGGACCACGTGTTGACCTAGTATATTAAGAACTCCAATGATAATCCGAATGCGAGAATTGCGAATATCTAAGCAGTGCCAAACAGAGAATTTAGCTGGTCGAAGTCTGAAGCACAGTCAATAATTGAATTCAAAGAGATCACAATGCTACCAGGTGAGACTCCTTGGGAGCTGGATCAGAGACTGAAATGCACGATTCACGAAGCTAATATGAATTTGATGGATGGACAACATCACGAATGGTTTGTAGCATCGCTAACGCCACATCTGAGGAGTGCGTTGTCGCAGCAGAAATTAACGACTCAGGCAGAGGCCTTAGAGATCGCGATGAGGCTGCATGAGACCCCAATGCAGGATCCTAACTTGGGAGTTCAGCAGATCCACGCGCAGCTGAAGAATTTATGCCTTGAGATGTAGAGTCTGAAACAGGACAGGACAACTCGACCAGAAGTGCGTGAAGAGGTGTGGTGCGTAAAATGCAAGGGTCAGGGACATGACAAGGACCACTGCCCAGTTTTCGCGAATTACCTCGCAGGAGGAGGGCCGATGCCCTTAAGACCGGAAGTGCAAGCAGGACCTAGCGCGGCACCTGCTTTGTGGTGCGCGATTTGTCAAATAGCTGGAAAACATGCTACGGACAACTGCCATTTGTTACAGGAGTATAAGAAAAATTCACAACAATTGTTCTGCAACTTTTGTAGATCGGTAGGACACGATGAACACACTTGTAGAAGCTATAAGTTAATGATGGATAGAATTCCTACCTACAAAGTTCAAGCCAAAATGCATCTCCTTGATTAAAATGCAGTAATGGCATGAACATGATTTCAGGGGAGAAGACGAGGCCGAGGTGGAGGAGGACCTAGAAGAGGTCGCGAACAGTTGATATGCTATAATTTCGGAGGGCCAGGACATTATGCCTGTGATTGTACAAATCCAACGCACCCGTCATGCTTGTATTGCAGCTTGCTTGATCATGAGACCGAAGATTTTCCTACACTGATAGCTAGGATATGTGACAAAGGAGTGCTACCGCCTCCCCCGACTCAAAACCTACAGATGATGAGGTCTGAGCTGCGTGAGGAAGATCCAAATGTAAACATTGTGATCCAAAGTGGAATCGCGACGGGAGATGACAAAGGAAAACAACCAGAAGATAGTACTTGGGTTCGCAAAGCTCCGGCGAAGGAAGTAGAGTTTTATTTGGAGCGCACTCGGGAAACCTTCATGGAAGCTAAGAAGAGCTTTGCTGATGCCTCCACTTCAGGAAGCGAAGATAAATTGGAGCCGGAGATGGACCCATATATGCTCACAATGTTCTTGGAGATATGTATGAAGCTACTGCGCGGCAGTAAGGTGGTAAAAGGGTTACATGAACTCATTAACAGATGCGCTGGGACCGTGACAGGAGAACTGCACGTAGTCAGGAAGATCGGAAAACACAAGACAAGGACGGGAAGAGAAATGAGGTTAACCGTGTAGATTGGAGAATATGAAATGGACCAAGTAATTCTAGATTTAGGATCAGATGAGAATGTTTTTCCGAAGAAAACATGGGAACGAATGGGGAGACCTACGCTGCAGTAGTCTCCTATTCAGCTGCAAATGGCGAACCAGCAAAAAATAATACCCATGGGGCGATTGCAAGGAATAACCATGGACATTGAGGGAGAAAGTGCGCTAGCAAACTTTGAAGTGATAGAGATTGTTGATGACAACAATCCCCACCCCGCGCTCCTAGGAATTGATTGGGTCACTGACATGAATGGGGTGATTAATCTGAAAAGCAAAAAATGAATTTTGAAAAGAAGTCACTACGTGTAATTATACCCTTGGACCCTACTGAAGGATCGCGCTATACGGATCTGGTGCACGACTATGAAAGTGATGATGATTTGAACTGTATTTATAACATAATAGCGCAAAACCAGGACTGGGTGAATCCCACTATGGATGGGCGGATTGAATGGGAGCACCAAAGCTCCTGTACTTCAGATTCAGACGAGGAGACAAAGCGATGGTAGAATCGGTTACATGAGGTAACTACACTGAATTGTAATATGATGACAAGGTCGCTGCGCTGCGTATTGACAGAAGTGAGAGATCTGCCTACTTATGATGGGTTAAGTGAGGTAGATACCTTCTTGGATAAATTTGAAAGGGAGGTGCTTGAAAGGCGATGCTTCTAGGCCTTGGATTGGGTACTACGCGCTATGCTTGCGAGGTGGTGGGGTATGCACAAAGGGAGCTGTGACGACTGGCACAAATGTAGAAGAATGATGCACACATGATTTGGGAAGCCTAAGGTGCGATTGACAGACAAGTACAATGGACAGGATGATCCGCGCACGCATCTGGCCAAGTGGGTGAAGACATATGGAAAACAACCTACGTGGATGCACATAAACTCCACGCTGAAAGGTATGATCAATAAGCATGTGTTGGGGGCGAAAATGCACAAATGGCTCTTAATGTTGGGAAGACATTACGTAGGAAGAACAATCGCACAGAAGGTTCTTTGCGCGGAAGCATTCAATAGGGTATGAAATGCACTGAACAAGGTATGTATCGAGTAGTGAAGTGATTGGGACCTGTGCGTACTCACAATATTATGGGCTTATAGGACGACATGCATGAAACTGATGGGACAAACACCTTTTTGGCTTGTCTGTTGAGTAGAAGCCGTAATGCCTATGGAGTACATCATGCCTAGTCCGCGCATAGCGGCTCTCACAGGTATGATGGATCGCGAAACCCTGGAGGAGAGGCTCGCGCCGTTGGAGGAGCTCAAAGAAGTATGGTTTTTGGCTGGATTCCATCAGTAGGTGCAAAAGCAGCGCGAAAAGTCTTGGCACGATCGACATATTAAGTTGCGCACCTTCAAGACGAATGATTTGGTGTTGTTGTATGATAGTAAGTTTGATAAATTCCCATGGAAGCTTAGAATGCATTGGTTGGGACCATATGTTATTAAGGAGATCATAGATGGTGGCGTGGTGCAGTTGGTAAAGTTAAATGGAGAACTCTTCCCAGGAAAAGTTAATGGCAGTCGTTTGAAGGTGTACAAAGGTGGCCCGGCCATCTGACTAGCTGTACGAAGAATAGTCTTAGCGTTCCAGGTAGCTGAAAGGAGGTGCGGGACTATAAAATACTCTTCCCAGGAGCTGCGCGATGTCAAGACTACGTGCAGTAGCAAAGTGTCACAGGCTTCGCGACAATGCGAGGGTAGCCTCGCTACCGCGTGGGTTAGCTGGAAAGTGACCATCGCAGTCACTATTCACGATGTGATACTTGGTTTGAGACCAAATGGAGCGGGCGACAGACATTTAAGGTGAACTTTATGGGCTAGATTCTTGAAATTCTGCTGCCAAGTGAGCATTAATGGACCAAATGTGGGGGGAACGGTCGAATTCAAATTCAAAAGGCGCTATAAGTTACAAAGGGTTGTCCAACAAACAACACCTGGCCTTTTGAGAATTGAGCTATTGCGTGCCCATATATTCATGAACCCAAATTCGTTTGATCTTTTGAAGTTGAAGTCGTTGTTTGAGCACTTACCCGAGCTGCTAAGAGAATTGTGGAATAGCAGTATTGCAATGCCTGAGGAAGCCATGGGTACTAGAGCAATGACCGCTGAGGAGGTTGCGCAGGCCATAACTATAGGAGAAGCCCCATAAAGTGCTGGGATAGTTATAGAAATCCCTAAATTGCCACACACGCCGATACCCAAGAAAGACAAGCAGCTTATGGTACTGATGCGCGTGTCCCCTAAAAACACGCTGAGAAATAAGCTTACCATGGAAGAAAAGGGGAAGGCAATTAATTTGGAAGCCGATGAGGAGGAGGAAAACTTTGAAGAAATCCCGGTAGAGGAGGAAGAGGACGTAGAGATGGAGGTGGAAACCTAGGGTGCGGACCCTCCGACCAGGCTGCTCGCGTATGTTCCTCTGCGAAAGGGGAAAGCAAGGGTTCCCAAGGACCTAGGTGAGAGCAAGAGCTCTCTGTAGACCCCGTTGCTCCTCGACGACATTATTTTTGACAGAGCTCACTTGGGGCAAGTGCTTGTATTAAAATTTGAAGACTGGGATCTTGCGGACCATGAGAAATTCCCACATTTGGCAACCGTGCAACTCATGTACCAGAAGGAAAATACACCGCTGAGAGTCATAGAGTTGGAGCCGCGCTAGTGGCTGCGAGCTGTAGAGAAGGCAAGACTGTTAAACCTGCTCTGGGTGCCGCATTACCATCGCGCCCCAGTGACTATTTTTGTCATCAGGCAACTGCTCTGCCTGGTGCATGATGGGTTCTTGTGGCTGGAGGAGCCCATCCCCATCACGGACCAATTAATCCACAGAATTACCTGGATCCTTTGCAAAGGGGAGGATCCAGCGAACATCTCAGAGGGTAAAAGTGATGATGTGCCATCGTAGAGGCCATGAAGAAGAAGTTCAAGCTGGAAAAGAAGAAGAGAGGATACACAATTTCCAGCATCAACAATGCTGTGGTCAAAGTCGCGACGAGATATTGGCTAGAAAGGTTATGCAGAAGTGCTGCGCGGATGAGGTGCCAACGCCAGTGGTTGCACTTGCCGCGTAATGCGTAGAAGGGGTCCAGTTTAACTGGGCAGACTACTTATGCATAGAGTTCCTTGAGAACTGCCGTGAGGCACAAGAGCAGGGGATCTACATGACATTGGGCAGATGGTGAGGGACGTCATCGTGGAGGCCCTCCAGGAGTTTGCGGAGGAACACCAAATGAGGTTGGGGTCTCTTCGAGCATAGATACAAGAGTTGTAGGTGCGCACTCCACATGCTGGTACTGTGTCAACCAGCCTTGCACTAAACTAGGCGACGCTACAAATCATTCACGATGTTGTCCATCCGTCAGATTCATATTAGCTTCGCAAATCGTGCATTTCAGTATTTGATCCAGCTCCTAAGGAGTCTCGTCTGGTAGCATTGTGATCTCTTTGAATCCAATGATTGACTGTGCTTCAGACTTTAGCTTGCTAAATTCTCTGTTTAGCGCTGTTTGGATATCCACGATTCCCGCATTCGGATTATTATTGGAGTGCTTAATATACCAGGTCAATGCGCGGTCCTGCAGGGCACTAACTAGTGTCACTTTCTTTAAATTGTCATCTGTAACTCCTTGTGCTTCCCATACGGCTCTTATAACGAACCAGAATTGGTCTGGATCCTCACTTCCCAATCCCTTGAACACAGGTAACTTCACTGTGCTTGCCATATTGAATCGCGGTGGTGGCGGAGGTGGTACGGGTGAAGATGGAGGTGATGGTGGTGTGGGTGGGGGTGGTATTCGCAAAATTCTTTGCCTTATCAGATGGATCGCACTTCACGACGAGACCTTCGCGAGCTCTTCCTCGTCCCTTTGCGGAGGTGAAATCAAGGGGCTAGTTTCTGGTCCCTTATTTCCTTCATTCCTGTAAGTTTTTCCACTTCGCGTAGCCCCGAACATCAAGGTAACTGCATAACCCTCTTTTCGCACAATAGCATTTTAATCCAAGTATTTAAAGACTTTACGTACTTACCTCGCGGTCCTTTGAGAAAGCGTCGCTCTGCCTCGCTGTAGCTAACCGAGGTGTCAACTACGAACTCAATAATGAATCTTCCTATAATCCGATCGAGCCAATGCTAAACTGCGCGTGCGATCTTATCCTCTGATGCTTCCAACCTTCGCACTAACTCTGGGGTCCACACAATAGGATTGTTGAGTTTCCACCTTCCTTGGCTATCTGCTAGCTTCGCAATACACTCGTACAACTTAGTAGTGAAACACGCGAAGAAGATTTCGTGCATATATATGTACAGGTAGCAGTCTAACCACTCTTCTTTTGTCAGTTGCGGGTTCCTATTCTCCTGCACTGCGAACTTGTGAATTCTTCTGTCCAACCAACTTTCAATTTCCTTCTTAGTTGGATTCCAATGATACGACATCATACATCTCTATGCAGATTCCGATCCTGGCAATAGAAGCATTTGTTGGCTTAATGGGGCCTGACCCAGGTTCGGAGTTAATTAGCCAAACAAATCCCTACACTATTGGCCCTTTCGGCATCAGCCTGCAGAGCGCGCACTGAAGTCTCACCCGAAGCAGTATGGGGAGATGTTGGAACCAAGTTTCTACACCCTTGAGATGTCTGAGGTGTCAATTTAGTCCAACTATGCCTACCTATGTACAAGTCACTTTGCGCACCATGCTGACCTGCGAGACCTTCGCGATTTGTTATACTCGCCTTTGCGCATCCCTAACCAGGGGCTGAGGTGCTTTCACACTACTATGGCAACGATCTGCGCTATTTCCCCAAACTATACTATAGATCTTACTTATCTTCTTAAAGATCTAAGTTAACTTCGTGTAAACAAATACTTTATCTCACATTCACTTAATTATCACAGTCACATATGTTTGCGCATCATATAAACAGTAGAATTGAAATTCATACCCAATACAGTTAATGCAGAAAATAGGAAATAAATACATAGGAATGATATAAAACTTCTCTTTATTAATGCTTCCAACTGTTACAGACTCGACTCGCCCTGCGCACTCAGCTCCAGGGGTTCGCACTCTCAGCTGCAGACTACTAGGCCTCTGTGCACTCAGCTGCAGAGCCTTCTACTACTCTATGACCTAAAACTAGACTTTACACTTCAGATACTTTGCTATGCTTCTATTCCATGACCATCCATTTATTTTCCATTATGATTTACACTTAGAGCCTTGCTCTATTTATACAATCCCATGGTCCATGGACCATGGGTGGATTTCTATAGCCGACATTACATTACAAAATTGAGGGCGTACAACACTATGACTCATTTACAAGCTACGCGCTCCACACCCACAAAATGCGGAGTCTTTACATCGAAGTTACAATTTGTAACCAAAATCTAGGCTCTAAGCCCTAAAACTTTCCTTGGGGGATCCCGCGCCCAACAACTTCTATCATAATTTTACTACAACTTGCTCGACTACCGTTAGCAAGTTCTCTACCAAGATGTCATATAAAAAGAATAGTGGAACTACCAACCCTTGGTATGATAACGATCGCAAAATTGCTAAAAAGGAATTAGGGATGCTCCTAATGCAACCTTTAAGCTTGATAAGATAAATACGTACAAATCTCTTATTAAAATAAATAAAATATACTATACAAGTAAAATTCAAGAGTGTCTACTATGCCTCTCTAAGTTTGATCCTAGAAAGTTTTGGAGGAAAATTGTGATTCTTAAGACTAAAGAAAATCATTTGATTCCCTTGAAGATTTGGAATATTTACCTTAAAAACCTCTATGAACCCCTAACATCATGGACATTATTTTGAATAACAATAGAGAGGATGATATATTTTATTTGGAAGACATTGAGTTTGGGGTTAAGTAGCCCACTATTGGAAAAGCTAAGGAAATTGAAGGCTACTAAGCTAAATTTTTTGATTTGGGAGAACTTATCCTTATCCCACATATATACAAACACTTTTTATTAAAAATGAAGCAAGGCTTCCTTAAGACTTGGATGCAAAACCTTATTGTGCCTGTGTTTAAGTGTGGGGATAAAAACATTCCTTGTAATTAGAAGACCATTGACATAGTTATCAATCAAACGAGAAAGTTACCGATTACCGTTATTTTGAGGTAGCAAAAAAATCACCTGATTTTGGAAAGTGGTTATTCAGAATACGTCCTTTTTTTTGGAGCATATTTTTGTCACTTTAAATTTTCTTATGTAACATTTTTTTTTAAATGTTAGTGATTTTCATGCTGATTTTGAAAAGTGTTAATGCAACATCAACCCATTTTTTTAGAGGGTTTATTTTTGACACTTTAGTTATATATATATATATATATATATATATATATATATATATATATATATATATATATATCAAGTATGAACATTTGTTTTAAACTGTTAGTGATTTTCATGCCGATTTTGAAAAGTGTTGATGCAACATAAACCCTTTTTGTTTAAAGGGCTTATTTTTCACACTTTAAATTTTCTAATATATTAAGTGTGGATAATTTTTTTTAAATGTTGGTGATACAAAAAAGAAAAAAGAAAAAAGGAAAAAGAAAAAAGAAAAAATGTAAAACAAAACAAAAATACCTTGTAAAAAGAAAAAAAGGAAAGAAATGGAATTAAAAAAAACACATAATTTAAGGAAAAAAATAAAAATTAACAAAAAAAAAACATCAAAAACATTTTTTTTTTAAGTTAAAAAAAATGGATAATTAAAAAAACTAATTAAAATAAAAAATAAAAAATAATTGAAAGAAAATGAAAATAATTAAAAAACAATGATAAAAAAAATTAAAATAACTAAAATTTAAAAATTAAGTTAAAATTAAAAAAAAATTAACTTTTTTTGGCCTTGGTAGGCCTAGGTCGGGCGACGGCCCTGGGTAGCCAAGTCAATTCAGGGAATCGACCTCGGCTGCCTTGGCCATGGCTACCCATGCTTGAGGTCCCATGGCCCTAAGCGACCATGCTCGAGCTCGACCATGTCGAGGGCCCATGGTCTGGGCAAGGCATCTTAGGTCGGTTCCGGGAATCGACCTAGGCCCACAAAAGAGATTTTTATTTTTTATTTTTTCGAATTTTTTTTAAATTTTTAATATTCTAATTTTATTTTTTAATTATTTAATTATTATTATTATTATTTTTAAATTTAAATTCAAATTATTTAAAATCATTTATTTATTTATTACTATTATTATTATCATTTTATTTTTATTTTATTTTTTAATCATGTAGTTTTTATTTTTAATTTTAATTTTTTAACTTAAAAAATTCTTTTGAGGATCGTTTTTTTTTCCCCTAAATTATGTGTTTTTTTGAAATTCTTTCCCTAACTATTTATTTATTTTTTAATAATTTTTTTTTTGTTTTGTTTTTTTTTTTTACAAGTTAATTTTGACTTTTTCTTTTTACATTTTTATGGTTTTTTTCGTCACCTTTTTTTTTTTTTTTTTTGAATTTTTTTTTTTGTTTAATCACCAACATTAAAAAAAACATCCACACTTAATACATCAGAAAATTTTGTTTTATTGTTTGATATATATTTTATTGTTTATTGTTTTTTTTTTTTTTTTTTCTTTTTCTTACAAGTTAATTTTTTTTGTTTACATTTTATGGTTGTTTTTTGGTTTTTTTTTATATATTTTTATATTTGGTTTTTTTTGGTCATGTATTTTATTTTTATGTTTTATTACTTGCTATTATTATTAATTTTTTTGGTGTTTTTGTTTTTTTGTTTTTTTTTTTAAACGTTGGAATTTTTGTTTTCTTTTGCATTTTTTATTTTTATTTATTTATATATTTATTTATTACTTTGTTATTTTTTTTTTGTAGTGTCCATGTCGATGCTCGACTAGCAACCCGATCTCATTATGTGCAATATGATTGTTGATTTTAAAATTTTCGTTATAATGAATCAAGTCTGCCCCCACATTGTGTCAATTTCATGGTTCGTCTTTAAGTTTTCATTACAATCGGTCGAGTTCACCTACACTGCGTGTCAATTTAATGGTTATTTTTAAATTTTTGTTACAATGTATCAAGTTGTTAGGCTAAGATTTTAAAATCACTATACGTTTTTCATTTAAAAAATAAATTACTGTTGGTATAATAACTTTTTCATTCACATGTTCATTTCTAAACTTTTCTTAGTCATAAAAATTTTCCATAATGTCCTGCTTGAAATATTTTGAAAACTTAAAGTTTTTTTGAGTCATAATCTTTGGCTTTAATTTCATGGTTGAAAAATTGTCAATATTTTAATGTTTTTCGAAGTCACGATATTTTATCTTTCATGGTATTGTTGAAAACAATTATAAGTATTTTTTCTTTAGCACCATGACTGAAAATTGTTGGAATTTTTAGGTTTTTCAAAGACGTGATATTTTATATTTAATGTAATGCCTAAAAATCGTTGGAATTTTAAGGTTTTTCAAAGACGTGATATTTTATCATTAATTTCATGTTTGAAAATTGTTGGAACTTTAAAGTTTTTCGAAGTCATGATATTTTATCTTTAACATCATTATTAAAAATGTTGAAAATTTACCCTGAGGGTGTCTTTTGTACAAGAAAAATTTGGCTTTTATTGCCATTTTTTAAAAATGTAAAAAAATTACCCTAAAAAAAAATTACATTATTCCAACATCAACACTTTTCATTTTCAGGGTGTCTTTTGCACCAAAAAATGGTTTTCATTACCATTTTAAAAAAATGTTGAAAATTTACCCCGGAATAAAATGTAATTCCAACATCAACACTTTTCATTTTCTGCTGTTTTTTCATGTTTTTTTAGCGTCTTCTGGCTAGATTTCTCATTTTGAGGTAATAGTTCTTGTTTGATCGGTAACTTTGTTCATTATGATTATCCACATTTTAGCCAAGATGTATGGGCTTATTTTGGAAAAGAATATTAATAGCCTTTGCCTTGAAAACCATGGTAAAAGAGCTAAAATCCAAACTGGGTTTAAGAGATATCATTCAATCGTAAGGCATCTTATTACTCTTAGGATAATCATAGAGGAATTCCACAATAATAAAATTGATCTCTTATGTTGTTTTGTTGTCTTTATAAAAACTTTTGAAACCATTCCTAGAACAAAGCTATGGAAGAGGCTAGAAGAGATAATGGTTTTTGTCGAGTTGAGGGTTGTTGTGACAAGGCTATACAAGAATGTTATTGCTAGGCTTAAGACCATTGATGGTTTCTCAAAGGAAATTAAATGCAATATTGGAGTTAAGCAAGGGTGTCTCTTATTCCCTACCATTTTTGGCATATACATTGATAAGCTAGAAAAGTGTTTGAAAGATGCAGATTGTGTTGGCCCCACACTCATTGGTATGGTCATAACTCTTCTCCTTTATGTTGATGATATTGTTCTTTTGGATAGAAACCATTACTATCTTGGAAAGCAACTCAAAATCCTCCACTATTTTTGCTCCAAGACGGATATGATTGTAAATACAGACAAAACTAAAGACATGATAATTAAATCCAAAAAGGTCACCTATGATACTTTCATTTATGACAACAACTAATTGGAGGAAGTTCCTTTATACAAATATCTGGAAATTGACATCCATCATAAGCTCAATTGGACTTATAGCATCGAGAAAAAAATAAATGGAGACCAGACAAATTATTACAGGCTTGAAAACAACTATAGTATGACAAATATTTGGGTTTGGGATAAAAATAAGCTCCTCTTTGAGACTCTTATCACTCAATAACTAATTGGAGGAAGTTCCTTTATACAAATATCTGGAAATTGATATCCATCATAAGCTCAATTGGACTTATAGCATCGAGAATAAAATAAATGGAGACCAGAAAAATTATTACGGGCTTGAAAAAAATTATAGTATGACAAATATTTGGATTTGGGATAAAAATAAGCTCATCTTTGAAACTCTTATCACTCATGTTATTCTATATGGATATGAGGTTTGGGGTTGTAGTATATCCAGAGAGTCATGGAGGAAGATTAAAAAAATCCAAAAGAAGTTTATAACCTACAACCTCAAGATTAAAGGAAATACTCCCTACCCTATCCTCCTGATTGAAGCAAGCCTTTCCCTCATTGAAATCATGACTACGACTAGTTATCTTATGTATAAGAAGAAGTTATAAAATACGGATGCCAAAAGGTTTCCTAAAATTGCTTCGAACTCTAGCTAAAACCCCCACTTTAAACTCAAGCGAGGGTGGCATAAGGATGCCTAGTCTTGGCTAGAACATTAGGGAATAAAGGAGGATATCATTTTGTAGAATGTAGATAATATTAAAATTATTGTTACTTCCAAAATTAAGGTGAAATTGTTGGAAAATAAAGAGTTTGAGGGAAAAAACAAACTATGATATTATAAAGAGGTGATCTCAAAAACTAGAATTATCCCTTTGTCCTGATTAGTGTTAAGAAGAAAATGAACATTTTGAATATTATAAATAATTCTCATGAGCTTCACAATGAAATTGGGCGTTGGTTGATTCCCAAAACACCATGTGATGAAAGAGTTTCTTACCTATGTGATATTAGGAGGGTTGAAGGTGAAAAACACTCTCTTAAATTGTCCATCTTATACTCACATTTGATCTAATTTTCAAAATATTTATCACACTACAAACATTCTTGAAATTTTAACTCAACAAAACTATGGTGATTTGGGAGTGCTTCTCTCACTTCTTTTTGAGCATAGAAATAAAACGTTAAGAATTCTGATTAATATCTTACCTTCTTAAGGTCCAATAGACCATATATGTCTTAGTGGATGTTAATCATTATCATCATATGTGTATAATCTATGTATGCATAGGTGGGTACCATGAATAAACTCCATTGCTAGGTATGGAAGGAATTATATATCTCTTTCATGTTGAACAACATACAAATAAAATGTTTTAACCATAATATTTATTTTTTCAATTAGTTTTTAAAATATATACATAGTTAATGAAATATTTTAGTCAACATGGAAATTTAAGTATTTTATTTATGGCTCACATTGTTCACATAAAAATGCCTTTTTGTTAACATTTCTCTCTCTCTCTCTCTACATTCACATTGATCTTTTTTCTTTTCCTTTTTAATTAGTATTTAAAAAAGGTTAAATGTAGATTTCATATTAAGTATTAAAGGAATTATACCTCTCTTATTTGATGAAGTAATTTATTTTTTTACGTTCAATTCCCTTCAATATTGGGGAAACCTATCATAACTCAGTTGTCAAAGAAACAATGAGGACAACCATAACTGGTTGCTCTCTGCGAATGCAGGCTGACTCATCAATGTTATTCAAGGAAAAACACACCACCTGGAATAACCCGTTGGTGGTTCGTAAAGGGGCAAGTTTTCACTCCTGCCAAATGCCTCTAGGGCTTGGGTCATTGGCCTATTTACTTATGTCCAAGTAAGACTCTTAGCCAAGTAGAAGAAAATTTAGACAAAGATATAAAATTATTTTATTTAATGTGGAAAATGAAATATTTTATTTACTATCATCATTCATTTTTTTTTCATTTATTCTCTATAAATATGCTTTCCTTCTCTATATATTTAGTTGATATAAAAATATTTTATTTAAGGTGAGAAATGAATTACAAAGAGAAACGTTAGTTATATATATATATATAACATTTTATCTTTGTAAATATATATGAAGTGGATATTGAAATATATTAGTTAACATGGATATTCAAATATTTTATTTAAGTCAAACAATAAAAAACTTACACATTATTCTCATACTTGAAAGTGAAAATATAATTTTTCAAACTTTTAATTACTCTATCACTTTTACATAAACCTTATATAAAATTATGTTACTTAATATGGACATTGAAATATTATATTTGTGGAAATGTTTTCTTGTTATTAACCATTTTTCTAAATGTCACATGTCAACTTTTATGTTGAGAACATAATGAATGATACATCTTTTTCATCTTGGGTGAGTGAGATTATAAATGTTTTATAATTATTTTAATTAAAACTAACCAAATATATGTATTTATCTTTGTTTTTTATTATAACTAACATTACTTTTTTATTTAGTGAATATTTTATTTTTTATTTTATAAGGGAAACTTGTCAACTCTAAGTTGAGCATGAAATCAAGTATACATGTCACTTATATTAAGCTATAGAATACACTTCTCAGTAACGAATTGAGTAACCACAACAAAGGTGAACAAAGTGAGAGTGAGAATATTGATGGTTTAAAATGCTCTTCATTTTTTTTGTATGCTAATAGTTTCCATTGATATTTCAAGAAATTTTACAACTTGCTATAATAACTAGCTACCTTAGGTCCGCCACAAGAGAATCTAGATTAGAGGTAGAAAAGTAACTATTCTATAGTGTAAAAAATTGTTTATGAGAACCAAGTCTAGAATTTCAAAAATCTAGTAATCTATGCTGCCCTACAAGTAGGGAAACCAACAATTAAGAAACTCAAAATATGACCATATTTTTGGGATTTTCTACCAGGAGATACTCAAAAGAACTAAAAAGAAAATAATATTTCCCTTAAGGAAGAAGTGAACCATGTAAGCAACCAACATAGTAAAATAAAAACTAAACTAGTGAAACTTTAAAATAGAAATATGAAATTTGAGCCTCATGAGGACATGGAGGTGTCTAGGTTAATAGGATGATCACCTCCTTTGTTGCATGGTGGTCAGGGAGATCTTGGTGGCAAACCCATCTCCAAGCGAGCCAGATGATCTTCCACATCTAATAAAAGCTCCTTGATCTATTCAAGTTTATGTTAGAGGTGATCACGTGCTTCCTTTCTGTCCAAGAGAACTTTTCCTAATAGAAGTTTAACATGCCAAGAGAGAACAACCATATGGATATTGTGTTTCTAGAATCCTCTAGTGTTCAAAATCCATGCAGTCACCCCATCCATAATCTCTAAATCCAATATCCTTTGTAGATTTTGGTGCACCTTGGTTGCAACATCATTGATTTTATATTGTATTGTAGGTGGGGTGTGCACCTAGTAGTGATGAGTAGAGGAATAAACTTGAAAACGAGCATGAAAGACCCCAACATTTACACTACCACTACACCCTAATGACATTGGGCACATTCTCGATGCTTGGTTATTGTTGCTGGGGAAGGAGTAAACTCGTAGAATTGAAGAGACCAACATAGAGGGACGAAAATAATGAAGACCATGGAATAAGAAAATATTGTCATCCTGTGGAATGTCTAAGGTGGAAAGATATGGGGAAGATCTTCGCTTTTCTATTGTAGCCTAAAAAGAGAGGAGCACATCGAGTTGGGGTAGGTTGAGAAAAGGAAGTTGAAATGGAAGGCTTCGATCGAAAGTCATAGTCCCAAGAGGAAACGCCATGTAAGAAAGAACCTAGAGAAAATTAGTAATCCAAGGCATGCACTAGAGGAGGGAGAGGGCCTTAAATAGTTTGAAAAGGATTACATGTGGGTGATAAATTCCTTGCTTCAAACTATGAATGTGGCAATTTGATCGATGCCCCCCATTAAAATAATGTGATGGCCATGGTCAGCATGAGAGGGAGGTGGCACTAGGCCTCATTAAGTCCCACACATCGACCATTGTGTGCCCATGGTGTCATCCCTATTGGGGATATAATGGTTTTATTTAAAACTAACCAAAAATGTACATGTATTTTTGTCTTTTATTATAATCAACATTGATTTTATATTTAAAGAATATTTTATTTTTATATTGAAAGGGACGCATAAACTTGAGATTGAGCACAAATGAATTACGCATCTACCTTATACTAGATAGTAAAATAAGTCTCTCAACATAATAATTTAAAATTTAAAATTATATATTTTGATTATATAAATGTTGATTTTTTTTACTAATTACACCAATATGCATGTCTATTTTGGAATAAGTCTTCCAAAATTTTAATTTAATTATGAATAATTATTTGTTTTTTGTTTTGTTTTTTTTTGTTTTTCGTTTCGTTTTGTTTTGTTTTTTGTTTTGTTTTTTTTTTAACGGTAAATGAATATAAAGTGTTTATAAGAATGAGAAGAAATGTAATTTTATAAATCCAACAAAACGATAATAATTAAATTTGAATATATTTATAAAATATTGTGTCTAAAATAATATTTAAATAATTTTGAAAAAACAACAAAGAATATTGTATTTATATTATGAAATGTCTTTTAGTACAAATAATTAAAAAACATTTTAACTAAGAAAAATGATTTTAAAAAACAATGATGGTGAGAGTGTTGATAGGCTATTTATTAATATTAACATCGATTTTTTTTGGAGAGATCACGAGAATATATATATATATATATATAATTTGTGTAATCCCCTAGTTACATTTCTCGTTTAATTTAAAGATTGTAAAATTCCAGGGTTGAGGAGGACAAGTTACTTGGAACAAATGGAAAACAAAGGGGCAAGCCATGATGTAAATTATTTCGAACATAAATCTCTCTCTCTCTCTCTCTCTCTCTCTCTCTATATATATATATATATATATATATATATATATATATACAACATTTGTGTAATCACCTAGTTACATTTATTGCCTAATTTAAACATTGTAAAATGGTTGAGTTAGGGAAATGGGATCCAGGGCTGAGGAGGATGAGTTACTTGGAACAAATGGAAAAAAAAGGGGCAAGCAATGATGTGGAATTCAGATGATTGGTCTGCAATAATTAGCATGCTGACCCAAAAACCAACTAGGGGTAACTAATAAAAATAAGATAAGTACTGATGCTTTATTGTTCTTCTAAATCTTTAAATTATAAGCATGATTTATTATGGCTTGGATTGTTGAGCTAACCTAATGATATGATTTAGTTCATGATGAGTTCATTATGCACTAACCTAGTTTGCTATAGGAATTATGAAAAAATCCAAGTTCACTGCAAGAATGAACTACTAATAAGGTATACTTTACATTCATTACATTTTTCTCTATGATGAGTCTCATGGGATCTGTGTGTCTATAATGTAGGAATAAACATGAGACTACTCAATTTAGATGAACAAAGATGGCCACAAGATGAATAAAAAACACTGTGCAAAATCCAAGGGTTTCAAGATCAATGCCATTGTGGGACACTAGCCCAATGGTGCCAACTGATTTCCAGAAAACATGCTATGATTGATATGATAGTTTTGAGGTAGGAATATGCCTTAGTTTTGTGGCCCTTTCGATGCAAGGATGCCTTGCCAAGAATAGATTTCCTGAGTGATTGGGAAGCACAGAAGGGGATATGTGAACTTGGAAGGTGAGTATTTGCATAGAAGGGGGTGACCATATAGCACGAGGGACTCAGGAGTAGAGAAGGTAAGGCTAGATAATAAATCAGTTTTTGGTCATGAGAATAGTTGATCAGAATTAGAAGCACATTAGGGGTATGCCCGGAAATAATGAGTCAAGAACTATTCATTGAAGGAGAAAGGTGCACATGTTAGCAATGCTAAACATTGGAGGCATGCAAAGCTCTAGAGAAGAGAACAATCCAACTTTGATTAAATATATTGATAACCAAACAACTGAAAAAAGGATCCATTAGCAAATGACTAAATTTATAGAGTAATGAACAATGAGTGGCTGAGTAAGCCATTGTGCATATAAATTCTATTGTAAACGCTGAAACGATATGTACACATAAAGCTCAATATCAACTATGTTTAGTCTTATTTTAATTGAACACCAAGGGCGGTCTTCCCCCAAAGGGGAGGGGTTTGTAATAGCCTGGTTATATTTCCCACTTAATTTAAACATTGTAAAATGTCTAAGTTAGGGACACGAGTTTCTAGGGCTAAGGAGGAAAGGATACTTGGAAGATATGGCAAGCAAAGGGGAAAGAGATGATGTGGAATTCTGTTGTAGGTTTGAAATTTCTGCCTCAACATTATAAGGGAGACCACTCGGCTGAGAGCTTAAAACAACTCCTTTTCCATTTGGAATGGTGGTTCCAACTGGTTAAACTAGGTCCAGTTACCTTCTCTCTATCTCTATTGGCTTAAAGTATGAATTTTACCTACCAATAGAGAAGAGACATCAGATCGAGCCTTCTTGCTGATTAGGCAAGAAAGTGATTCTTAAGCTGATCTAGGGTTCAACCAAGCCACAACTAAAGTTTGCCTCTTTGATAAGAGGATTTTTAGAAATGCAATGATTATTATATATGCAAAATAATCCTATAATGCAAGCAAAAGGAAATAAATCCTGAGCCTATCTCGATTAGGAAGTTGTAGATCTAACCCAACCGAGAGCAAGATATTAATTAAATGATTGGGATTTAAATATGTCTGACTTATAATGAATATCAAACTAACAAAGTAGTTAAATTAACTGATATTAGGAATACAAAAACAAATTCTGTTCAGAGATCTATTAAAAAGAATGATTAATCATTAATAATAGGAAGTAATTCTCATAATGCTAATAACCATTAAACTTTTAACAATGAATGATGAACCAATAACATTAGAAAATAGTTCACATAATGTTACTAGTAATTAAATTAGGATTAAATGAATGATTTCTGAGTAAATGGTTACTTAGAAATCTAGTTTCAGTGCACAAAAGAAAAAGATAAAATTGATAACAAATCATGAGACAAACAGATTAGATAGCTAAGCCATAAGAAATGAATTCATATCGATAGAAGTGTAAAAATATAAATCCAATAATATAATCCTGCTATCAAAAGAAATGAAATCTGCATTAAAAATAATAGTATTCAAAACACAGATTGATTAAACCTTGTCTCTTTCCCAATTCTTTGAGTTTGATTTCCAACAGCCCTCTACAACTCATAAAATCTGTTGTTAAAACAAGAGCTACAATAGTGCAAGCTCTGCTCCCTATACATAGTTCAGATTTGCAAAAGATAAATCCTAATTTTCCTCAGATATGAGATTTCACTCTCCTATCACCTACATCTCCATACCCCTATTACAGTAGTGCTATAAGAATTACAAAATTTTAGAGAAGAAAAGCCATTTCTCCATTCTACAAATTACTATTTATAATTACAAAATTGACTCCCAAAATAGGAGTTGTTGAAGAATAAATCTTCACCAACAATTTTCATTGGTCAAAATTCTTTTTCTTCTCTTGCTGGAGAAATTTCATTGATTCAAATATTCTCTTCCTGATCTCCTCAACTATTCTCCTGTCAAAACCAATCAAAATCAAATTAATATGCAAATTAAAATAAAAAATACAAAATCTGGAAAACAAAACATCTCCAATCGAAATTTTAATTAAATAAATAAATTAAAAGAAATCTGAGTTTTCCATTAATCCTTGTAAAGATCTTATTGGTCAAATAAAACATAGTCTAATGAATCTGCACTCAGAGAAGGCTATGAGCAAATGAAAATGCAAAAAATTAAACCCAGAAAATTAATTTTGTTTACAAATCCGGAGCTTGATTTTATGCTAAATTTTAGAGTCACTAAATGACCAAATCTCGTCATGCAACCACTTCAGAAATATTCTCAATGATTTCATCTATCTAAAGAGCTGTCTTGAACCTCATTTGGTGAAATAAAGCTCAAATTATGAGCTTCCAAAGTTGAAGTGTCAAAATTTCCAGAATTATGGAAAAATTGTTGCCTAGGCCAAAAATAGGAATTTTTAATTAAAAATCTAATCTTAAATTAAATTAACAATTATTACTTAATTAATATTAGAAAAGTGAATTAAATTAATTACTAACTAATTATATACAATTAGTTTTTTTTTTTTTTAATTAAAATTAAAATGAATTAAGATTATAATTAAATTACATTAAAATTGTCTGCTTGGGGTAGCTCAATTGGCAATGATTGTGGAAATGAAGTCTCACTAAACCAGAAGTATTGGGTTCAAATCTTCTGCTTTCCCCCTGATCAGGGCGAGAAGTTGGACATGATGAAGATGTAGTCCTACCAAGCTTATATATATATATAAAATTAAAATATAATAATATTATAATTTTAATATATTATATAATAAAAAAAACTCATATTACAAACAATTAACAAGTGGCTTTGATCCATTTGAATGTATCGTAAAAAGCATTAGGAGGAGGCTTTACGAATCATTTAAAAAAAAAGGAGTGAGAGAGGTGTGGGACAAACCTTATACAGAGAGAAATATCAGATATTGGAACATACAATTATTGTAAGTTCTTAAAATGAACTAAATAAAATTGCCGATGTCTGATATCCGATATCAAGGCTTTTTTAATATCGATTTTTTTTTAATATTAGAAATTTTATAATATCGATACTTTTCAAATATTGATTCTTTTATCGATTTTTTGTATCAAAAGTTTTGATCGAGACTTTTATCAGGATTTTTTCATCAGAAGTTTTTTTTTCTTTAAACCAGAATGAGTATAGTTATGTATAATAAATTCAAGCCCATTTGCAACAAAATTGGCGATTTACAGCATGGACAAGCTGGTAATGATTTCTTTGTCCATCGAGTCTGTTGTATTAGATATGGATATCCCATCTACAAAAGTTTCCCATTCTGGGGTATTTACAACTATAGCTTCGACAAAATTGAGATAGAAGGTATATACATTTACAATTCATCATGCTGATAAAAACATAAAAAAAAACAAAGGAGATCAGATGTCCATTAGAGCTGGGCAATTTACATCCAGGCCAGGAGAAGCATCTTCTGAGCCTTTGTAATTCTCCTGATCTACCATGCCCTCCATGTTTTCCTCCATGCCTTCCTCCATGGTTTCCACTTTAATCTTCATATTTTCCAGCTGATGTCGCAGTGCATCCACCTCGTCCTCCAATTGCTTGATGCGTTCCTGTTTCTCGAGCTCTCGTTCCTGCATAGCCATGTTCTTGTGAATTTGCTGGTGCATGCTACGTTGGAGTTTGGTCAGGGCCTCTCTCAGATCCCAATGGTCCTACACACAAGTGATACAAGAAGGTCTGTTTCTACCACCCGACCCAGAGAAATCGACCCTCGTCCCTCCAGACCTTGTCCTGTGGCTTCCCCATGTGCCTAACCAAGAATAGGCGTTTGTACCCTGCATGTTGACTTCCAAAACTTCACTTTTTAACATGCTCTAGTCATTTTTGTCACTATTTTCCATGTTCTCCTGCAACCAAGCACCCTCGCTAATCCTTTGGAGAATGCCCTGATCCTCGGCTGATATGAGCCACCCAAACTCACTCCAACTCCAATTCTCCTCCCTTTTTAGGAGAGTTTTAAGAACCCACCCAGTGTCCCAAAACCAAAATGCCTGCAAACATTCAGACACACCCAGACCTTCCAATTCCAGCGACCCCTCAATTATTCTTAGAATCTCATTAATTTCCTTTAAAACCTCAGATGGATAGACCTTCAGTCCCTCATGCCAACTTTTAACAACATAAAGCCCTACCTCTGTGACACATGAACTAATAATCAACAGCCTCGGCTCTAGCCACCAGGATTTTGCAGAGGCCACTGCCCCACACTGAAATCTTAAAACATACAAATTCCACATATCATTTTTCTTTTTATTATTGCTGCATGATCGAGATATGATGCAGAGATGAGCGAGGATAATGATGTAATCGAGATCCCATGAGTATTCCATCATAAATCTACCATCCTCCATTAAATTCCCACCAAGCTCCTGATCGCTTTTAACCATCCCAACTATTCTCCCACGAATGAGTCCGACTTCACTCAGAACCTGAATTAATTTCTGCTCCTTAATTCTTGATTCTCTGCAGATGCCCGAGGTGACGCGCCGCCCAATTCTCTAAGAACCAAAGCAAGAACAATGAAGCCGCACCATGTGACTTAAAACATGAACAAGTGTGGTACTAAAATTTACATATGATGCCATGTCTCGTTTGAGTGAGATTGTCTGGCTTGCCATGCGTCTTCATGCATGTTTGTAACTTCCGGAGGATGATGTGACAAGGGGGAGGAGGATACCGGGGTGATGAATATTTCATGGAGGGGCATAGGAGATGGGGCCACTGGGTAGGAGGAAGGGGAGTGAAAAGAGGAAGGGGAGGGGTAATAGGATATAATGGTAGGGAGGCGGGGGGGAGGGGAGGGCGGGAGAAGAAACAGCAAGGGGAGAGCTAGGGGGAGTATGGAGGGGCATCATAACTCTATGATATGATAATTCAGGATTTTCAAATTTCGTAGCATTCCTTCGAGACTTTAACAACAACCTACAAATTTATCTCTTCATTTTCTTAAACAATATTTGTCGTGCTCACGACATCGTTTATTACACATTTTTCCTCCTCTAGATGGCATGCCTTATTAGCCTTCCTATCAGCGTCTTGGTTATTTCCCCTCAAGACATGGTAGAAGGACATCGATTCGAAAGCAGGGAGAAAGTTCTGGGCTCTCTTAATGATTTGGTTCAGGTTAGTGATCTTTTCCTTTGAAGTGTCGATCATATGCCTTATAATGATCATGGAATTGCCTAACACCTGAATCTTTTTTATACATTTTATTTGTGCCAAGATTAGTCCCAAGAGCATACCATACACTTCTGCTTGGTTATTTGTCTTCCGACCAAGCCCCCTGTTAGGATATTCCGACACATAGGAAATAGTTAAGTACAACTTGGTCTAGTATAGAGTTAGGTATAGAGTTAGGTAAAGTGTGTTTCTTTACCTTGTACATTTTGTAACTTACAATCTGACGGTCACGATATGTAGTGATCCGACGGTTCATTCTCTCCTCGGTATTACCGACACTTGATCCGTGGCTTAACACCCGATTGGTCCATGATTTCTATTTAAAGCACATGGAGGGTCATTTGTAGGGTAATCCATCTATGAGAGAAGCTTATGTAATTTTTCATTCTTTTATTAATAAATTGCCTGAAGTGGCCGCGTTGGCTCAGGCCGAGGAGTGTTTCCCTCTTTGAGGGTTTTAACCACGTCAAAAATACTGGTGTATTGATCTGCGATC
Organism: Pinus tabuliformis; assembly: GCA_031772625.1. NCBI lineage: Eukaryota > Viridiplantae > Streptophyta > Pinopsida > Pinales > Pinaceae > Pinus > Pinus tabuliformis. The sequence goes on along the minus strand of CM062816.1, from coordinate 1,190,773,465 downwards.
TGGTTGTGAGCGGTGTCCTTTGGTGTTCTGTCTGAGGAACTTACCCTGTAAATTCCTACATGGTATCAGAGCTATTTGAGGGCCGCGTCCGTTGGTGATCTAAATCTGAAGCCGATAGAACTGCATCCGACTGCCGTTTCCTAGATCTACTGTTTCTGACTGCTTTCAGGCCGAGAGGACTGCTCTGTTGTGTTGGGAGCATCTGTTCCAGTGAGGAACCCCTTTCGTTTCACGCGAAAAGGTTTCTGGTAGCCCTAGCTGCGTCATTTTTAAGATCTGGAGGTATAAAGTGTTTATATGCAGTTTACAGTTATTTTCTCTTTGTTTATTTCGGTTTCGATTTATTTAGCCTTTTTTTATTACCGGATCTATACCTTTCATTTCTGCGTATGCTCTTTGCCCTGCGATTCTGTGCAATCTGGGCAAATCAGAAACAGAAAGGAAGGATTTTTCTCATGCGTATGCTCTTTTCCCTGCGCCTTAGTGTGATCTCGGAAAATCAGAAACATTGAGGAAAATATTTAGTTTCCGGCTAAAGCTAACTTTGAGCCGCAAGGTTCATTTTTGAAAATATTTAGTTTTTTGGCTAAAGCTAACTTCGAGCCGTAAGGTTCGTTTTCTTTGCATGTCCGTGTTGGGTTTTGTGTTTTTTGTTTTGTAGGGAAAAAGAGCTTTCTCAAAGCAAGCACGCAACCCAAAGCATCACCCCCCCTCTCTCTCTCTCTCAAATTTTTTGTATAGCTCAATTGGTTCAAAGCTATTTTAAGAGAGTAGAGGTCTTGGGTTCAAATCTCCTTTTTGTGAGGGCGGATTTTTCATTTCCGCACATTCCCGCACTTCGTCGGCGACTTCATCAATTGTTTTTTCAAAAAGCCATAACTTCTTCATCCGGAAGCCGTTTTCCGAACCGGTTTTTTTGAAACGGCCTAATTTTTGGAGATCTATCCATTGGAACACTTAGTTTAAAAATCTTTAGCTTCAGTTTCCATTGAAATGGAAAGTCAATACCAAGTTACCCTTGACAGCACCAACTACTTCCAATGGTTGTCCTACATTGAGGATTTACTTAGAAGTAAAGGTCTCTACATAATAGCCTCAGGCCAAGAAAAGAAACCGAAGGATGAAGATAAGGCTGCTAAATGGGAAAATAGGCAAGATCAAGCACGTGGATTGATAGGGATGTCTATTTCTCCATATCTTAGATTCCATATTGCAGAACTTGATACTCCTGATGAAGCAATGAAACAAATCAATAAAGTTTTTGGGATTAAAAATGAACTTAGAGCCCATCAACTTGAAAATGAGTTGCTTACATTGGACCCTAATAATTTTTCTTGCATTGAAGATTTCTTGTCCAAGTTTAAGACCCTTAGATATCTCTTGGAAGGTGTTAAGGTTAAGAAAGAAGATAGTAACCTTATCTATTCAATTCTTACTAAGTTGGGACCAGCCTACTCTGTGTTTGTTTCCACCTTCCATTCTACAAGAGAAGCCTTCATTTCTCAAGAAACAGACTACAAGTCCCCTTCCTTTGACTCTTTTTGTGATTCTTTAATAAGAGAACAAGAAAAACTCTTACACCTTGGTCTTCTTAATCTTGGAAACTCTTCCAAGAAAGCATTAGCCACACAACAGCAACCAAATTCAAAGAATCCTAAGAAGTCATATCCTAAAAAGAATGGTCCTAAACCAAACAAGGGTCCTAAGCAATCTCAGCCTCAAAATGAAAAATCATTTCAACAAAATGATAAGCCAAACAAAAACAAATGGAAGAAGACTGATAGACATTGCAACTTTTGTAATCGAGATGTCCACTTAGAATCCAAATGCTTTAAGAAGATGGAAGCCTTGGAAGCAACGATGAAGAAACATAACATCCATTTGGAGCAATCTTCAACTTCAACTTCATCTTCAGGAATGGCATTTTCTGCATGTGGTTGTCAAGCATCTCGGTCTGGCTATGCACTAAATGTATCTTCTTCTTCTCATTCTCATGAGTGGCTCATTGATTCTGGAGCTTCTTATCACATGGCAAAAAACAAAGCCATGTTTTCTTCTTTAAATGATTGTAACACAAAAAATATATATGTTGGTGATGATAGATCTCTTAGTGTTGTAGGGACTGGAATTGTTCATCTAGACAATGATCAGTTTAATGATGTATTATGTGTTCCAACCTTATCCTGCAACCTTCTATCTATATATCAGATAACTCATTCAGGTGAAGGTAAAATCGTTGAATTTTCACCTCATGATGTTGTAATCAAGGACCTAAGAGATCCTAAATAGATTTTAGCTACTGGCATTGCTGATGATTCTACAAGGTTGTATAAGTTTCACAACTTTGGGTCATCAAATCTTCCCTCAGTATTTGTTGCTCATAACGATGAAGTGAGCAAACTTTGGCATGAGAGATTTGGTCACTTAAACTATCGCTCCCTTCAGCATCTATGTAAAGAAAATATGGTGACAGGTCTTCCTATGGTATCTTGCAGAGATGGTGTTTGTTTCGGATGTGTACTCGGAAAACATCATCAAGACAGTTTTGAAAAACGTGCCTCTTGGCACGCCTCAGCCCCTTTACAACTTGTGCATAGTGATTTATGTGGTCCACCTCCAGTTGTTTCCTTCTCTAGCTGCAAGTATTTCTTAACTTTCATTGATGATTTCTCCAGACGCACTTGGGTATACTTCTTAAAACTCAAGAGTGAAGTATTTAACACATTTTTGGCCTTCAAGGCCTTTGTTGAAAAACAATCTGGACATCAAATTCTTAAGCTAAGATCTGATAATGGCGGAGAATATGTTAAAAACACATTCATCAACTTTTGCACTGAGAATGGAATTCAAATGCAACATATTGTTCCATATACTCCACAACAAAATGGTGTAGCTGAAAGGAAGAATCGCACCTTAAAGGAAATGGCTAATTGTATGCTACAATCTAAAGGACTTGGTCTTAGTTTTTGGGCAGAAGCAATTAACTGTGCAAATTACATAATAAATCGCACTCCTACTAAGGCTTTAAAGAATATCACTCCAGAAGAAGCATGGAGCTCAATCAAACCAGATGTAAGTCACTTTCGTGTTTTTGGAAGTGAAGCGTGGGCCCATATTCCATATGAAAAGCATAAAGCTTTAGAACCTAAGAGTGAAAAATGTACTTTTGTTGGATATTCTGAAGATGTAAAAGGCTATAGACTTATTCCATTTAAGTCCAAAAATGTTATCATTAGAAGAGATGTAAAATTTGATGAAAATATATCGGCCTGCGAGCCTAGTCCGGCGGATGTGCCACCTCTCCCTATCTCTTCTACTTTTGAAAAAATTTCTTCTTCAGATGATGAAAGTGAGGATGACAATCCTCCCCCACCATCTCAGGATCCTCCTTCAGCTCCTCAACTTCCAAAATGGGTTCGTGCTACTCGAGATGCAGCAGGTGATCTTGCCGGTGATCCTACAGATCAGCGACGCACACTTTCTCAGTTTGACAGAGCCTCTTCTTTACTGGCTCAAGCTCCAGTAAATTATGATCCTGACACCTTTGCAGAAGCTTCAGGCCATCCAGATTGGGAAGCAACTATAAATGAAGAATATCATTCATTATTGGCAAATGATACATGGGATATTGTTCCTCTACCAAAGGGACGAAAACCTATTAGATGCAAATGGGTTTACAGAACCAAGTATGGACCAGATGGGAAAGTTGATAAACATAAAGCTTGTCTTGTTGCTAAAGGTTTTTCACAGGTTGAAGGCATTGACTACACTGAAACCTTCTCCCCTGTTGCCAAAATGAACTCTATCCACCTTGTTCTTTCCCTTGCTACCTCGTTCAAATGGGAAGTCCATCAGATGGATGTTAAATCTGCCTTCTTGCATGGGGACTTGCATGAAGAAATCTACATGGAACAACCCATTGGCTTCATAAAAATAGACTCCAGCCTTGTATGTCGGCTTAAGAAATCCCTTTATGGTCTCAAGCAAGCTCCTCGAGCTTGGTATGCGAAAATGGATAGCTTTCTTTTAGAATCTGGCTTTTCTAGGTGTCATTCTGACAATATTGTCTACACCAAGAAAGTGGGAAAGTCTCTTATCATTCTTGTTCTTTATGTTGATGATCTTATCCTTACCGGTAGTGATCCCAACCTTATAAACCATGTGAAGTCTAGCCTTAAAAAGAAATTTGAAATGACAGACTTAGGACACTTTATTTTCTCGGTCTTCAAGTCTTGCAATCCAAGGAGGGTATTTCCCTTTCCTAGTCCAAGTATGCCTGTGATATTCTATGCCATTTTCACATGGAAGACTGTAAGCCAGCCCCTTCTCCCTTCCAGTCTGGAGTCAAACTTTCAGTCACTTGTACTTCTCCTGAAGTTTATGCTACCTTATACCGTCAACTTGTAGGAAAACTTTTGTATCCAACCCATACTCGTCCTGACCTTTCCTTTGCTGTTGGCCTTGTTGCTCGGTTTATGCAAAACCCCCGTGAAAGTCATTGGAAAGCAGCTAAAAGAATACTTCGTTATGTTCGAGGTACAGTTCAGTTTGGGATTCATTACAGTGCCGAAGCATCTCCTCTATTGGTTGGTTTCACTGATTCCGATTGGGTTGGTGACCTTGATGATCGAAAGTCTACTGCAGGTTATGTGTTCACTCTTGGTTCATGACCTATTACATGGGCTTTCAAGAAACAAGGTGCCATTTCTCTTTCTTCAGCAGAAGTAGAGTATCGTGGTGCCGTAGAAGCTAGTAAGGAAGCCTTGTGGCTTCGTCAGATCCTGTTAGAGTTTGGCTTTCAGCAGCAGCATCCGACTACACTTTGGTGTGATAATCAAAGTGCCATTCAGCTATGCAAAGATCCAGTCCAACATCAGCGCAACAAACACATTGAACTGCACATGCACTTCATCAGAAAGCTCATCCATGACCATGTTCTTGAAGTGCAATATTGTTCAACAGATGATCAAGTTGCAGACATCTTTACAAAGGCTCTCACAGAGGCGAAGTTCACTAAACTTTGATTTATGGTTGGAGTTCAGGAAGTTGTCACTAGGGGGGGATAGGCTCTAGTGCCTCCTTCCTTCTCCTATTGTGTCATATTTGTAAATCCTTCAATCCTATCCCAAGTTTTTCTGAAGGGGGGATGTTAGGATATTCCGACACATAGGAAATAGTTAAGTACAAATTGGTCTAGTATAGAGTTAGGTAAAGTGTGTTTCTTTACCTTGTACATTTTATAACTTACAATTCGACGGTCACGATATGTAGTGATCCGACGGTTCATTCTCTCCTCGGTATTACCAACACTTGATCCGTGGCTTAACACCCGATTGGTCCATGATTTCTATTTAAAGCGCATGGAGGGTCATTTGTAGGGTAATTCGTCTATGAGAGAAGCTTATGTAAATTTTCATTCTTTTATTAATAAATTGCCTGAAGTGGCCGCGTTGGCTCAGGCCGTGGACTGTTTCCCTCTTTGAGGGTTTTAACCACGTCAAAAATACTGGTGTATTGATCTGCGATCTAGTTGTGAGCTGTGTCCTTTGGTGTTCTGTCTGAGGAACTTACCCTGTAAATTCCTACACCCTCAAGCATATCTGAATTCAGTGATTCCTTCAGGATTAATGAGAATCCCTCCCCCTCTTGCCACTCCATTTTTCATCGGAAGTTTTGATAGATACTTTTATGGGCTTTTTTCATTAGGATTTTTATCGAGATTTTTTCATCGGGACTTTTGTAAAGGAGTAAGGGAGGAGGCGAGGTGAAGTGGGGCTCACTTGGAGTGGAACTCACCCATTATTAACTACAACCACTTTGGTAATTAAAAATCCTACAAAATGAACTACAACCACTTTGTAATTTTGATATTTCAGGCTTCAGAATTTATTTTAAAATTGGGAATTGGAATAAATTACCGAGATCCCAAAAACACATAATTGTAACTGTTCGACAATTTGGCTAGGTAATTTTGTAGGACGGTCAGTGAAAATGAAATCATTAGTAAACATTAACTGGGAATTAATATTTACAATGAATTACTTATTTATTTACAAAAATTAAAATAATATATATTTTGTACATGTTTTAACCAAAGCGGTAAACATTGTTGAACTTCGGATGAGCACCGTTTGCAAACTGTGTAACCAAATGAGATGAAACAAGTACCAATGGAAATCTAGCGAAAAGTAGAACTCAATGAAGCAATCAAAATAGAAATCCGATGAAAGCGAAAAATGACAAAATTGTAGGGTACTTAACCAAAAGAAAATATAAAAAATGTGATTTAGTCAAAAAATTATGGAAAAGCTCCCCATTATTTGAAATAAATAATTAAAAAATGGGGGGGGGGGGGTTGAGTTTTCACTACAACACTAGTGACACACAAGGAAGAACCAATTATCTCTGGTTAAGATAATGAACTTTTATTTACCCAAAGGTTAAAAATAATGGATTCCATTGAATCGTCAAACAATAAAACACTTCCATGGGTCCCACATAAATAGATTAAACAACATATTTTGAAAATATAAGTACTCAAAGTAGACTTGAGTAAAAACCATGAATCCAAATTTGGGAAAAAATTATTTTAAAATTACCTCATATGAGAAATAGAAGAAGGTACATATAGAAGTTTTTTGATAAAACATATATCCATTGTTATGAATGGTCTTTGACATCACTTCGCTGCTAGCGAGATTGAACAGTACCACGACAAAGTTATCTTTTATGCCATACAAACCTAGCCCCACTACTAGCAAGCATCCATAGCCTCGACATGTTTACTTGTATTTCCCATGCTTCCTCTTTTAATCACCCTTTTGATAAGCACATTTGCTTGCTTTTAGTTTACGATGTACCCAAGTGAAAGAGGTGGGATGATAATAGAGACTTATGTTAATGGATATAATACTTTCATAATGTTTACTCCACATTCTTTCCCTGTGACTATCAATCAGACTCCAGAGGCTTTTATAAAGTGGAGTGATGGGAGGGATTCATTGAGTTAAACTCAAATCAGTTCTTTCCTTGAAAAGGTGAACCATATCACTTAGAAAGGATGTGTGTTCCTCCATGAAAAATATTTTAAAGCAAGAGGGCTTCATAATTCCATAAAGATATACCTTTAATGATAAATGAAATTCACTGAAATAGACAGTATCAAAAGTTCCCATGTATGCCAACGATTGTTGGGTGAGGAAAAGGCCTTCCACATAAATCTTAGCGAAGTCACCAAAATCAAACCAAAACCGAAATCAAAAGGGAAAAAATTCCAAATTGAAGTGAAAAAGAAATCAACAAACTCCAAAAATGTAAAAATGAAGAAAGCGAAAGATAAAAGAAAAATCCCAAATTTAAAGAACCAACTCCAACAAGATTAACTATAAAATGTCTCAACAAATGAATAAAAGAATAAAATCATACGTGTGTTTGTCTTATGTTGAGAATCTAGTAAATTTTATCTTGTGGAGTTACAAGCAACTAAGCTTCCAAACTGTAAGGGAAATAATAGTCATGCAATAAAATTCAACCTAAATGAAAAAGTCTCTGTCTATTGCAAATTTTCTTATTTCAAAGCAAAACCTGCATAAAAACATCTTGACAATTTTAAAATAAAAGCAATACTTATGAAACAAATAAAAAGTTCAGGGACTCCCCAATTTAGCTGATTTAATGGACAATCATTACTACTGCTCCAAAACTCAAAAGAAAACAATGAGAATGAGCTCCAAATATGATCTGGTAGAGGTGTGAAAACATTTATGAAGATTTGAAAACCAAAGTTTTATATCAGCAAAAACTAAAAACAAAACTAAAACTAAAATTTAAAGAAATGAAAATGAATGAAAGTGGGCATATGAAACTTACCATTATAAAGTTTCGCTTGATCTTATCTGAGAGATATCAAGTTTGTCCAACAAAAGATAAATTCATCTTTTAATTAGAATTGAAAGCATTAAAAAGTTGAATTTTTTGAAATATTATTGACCCAAAACCATCATTTATTAAATCTAAACTAAGGCAAGCAATAAATTAGAAGAAAACAATGTTTCATGTTCAAGGAATCAGAGGTAAACCAAATCCACAGAAATGAGAATGAAACGATGCTTCTTTATGAATTGCAGGGAGGATTGTTCTCTTAATATTTCAAATTTCATATTCATTCCATGATTCTTATAATTTGTCAAGAATCAAGACCAAGTCTAAACAATGTAATTCATATGTGTAGATGAAGAGGTCTTGAAATTTTGCATGCTAAATATCGAATGACATATCAAAATTCAAATATAAGAGAAACCAAACATGATTCAACAATGATCCATTACCTTTACTTGTTCCAAATTTCTTACCAATTGCCACATTATCATAGTGGCTGCTCAAGAGTGCCTTGAAAAGAAAATGAAGATGCACACTAAAACATGATTGAGATAATGAAATGGGCATCCAATAGTGGGACAAAGGCAGAAATAAAAACAAATCACTAGTGATGAAATTTTCATTATCCAGTAATATTGTCGATATGAGTAAAAAGAGTTCCATTTGCACACACCTTAAATAATGTATATATCCAAAGTCACAAAGTCATCTCAAGGAGTGAATTCTTGGATTTGATGAAATTATAATTAAAAATACATCCAAGATCTCAAACATCATGATAACCTGATAAGTCGAACTATATAGTAATGGATGAATTAACGAGAGGCCAAAAAGATTACATAATCTGATATCTTACTAATCCAAAGAATTAAAAGGCTCATAGAGAAATGGAATTTTGGAAGAATGAATAACAAAGGATCGAAATTCCAAGATTTACCAATTAGAGGCTATGAGTCATTTCAGAGGAAAGGAATATGACTAAAGTGGATGTAAGATGAACAAATGTAGTGAGATGGAAAATGTTTTAACTCAACCGAAAAATGCAAGATTCGGAACAGTTATAGATAAAATCATGGATAAGATCATTTGCTACAAGAGTTTTGTGCAAATTTTCCTCTGTTTGTAGACAATTTGAGCAATAAAGAGTTTAAACCTTTCATTTCAGCTACATCGATGAGAGGAATAATATGATTATTGACTCATATTTCTAAATGTGTGAAGAAAGGAAAATATGAATAGAAACAAAACTAAATAATACCCAAATTCTGATGAAACAACAAATACTTCCCTACACATGTTCCAAATTAGAAAGGGTTGACTGCTTGCTTATCTAAAGTCTCCAAAATCAAGCCAATGAAGAACTACAAAGGAAACAAAATTGAAATAATAAGTAAACTATGAAAAAGACAAAACTAATAATAGATGAAGATGAACCTGTTAATGCATACCTGGAAGAATATTTTTTTTTAAAAGAAATGATTAGACTGATATATTCCTTCTTGGCTGAAATGCCTCAATTCAAATTACAAAATGGGAGGAGGGGCTCAGATTTTGCCTTATCCTGAATCCAAATAACTATCCTCTTTAAGATCTTGCTGGTTTTACATTCTGTTCTTCTTGCAGAATTTTCTATCTGTCCTAATTTAAAGATACAAACAAACTGCTTTAGAAGAAAACAATAATACATTCTTATCGGGCTGCTAGGGGATGGGGTCCCAGCCTTCTTCTCCGTCTCTTATATAATTTCCGAGAGGGAGGAGAACTGCTATATTGGCTTCAGCGTCTGCTTCTTTGTTGTTTTCCCTCTTTATGTGAAGAAATTCCAGCTTCTGGAAGGAGGATGTAAGGGTGTTGATTCTGCTCAGCAATCTAGATAGTCTTAAATCTGAGGGAGAGGATTTGTCCACCATGGCGTTTATAATAATCTGAGAATCCCCAAAAACTACTGCCTCTCTGATTCCCAAATTCTTAAGCACCTTGAGTCCCTGGAGGAGAGCTAGAGCTTCAGCTTGAATACTGGTGTTGACGCCCACTCCCCAAGCATATCTAGCTTCCGTTATACCTTCTGCACTTTTAATAACCCCACCAGCTCCAGAATTGCCAGGATTGCCTTTAGCTGCACCGTCAAAAAAGAGAGCTTTCCTTGCCTTTTTGCTGCAGAATTCGGCAAAATCTGTGTCATTTAGGCGGATTTGCCAAGGCTTTAAGGGGGGAGAGGGGTTCTTTACAGTATCTGAGAAGTGAAGATCCAGGGATGCACCCCAGGCTATTTCTTGTTCAGTGAGGTCCTTCATGCTTAACTGATCTCCCATACAATCCTTGAGATGACTTTTAATTTTGACCCAGATTAACTTAGGGACGCTCTTCTTGTTCTTGAAAATCCTTTGGTTTCTTTCTAACCAGATATGCCAGCAGATTAACTTGGCCAGGGCGAGCCATGCATCTCTGATTTGGGAGTTCTGAGCAGCGCCACCTGGGTACATTCGTTTCCAATTAGAGAAAAGCTCTGAGCAGTGATTGAATGGGCCAAAATTCATGCTCCATGGGTCTAAAGCCTCCTTCCACAAATCTGCAGCGAAATTGCAGGATAACATCATGTGAGACGCATTTTCCTCTTGATTCTCACACAGAGAGCAGCGAGATGGCCCTGAGTATCCTCTTTTCCTGAGCCTGTCTTCTGTCAGGATTCTGTGGTGACATAGAAGCCAGCAGAAGATGTCCACTTTGGGCAGCGTTACTGAAGTCCATATCCCCTGCCATGGCCTCGGATCAGGCGGTGCGTTGGGAATTCGGGAGAGCTGGAGATAACCCTTCGAAACAGTATATTCGCCAGGAATCGATCCCCAACCTCTGCTATCTGCTTTCCTTCTGTTCAGAGGAGCTTTGCTGTTCAGATGGGAAAGGAAGACTGTATATTCATGGGCAAGGTTCGCAGACACCTCTAGTTGCTTCCACCGCCACCAATCATCATTATCCCAGAGGGACAGATCCCACAGAGTATTAATGTTTTCTGCGTTCATCCATTCTCTTAGAGCGGCTAAGGAACGATCTTCTGCCAACGGTTCACTGCCCATAATGCTATCATTCCAAATGTGAATGCACTGTCCATTTCCTAGGATCCAATGCCCGTGTTGTGTGATAAGAGCTGCGGATTTTTCACATAATTTGTGGATCGTCGAACCTGCTATTCCCTTTGAATTACTCAGACAACGCGTTCTTTGCCCTCCGTCATATTTTTTCCACAGAGCCCGTTGTGTCCAACCCGGATTTGGAGCGATGATCCTCCAAACCATTTTGGCACCCATCGCTGTATTCTGATTGATGAGATTTTTAAAGTTTAAGCCGCCTTCTAATCTAGACAGAGAGATCGTTTTCCAGCTTAGTAAAGGGACTTTCTTCTCGTTTCCTTTTCCCCCTTTCCATTTTTTTTATATAGTCCTCCATCTTCCTCATTATACCCATGGGCGCCATCAAAACTATTGCCTGAAAGATGGGCAGGCTGTTCAATACTGACTTTATCAGTACTGTCTTACCTGCTAGGTTGAGCCAATTATATCCCCAGGATTGAATTTTGAGCTTGAATTTATCCAACAGCGACATCCATTCTCTGCTGAGGACCCTTTTTTGAAAGACAAGGAGCCCCAGGTATTTGAATGAAGTCCAAGTAGAGGTAGCTGTAAAACCAAGACAATTAGAAATGTCTTGGATCAATCTGGGAGAGGTATTCCAATAGTAAACATGGCATTTGCCTTTGTTAAGCTTGCTTCTTGAGTCTGCACAGTAGTCATCCACTACCTCTTTAAATCGGTTAGCCAAGACCACTGAAGCGGCTCCCAGCAACAAAGAGTCATCTGCAAACAACGCATGATTTATACTTTTTACTCCTCTTGCAATGTTTATTCCCATTATTTCTTGCTCTGACTGTTTTCTGTTCAGGAGGAAGCTTAATACTGATGCTTGGAGGACAAAGAGCAAGGGGGAGAGGGGACACCCTTGCCTCAGCCCTCTTGAGGCTTTGAAAAAGTCCGTGGCTCTCCCGTTCACCAGTGGGGCAATCCATGGCTCACTAATGCAAGCCTTGATCCAATTGATGAACTTATGCCCAAACCCGAATTTGTGAAGGACCTCCAGCAAGAATCTATGTCTAACCCTGTCAAAGGCACTTTCAAGATCAAGTTTGACAACCATTCCTTTCTCCTTCCGGGCCAAACTTGAGTGGATTGCTTCTTGAACCAGAATATAGTTGTCTGCTATCTGTCTTCCCTGAATGAAGCCCCCCTGGTTCTCTGGGATAATGTCTGGGAGTATTGTTTTCAACTTGTTCGCTATCACTTTTGTTATCAGCTTATAGCCTATATTGCAAAGAGAAATAGGGCGGAATCTGAAGAAGGAGTTTGCCCCTATTTCCTTGGGGATAAGAGCCAAGAAAGCCAAGTTAGTGCTTCCCCCTATTTTCTGACAGGTTTGAGATTTCCAGACCATCCTGCACAAATATTTTTCAACAATCTGCCAACAATATTGTAAGAATCTGGCTGTAAAGCCATCAGGGCCTGGAGCCTTGTCCGGCTCCATAGAGAAGAGGGCGGCTTTGATTTCATTATTTGTGACTTCTGCTTCCAAGAGCTGATTTTTTCTGTTAGATATCCGCGTGGGAACCTCATCATACCTGGAAGAATATTGACTATAAGTTTACCTCATGAATCTTCAACTTTTCCCATGCATTTTTCAAAATTCGTGTATGTTCAACATCATCTACTTATTCAGTTAAAAATGGTGAGTAATGAAATTCCAAATTGCATCCACTTCAAATTTACATCGAAGGACAAGAGTGGTGAAAATGAGCCTTTAGAAATACTTGTGAATAAAAAATTGTCAAGCCATCGCAATTCTTTGGAACTTCTTCATACATGATTTTATTACAATTTTTTTTTTTCTAACAATGTAATCCAATTTTGTAAAAGAAATGTAATCAAGCGCATCACAAGTGTATAAAATCTGACTATATAAGAACATTGATATGTTCTAAGCCACTTTGCTAGAAAATAAAAGGGGATGCCAAGAAAAAAATGGATTCATTATTTGATTATTAAAAATATGCAATAATCAAATAAATGGAAACATAAAAGGAATCTAAATCTAAAATAATCTATCCCTAATTCTAATTGAATGAAAAGAAACATGACTAGGTATAATCATATTTCCAATGTAACCACTCTCTCATTCTCAGTCCTGCATGTATGTACAGGTCAACCATTAGTAACAGGAATATAGTTAAATGAATAAAAATAAATCTGAATATAGTATGTAGACTAATTGCTAACATATTTACAAGAAACAACTTATTTACAATCACCTTCTCTTGAAATGTCCTTTCGAGCTGGTTTTCTATTGGATCATAGAAATTTGGATAGATTTCCATTAATGATTGGAAGAGGTTCAAAAGAGATGATAACAAGCTAGATAATGGAAATGAACTTTTAGATACAATGGCCTACATGAAATTGTAAGCCTTATGTACATATCTTAAATTATTAGCAATCTTCTGTGTAGGAAAACTTACCAAATGCAAATGGGTCTATGAAATATGGATGGAAATTTGATAAATTCAATGGAATATCAATAATTGAATTAGATTGTTGGTCATATTGTGAAAATGCACTCTATTGTTGGCACTTCTTTAGAGAGGAAAGGAGCAAGTGACAAGAGATGAACATCAATTGAAATTGGAATAGTAATAGTTCTTGATGTTCATGATTATGATTTAAAACTTCATTTTCCCATTCGGGCAATGCATCAATTGAGTGTTAAATACAAAACCGCTCAATATGCCAACATAAGATATCTAAAAACTAAAAAAGGAAAACCTAAAATAAATCTGAAATCAAACAAAATAAGTGAAGGAAAAATGACAAAATTAAATTGCTATTTACAGTAGTATTACAATTATTGTTACAACACAATTGGGACTGGTTTGAAGTAATTTCCTCTTCACAAGAATTAGCTAGAATAATGCAATTCGAATGATCACCAATACCAACTTTTGAATTAGAGAGAAGATCAGAATTATGAATAGGAATGAGAGCTTGATCATCATAAGAATCATAGATTGAGATGGGTTCTTGACTGCTGAAATCATGAGTATGATTAATTTTTTTATGAAACCAGCTCACAAAAAGATAGAAAAGATAGATCAACGCCTTAGAAATAAGCCTCTTCGAGGGGGAAACCTCCTTTACATTACACAAATGAACAATTCTTAGATGCTAGAAATGAAAAGACCTCCTTTCTATATATAGGAGTCTAAGGGGTCATAATATAATCAGAGCTGACATAACAATAATAATGTAAGGAAACAATAATAACAATAGTGGGCTTCTATGGGGCACAATAATAACAATATGGGGACTACATGGGCACAACAATATAATAAGGGGATTGTAATAATAAAAATAAGGGGTTACACTAGTAGTATAGGGACCTAACATGCCCCTCTCCTTCAAAAAGTGTTGTCCTCAATGCTTGCATAGTTCTTGATGCTTCGGTATAAATTCTTGTCCTCCCATGTGGAATCTTCAGTGGGTAAGTTCTTCCACTTGATGAGATATTTTGCAATTGATCTATTTTGTAGTTATCGATTTCTTAGTTCTGTGACTACTTCATGTTCCAATATGATTTTTCCTTCCTTGTCAAGTTCTCGCAATACTGTTTGAACTGGGATCTTCTGCAACTTTTGAATGAGTTCCCACTCCTTTGGGCATATGGATATCTGTAAGGCCTGATGTTTGGAGGAACACTTCTTGGAATCAAATGAATAACATGATCATGATAACGAATAGGTGGGAGGCCTTTGGGAGTCTCAAATACCTTAGAATGATTGTCCAAAACGTTTTGGAGATCTGGAGAAATACACGATTTCGATGTGGGATCCTATAGTGAACATAATTGTGCAATTACGCCCCGTTGTTCTTTATTTAGAAGATTTGTCATGCTGTTAGAGTTGACTATCTTTCCCGGTTTCCCTTCGATACCCATCAATTCAACTTCCTTTCCTTCCAAAAAAAAATTCAAGAAAAGTTCTTGAAAATTAAAAGCTATCGCACCCAAAGATTGTAGCCATTGGACAGCTAGTAAAACATTAGCACCACCCATTCGAATGGAAAGCATTGGGCTATTCAATACATATTATCCCATGGATAGCTTGATATTATGGCACTTTCCAGAGCAATTTATGGTTCCTCCACTTGCAACCATCACTTGACACTCTGGTGCTGGATATAGGAAGCAATTCAATTCCTTGGCTATCTTACAATGAATAAAATTATGGGTACTGCCCGAATCAATCAACACTATTACCTTTTCCTTGTTGATATGTCCTTCTATCTTGATAGTTTTAGGAGTGGTAATTTCTTCCAATGCATTACAAGATATGGTCGAATTCATTTCTTGATGCTCGATGTGATCTTTCACTTCTTGAACATTTTTCTTCTTGATATGTCCTTCTATATTGATAGTATGAGGAGTGGTAATTTTTTCCAATGCATTACAAGATATGGTCGGATTCATTTCTTCTTTCTTGATGTGATCTTTCACTTCTTGATATTTCCTTCTATCTTGAGAGTTTGAGGAGTGGTAATTCTTTCCAATGCTTTACAAGATATGGTCGGATTCATTTCTTCTTTCTTTGGGGTTGGTTCCTGGTGTATATCCTCTTCTTTTGATGTTTCTTGATCCTTTTCTTCCTCCTCTTCACAATCAATGTAAAATAACTTCTTCTCAGCACACTTGTGACCTTTAATGTATTTCTTATCACAATTGTAACCAAGTCCTTTTGCTCTTTTTTCTTCCAATTGTTGTGGTGTCAACCTTGTGGGTTGTGGAAGGCTAGGAGAAACAACACTTCCATCTTTATAGTTGTGAGCGGTAGACTTCCTTGTTTCCATAATTTTGCTTTCCACTTTTCTTTCCAACCCGAATGCCTTCTCCAATGAATCAAGTTCACAAAGATGAACCTCATGTTGAATTTTATCCTTTAAAGTCCCTATGGAGACATCAATCCTCTGCTTCTCTGGAATATCATTTTCCCTTATATTCAATTTTTGAAAGTCCTCAATGTGTTCTGCCATTGACCACTTTTGTTTTAGATTTATCAATTGGCTAAAGAAGGTGTTTCTCTTTGTATCCTCATAATGTGCTATCATTTCCTTTGTGAAAATTGACCACATAACTAGTGGCTTACGAGAACAAAGCCCTTTATACCATAAAAATTGGTTCGGTTCTAAATAATCAGATGAAATATGTCAGGCCAGGCAGTAACTTGTTAAGGCAAAAATGATTCTTGTTTATTCGTTCAGGTAGGTCTTCATTAAATACATGAGGGAGAGACTGTTCATTTCATCTCCCGATGACTGTTCATATTACTTATTTATCTATTCACCCAATCATGAGGATTAGGTGTCAACATTCCCCCCCTTAATCTGAAGGGATGTTGGTGAGTCCAAGCATCATTCTGAATCGTTCAAGCTTTTCTCTTCCAAGCACTTTGGTGAAGATGTCTGCAATGTTCTCATTGTGGAACAATGACGGAGATGGATTGTTTTGGCCTCAACATGATGTTGAATAAGATGATATTTAGTATTGATGTGCTTCGTTTGATCATGGAAATTTGGGTTCCTGGCCAAATTTATTGCAGAGGTATTGTCAATCATGAGTGGAGTTGATTGTACTTGTTTTACCTGCAAATCTTCAAGAATTTTCTTGAGCCACACAATTTCTTTTGTTGCTTCAGCTGCTGCCACGTATTCTGCTTCTGTTGTGGAATCTGCTAGAACTAATTGTTTGCATGATCTCTAGGAGACAGCTCCTGATACAAGACTCATAGCATATCATGAAGTAGATACCCCAGTTTCTTTGTCTCCATCGAAGTCTGAATCAGAGTATCCAATCAAGCTGAAGTCATCCACCTGTGTATACTTGATTCCAAAGTCTTGAGTTCCCTTCAAGTACCTTATAACTCTTTTTGCAGCAAACCAATGTCCCTCACAAGGCTTTTGCATAAACCTGGAGAGGATTCCAACAACAAACGAAATGTCTGGTCTAGTAGTAGTTAGGTAGTTGAGACTTCCTACAAGCTGTCTATACTTTGTTGCATCCTCAAATTCTTTTCCTTCAATAGATGTGAGCTTTAAATTTTGTTCCATTGGAGTAGTAAGAGGATTGCACTCTGTCATGCCAAACCTGTTCAACAGATCTCCAATGTATTTATTTTGAGAAAGAAATATGGAGTTCGAATGTTGGGTTGCTTCAATGCTAAGATAGTAATGAACATAGCCCAAATCAGTCATTTCAAAACTTTTCCCCAATTCCTTCTTTATGGATGCAATGTAGCTTTCATTGTTCCCTGTCATCAAAAGATCATCTGCATATACCACAAGATATATGACTGTTTTTCCAACTTTCTTGACAAATAAAGTTGCATCATCAAGATCATAATCTTTGAAATTGAGTTTCAGAAGATGCTCAGTTAGTTTTTCATACCAGGCTCGCGGTGCTTGTTTGAGGCCATACAAGGACTTCACCAGTTTTCATACTTTATGTTCATGTCCTTTCACAGCAAATCCTTCAGGCTGGGACATAAAAACATTCTCTTTTAGATCTCCATTAAAGAAAGCAGTTTTTACATCCATTTGATGGACTTTCCAACCGCTCTGAGCTGCTAGGGCAAAGAGTATCTGGATGGTAGCCAATTTTGCTATGGGGGAAAAAGTATCCTCATAATTGAACCCTTCCTTTTGTGCAAAACCTTTTGCCACAAGCCTAGCTTTGTGCTTGTCAAGTGAGCCATCAGCTTTATACTTGTTCTTGTAGACCCACTTGCAGCCAATTGGTTTGGTTCCTGATGGAGGATCAACCAGCTTCCAAGTGCCATTCTTTATGAGGGCATCATACTCCTTTTGCATTGATTCTTTCCATTCATCATGAGAAGTAGCTTCTTTGAAGGAAGTTGGTTCAAAATCTGTAGACAAGTTCAATTCACAATCATAAGAAACATCCATATCAACAGGTGAATTAGAGTCATCCACATCACTTCCATTTTGTCGGTTTGAATTTCTAGTTCCTGTCTTTCCAACCTCATTAGGATGAACACTTTCAAGTCTCTTTGTCAGCCACTTTGGGGGACCTTTCTCAGATGGTCCAGGCTGCTCCGTTGATTGAGTTGGGACTGAATCAAGATTGAGTCTCCCAATTCTATCAATCACATCACTTAAAGCATCATACGTTGTTGGAGTTTCATGTGGGGGAGAGTGTTCTTCAGAAGAATATTCCACATGTTGATCTAGTATAGGAATCCCCCCTTCAAGATGTGGAATCTGATTATCAAATTCTTGAAATGATTTTGCTTTTGCGAATCTATCCAAGCGATCAAGTTGCCGCTCAACAACATTGTCAGTTTTGGATGATTCAAGAAAAATTACATCTCTAGATACAACAAACTTTTTATTTACTTCATCATAGAGACGGTATGCTTTGGAGGTGTTTGAATACCGTAGGAAGATACACTTACGACTTCTAGCACCAAGTTTGTTTCTATGTACCTTTGGTATCAAGGCATAACAGGTGGAACCAAAGACCCCGAGATGCTTTACCGAAGGAACATGTCCATACCACATTTCATAAGGAGTCTTGTTTCTAATAGCATTAGATGGACATCTATTTTTTATATATGCAGCACATAGAAAAACATCGGCCCAAAACATTATCTTTACATTTTTGAAGAAGAGCATGGATCGTACCATATTTAAGATTGTCCTATTCATCCTTTCAGCTATACCATTCTGATGGGGATTATAAGGTACAGTTGTTTGATGTTTGATCCCATGTTGGCGAAGATAGTTTTCAAATTCATTTGATGTGTATTCTTTTCCATTATTAGTGCGAATAGACCCAATATGATATTGTGCATCATTTTCAATCCATTTATGAAAATTCTTGAATTTTTGAAAAGAATCAGATTTGTTCTTTAATAAATAAACCCAACACATTCTGATGTAGCATCAATAAATGTCATCATATATTTATTTCCATTTGCAAAAGGAACAGGCATTGGACCACATAAATCTGAATGAATGAGTTCAAGTTTTCTATGTGCTCTTGAATGTGAATCATGAAAAAACTGTTTGCTATGCTTTCCTAGAATGCAAGCATCACATTGCTTAAGTTTCCTAGGAATTGTAGGCAAACCAACAACACCATTTTTCTTCAACAAGCGGAGACTAGCATAGTTCAAATGTCCAAATCTAGCATGCCATAATAAACTTGATGGAAGTGTACCTTCTTCATGATGAGAATTGTATGAGAAATGTTGTGCATGAGCTGAGGTTCCTTGTAGCTTGAGAAGTCTTTCTTCTTCTATTCCCCTCATGACAAGTGAGTGGTCATATGCTTTTCTTACCTTAATCTTGCCATCAAAGATATGAATGGAGCGACCTTGCTGGCGGATGTGGACCAAGGACAACAAGTTTCTCTTGAGCTGTGGGAGATATAGAACATGATGCAGAAGAAAGTCTGGAAGACCAGGCAGTTTAAGCCTGATTGTGCCAAGCCCTGATGGCTTGATTTTTGATTGGTCTGCAAAGTATACTGCTCCATCAACATTATCAGTAAATTCTTCAAAAAAATATTTTCTATGAGTCATGTGGTAGGTTGCTCCTGAATCAAGCAACCAATCATTTTTCCAAGAAGCAAGTAAAGCATTAAATAAATCTTCATTTACTCCAATGTTACATTGTGCCACAACATAGTGAGCGGATTCAGGTGCTTTACCTTTGTCTGTATCATCAATTTTACCTTTCTATTGGTTTCTTTTCTGCTCAATTTTGTCCCATGGTAGCTTGCATGTAGAGGCATCATGTGATCCATTTCTTTTGCAGCGAATGCAGTGCAAATCTGCCTTTTCTCCTTGAGAATGTCTGCCCCCCTGCCTTTGAAATATCTTCCTTTTCCTCTTTGACCACCTATTCCTCTTGAAGAATCTTGAGCAGGATGCTTTTCTTTATGAGCAAGGCACACAACCTCTTCAGAAGATTCAGAGGCTGTCTTCTTTCCAAAAGCTTTCTCTCTTTCAACAAACTTTTTCACAAGAGAGTCAAAGGTGATATCTTTGAGATTACCATTTGCTTGCAATGACTCAAGATAATTGGAGTAAGTAGGATAAATTGCCTTGAGAAAAGCGATAAGAGGAATATCTAATTCAACCTTAGTGGATTTAATATCATGCATTATAGAATTTACTTCAGATGCAAGAGAAAGAGGATCATTATTTTGCAGTTCAAGAGTGAAGAGTTTAATCATGAGTTGAAAAAATTCAAGTGCAGAATGTGAGTCATAGAGTTCTTTCAACTTTTGTAAGGCTTCAAAGGTAGTTGAATATGACGAAATATGGCGACTCACCTCTTCATTTACAGATGCTGCGATTAATGCATAAGCTTTGCTGTTCTTGTTTTCCAAAATGACGAGCTCTTTGTCTGAGGTACGTTGTACTGGTTCATTGTCTCCGTCTCCGACACACACTCCTTTCCACAACTCATTGAAAATGAGGGTGTGTTTTATCATCCGGGACCATTTAGGATAGTTCTCCTTGCTAGTGAGAACTATTCCCACCATGGATATGATTGAATGCATACTGTAAAAAAATACTTCTGCTGATAGAAAAATACTTCTGCTGGAAAAAAATGCACTGTAGTAGCAATATTCTGAAAAATGAAATTATGGTAGCAATATGGAGGAGGTATGACAGTTTCAACACAGGATGTTTAAATTCGAAGATTCCAGTCGTTATTCAGTCAAGTAATAACCATCTTTATTTTTCAGAAAATGGAAAATTTGTAATTTGAAGACTTTGCTATCTCTTTCAAGTAACAGGTGGGTCCGATGTCAGCTCAAAAAATTGGAAAATTTTATTTTCTTGACTTTATCAGCCAACATTATGAGAACAGTGAGATCCAGTAGAGATATAATCAAATCCAAAGTAAAGCGACCGGTCCTCATCACAAAACTGGCTTCTCTGGTTACTGAGATTCATTATACGGGAGTCATTTATAGCGGAGATATATATGGTGTCAGGTCACAACGGACATCGAAAACAAAAGTGTTATTTCAACATATTACACTGTGGACGGAGAGCAGTGCTCAACATTTGCTGCGCAATGTGGTGGAGGAACAACATTTGCTGCGCAATGTGAATACCAAGAAAGCCAACGTAACAGTGTAACAGTGTTCACCTGTGTATGGAGGCCAACGGTTTGAACGCAAGACCTCGTTTGTACCAATACAAAGTCTTACCAACGCGCGCAGTTTCGAAACAGAATCGCAGGCCCTTCTGCAGCTTTTGGCACTCGCGCTTCGCAGCACAGGTCTGGAAGCTCTAGGGATTCCCCACGCAACCCTCTCCTGGATATGGCGAAGCCTCCGGTGAAACCTTTGTGCGGTGGAATGAGAGTATTTAGTGTGCAGTGAAGACTGGGAAGAACAAACAGTAAAACAAAATGGGCACAACAGACACGATGAACTCAGAGGTTTTAAAGGAGGAAGAACCCATTCTCATGGAGAACCCTCAGAGGTTTTGTATGTTTCCAATAAAATATAATGAGAAGAGCAGAGATATGGGAAACAGTGCATAGGGAGTGAGCAGCGTATGGAAAAACAAGATGCAAAGGAACGCTTCCGGCGTTGTAGCAGAGGAACGTTGCAGCAGAGGAACGTGGCAGCAACGTTCAGGTCACTGCGTGGAGCAGCGTTCAGGCCACTGCGTGGAGCAGCGTTCAGTATGCAACGTTTATGGACAACGCTTTGTATGCAGCGTATTATGGAGCAGCGTATGGACACCAACGTTTATGGAGCAGCGTATGGACAACGCTTTTGAATGGAGAGCAGAGGAGCAGAATAGGGAGTTACAAAGGGCATAAAAGCTAAAAAAATGGAGCTGGCTCTGATACCATGTCAGGCTAGGCAGTAACTCCTTAAGGCAAAAATGATTCGTGTTTATTCCTTCAGGTAGGTCTTCATTAAATACATGAGGGAGAGACTGTTCAATTCATCTCCCGATGACTGTTCATATTACTTATTTATCTATTCACCCAATCATTAGGATTAGGTGTCAACAAAATACATACCTTTTGTAACAGTGGCACACCATGTAGATCAAAATATTTCTCCATCTGTAATATCCAATTTACCGAATCCTTGCCATCAAACTTCCTCGTCTTGCTTTTTTTTATTTTATTTTAGGAGCTCGATCTTGAAACGACTGTAACTCTGTAATTTCGGATCTTTAAGTTTTGCAATTTTAGCTTGTAATAGCCCTCTGAGTCCTCTTTCTAAGTCCAAAAGTTGGATCACAATTGGATTCCTGAAGAAATATTTATTCCCAACTCATGCAATGACCTAATTATAGACTAGTTTAGTAGAGTGAAACTGTACGACATTCCACGTGTCACTGTTTCAACCTTAGGTTCTAAAAATTATACCGAAACAAAATACAGTCCGTTTTCTTTCTGTAACTTCTTACAAAATTACAATATAATAAACAAAGAGAAAGTTATGACGATTTTCCCAAGGTCACCTATTTAGGATGTAATTCGGGAGTCTGAAACAACCCTAACTTCCTCAGATCATATATCCACAAATATAGTGAGCCAAGATTTGAAATTTGGGCCCAAGGTTCAAACTGATTTCTTCTCAAATGGTTTTTTTCTTAGCTTTTGAAACTTCATAGTGAAAACTTTATAGCGAAACTTCCACGATGATTTGTTTTAGATGAAATTCTGGATCTTGCAAAAACCCTAACTTCCTCAGATCATATCTCCGAAGATATAGCGAGAAAAGATATTAAATTCGGACCCAAGGTTCAACCCGATTTCGTCTCAAATGGGTTTTATTTTAGCTTCTGAAATGTCACAGAAATAAAGTTATAGCGAAAATTCCACAATTACCTATTTGGAGTAGCGAAACCCTAGAATCCAAAGCTCTGATACCAAATGTTATGAAACCAGCTCACAAAAAGATAGAAAAGATAGATTAACGCCTTAGAAATAAGCCTCTTCAAGGGGGAAACCTCCTTTACATTACACAAATGAACAATTCTTGGATGCTACAAATGACAATACCTCCTTTCTATATATAGGAGTCGAAGGGGTCATAATATAATCAGAGTCGACATAATAATAATAATGTAAGGGCACAATAATAACAATAATGGGCTTTTATGGGGCACAATAATGACAATATGGGGACTACATGGGCACAAAAATATAATAAGGGGATTGTACTAATAACAACAAGGGGTTACACTAGTAGTATAAGGACCTAACAATTTTTTTGAAAATGAGAGTCAATTGAAACAATTTCTATATTGAGTTTCTCTTAATTTTCAAGTATAGTTTGATTTGGAACATGAGGATTTAATAGGGAAGGAGACAAATCAACATCCCCAATGTTAAAGTAGTCATCGTAAATGATTTCACAACATTCACTAGTATTCTCTTTATTCTCACCTGATGTATCAAAACAAGAAGGAATATGGAGCACGTGTTCATTAATGTAAGAAGAATTATTACTAATTGTGTCTTTATCTTAATAAAAACTAATTGGTAATTGATTTATATCAACTTCTCTGTTTTCTAGAACAATATTAATGCAAAGAGGAGATAAATCATAATCACCAAAAAATATCAGGATAAAGAGAGAAATGCGAGTCTAAAGAAATGAATTTAAAAATATATCTATTCACATACTCGTGTCTTTTATTTATTATAAATTTAAGATTCATGACCAATCATTTATCTACTAATGCTTTCTTGAAGGTTGTTGTTTTGGTATCCTGAATTTTGTATTTCATCATCATGACCAAATTCAGAAATTTCTATAGTAGATTGCATATTAGAATATTCGATTTCTACTTGAATTTGATGATTTAATAATTGATTTTTTGAATTAATTTTAGGTTGATTTTCTGATTTCAAAGCAGTTGTTTCTCCAAGATTTTTGCTGGTATATTCTTGCATCTGATTAACAAAATTTTCCAAACTTTGTTATTGAGATTTGCTGATTTGTGAGAGTGCATCATGATCATCATTAATGCTATAGGAAGTGTGCACTAAATGAAGGAATTGATCATACATGGTAGAGGCAACTTCATCATGATTGATATGCACCTCCATATTGGAATTCTCAATTATGTTAATAAAATTTGAAGAGGATTGATCAAAGCTTGTAATTGTTTCATATGAAATGGGAATACAAGGAAGAGAACTAATATATTCAAACCAATCCATTAATTCAATTTCTGAAGGTTTATCTTCAATTTTGAATCTTAAACAATTTAATCAAAATCTAATGGTAAAATCCATGAAAGATTCATTTTCAAACCTTTGTAAATCTTCAAATTCATCAAATACTTGTTCATAATTATAACCGTTGACTTTGTAAAGGAACATTGTGATAAATTGATCCCAATTGTGAATAGAGGCAACTGGGAGAGATGGACACCAGTTTCTGGCTTTTCCTGAAAATGTAAGAGTAAAAGTCCTACATAAAATGCCTTCATCAATATCATGAAAAGTAGAATTTGAATTTTTTTGAATAAACTGCAAAGCATGATCAAATGCAAAAACATTCTTTTTACTGTTAAACTGGAGTATTAGCAGATGCACGTTCAGAGATACAACTCCAAATTGGAAGTTGGGGAGGAGCCATTGTGATTAGAATAAAACTTTAAAATACAAAAATAAAAAAGACAACAACTCTTCAGACCCTCATTCTAGCACCAAAAATGTTGTAGGCTCGAAATTTCTCCCTCAACATTATAAGGGAGACCACCCAGTCGGGAACTTAAAACAACTCCTTTTCTGCTTGGATTGGTGGATCCAATTGGTTAAACTAGGTCCAATTACCTTCTCTCTATCTCTACTGGCTTAAAGTATGACTTTCACTTACCAATAGAGAAGAGACATTATATCAACTCTTCTTAATGATCAAGCAAGAAAGTGATCCTTAAGTTGATCTAGGGTTCAACCGAGCCACAACTAAAGTTTGCCTATTTGATAAGAGGATTTCTAGAAATGTAATGATTAATTTAAATGCAAAATAATCTTATAATGAAAGAAAAAAGAAATAAATCATAAGCGTATCTCAATTAGGAAGATGTAGATCTAACCCAACTGAGAGTAAGATATTAATTAAATGATTGAGATTTAAATATGCCTGGCTTATAATGAATATCAAGCTAATGAAGTAGTTAAATTAATTAATATGATGAATACCAAAACACATTCTGTGCAGAGATCTATTAACAAGAATGATTAATCATTAACATTAGGAAGTAATTTTCATAATGCTAATAACCATTAAACTATTAACAATGAATGATGAACCAATAACATTAGGAACTAGTTCACATAATGTTACTAGTAATTAAATCAGGGCTAGATGGAATATTTTAAAGTAAATAACTACTTAGGAATATGGTTTCAATGCACAAGCGAAAAAGATAAAACTAATAACAAAATCATGAAACAAACAGATTAGATAGCTAAGCCATAATAAAGGAATTCATATCGACATATGTGCACAAATATAAATCCAATAACATAATCCTGCTATTGAAAGAAATGAAATCTGCATTAAAAATAATAGTATTCAAAACACAGATTGGTTAAACCTGGTTTCTTGCCCAATTCTTTGAATATAATTTCCAACCGTCCTCTACAACTCATAAACTTTGATTTAAAAGAAGAGCTGCAATAGTGCAAGATCTGATCGCCATACATAGTTCAGATATGAGATTTCACTCTCCTCTCACCTACATTTCCAAACCCCTATTATAGTAGTGCTATAATAATTACAAAATTGCAGAGAAGAGAAGCCATTTCTCCATTCTACAAACTACTATTTATAATTACAAAAATGACTCCCAAAATATAAGAGTTGTTGAAGAATAAATCTGCTCCAACAATTTTCATTGGTCAAAATTCTTTTTCTTCACTTGTTGGAGCAATTTCATTGATTCAAATCTTATCTTCCTCATTTCCTCAGCTGCTCTAATGTCAAAACCAATCGAAATTAAATTAAAATACAAATTAAAATAAAAAAATACCAAATTTGGAAAACAGAACATCTCCAATCAAAATTTAATTAAATAAATAAATAAAAGGAAATGTGAGCTTTCCATTAATTCTTGTAAATATCTTATTGGTCAAAGATAACATAGTCGAATGGATTTGCACTCAGCAGAGGCTATGAGCAATTGAAAATGCAAAACATTAAACTCAAAAAATTAATCTTGTTCACAAATTCAAAGCTTGATTTATGCTAAATTTTAAACTTATTAAATGACCCAATTTGGTCATTCATTCACTTCAGAAATATTCTCCATGATTTTATCTATCTAATGAGCCATCTTGTGACTCATTTGGTCAAATAGAACTCAACTAATGGGCTTCCAAAGTTGAAGTATCAAAATTGCTAGAATTCTAGAGATATTGCTGCCTAGGCCAAAAATATGATTTTTTTAATTAAAAAACTAATCCTAAATTAAATTAACAATTATTACTTAATTAATATTACAAAATTGAATTAAATTAATTACAAACTAATTATATACAATTAAAACAAAATTTAATTAAAAGCTAAAATGAATTAAGATTATAATTAAATTATATTAAAATTAAAATATAATAACTTTATAATTTTAATATATTATATAATAATAAAAAGTTCATATTACAAACATTAACTAGTGGATTTGATCCATAATGGATCTTAAAAAACATAAATAGGAGGAGGCTTTATAAACCATTAAAAAAAAAGGAGTGACGAAGGCATGGGACAAACCTTATGTGGAGATAAATCTTGGATATCAAAACTTACGATTATCATAAGTTTTTAAAATGAACCAAATAAAATTGTCGATTTCCAATATCCGATATCGGGAATTTTTAATATCATAACTTTTATTTTATCTAGACTTTTCAAATATCGAGATTTTTATCAGGTTTTTTGTATCAAAAGTTTTGAACATGACTTTTATCAGAATTTTTTCATCGGGATTTTTTCATCAAAATTTTTGATCGGGTCTTTTATCGGGATTTTTTCATTAGGACTTTTGTAAAGGAGTAAGGGAGAAGGTGAGGTGAACTGGGGCCCACTTGGAGTGGTACTCATCCATTATTAACTACAACCACTTTGGTAATTAAAAACCTTACAAAATGAACTACAACCACTTTGCAATTTTCGGATTTTAGACTTCATAATTTCTTTTAAAATTGGGAATTGGAATAAATTATCGAGATCCCGAAAACACATAATTTTAATTGTTCTACAATTTGGCTGGGTGATTTTGTAGGACCGTTAGTGAAAAATGAAATAATTAGTAAAAATTAACTAGGAATTAATATTTACAATGAAATACTAATTTATTTACAAAAATTAAAATAATATACATTTTGTACATTTTTAAACCTAGGTGGTAAAAATTATCGAACTTCAGATGAACAACATTTGAAAACCGTGTAACCAAATGAGATGAAACAAATTCGAATGGAAATCTAGCGAAAAGTCAAACTCAATGAAGTAATACAAGTAGAAATTTGACAAAAATGAAAAAATGACAAAACTGTAGGATATTTAACCAAAAGAAAACATTAAAAATGTGATTTAGCTAAAAATTTATGGAAAAGGTCCACATTATTTGAAATAAATAAGTCAAAAATGGGGGTTGGGGGGGTTGAGTTTTCACTACAACACATTCATATGATTGACCTGCAAGAATTGGTAGGCAGAACCAAAAACCAACCAGGAATGGCTAAAAAGAACATGGAATTTGAGGGACAAATGAAGAAATTTTGATTGGTCCAGAAGATGTGGACTAGGCTGGACTCTAACCACCAGGGGATAGAGTGCAAATAACACAGAATATGATTATATATATCATATCCGATATATATACTCTATTAGATACTGGTCAAGGGATCCTTCTGAAGGCAACACAAGTGTTGTGCAAAATCGAGGGTGAAGGTTCTAAGAAAATTGAGTGAAGGTTTAATCGCTGAAACAATGGTTTCTCTACTAGAGGCTACACAAGTAGTATGTAGATGTAAGAACAAAAGGGTGGTTCAAACTCACTGCGAAACCTTTTTGGGGTCTGGAACCTATGAATCAACTGACAACAGTGTTTTGGCCCTTAAGTAACCTCCTTAAGCCCTAGAATTTGGCTCAGGGGAGACAACTGCACAAGAAGTTTATCTGCAGTTAGTCTATGGTTGGGAGGTAAGTCATTGTCCTTGACTCAATTTCCTGCCTTATGTTGAGGTAATTGTTTCTTTCAGGTTAACTGCTTAATGAATTGTTGTAGCCATTCGAGCACTAAACCAATGGTGCATTGTAGCTACTTTTGTGTGTTGAAATTCAGATATGCACTTGCCTGTGTATGTATGGTGTGTATATACCTATTTACAATGTGATGGGTAT
Source organism: Pinus tabuliformis (assembly GCA_031772625.1). Taxonomy (NCBI): domain Eukaryota; kingdom Viridiplantae; phylum Streptophyta; class Pinopsida; order Pinales; family Pinaceae; genus Pinus; species Pinus tabuliformis. Next base: position 1,190,745,067 of record CM062816.1, on the reverse strand, counting down.
AGTCCTATTATGTAAAAATGTGCTAGATGATGTTCTGTTATGTAACAACTTGTATATGCAGTATACTTAGATATTAATACCACAATATATAAATCCTAACCTATAATGTTGGTAGGAACAAGAGCCTTAAAAAAATATCTTTGTAATTCATGTGGAACTTCACAACATAGCTCACAATGCTGCAATTCGACACAACATTAAGAAACTAAGACCTTAACTACATTCCTTGCTTGAGAATAAGCAGACAAAGCATACAATTTTAGGGCCAAGAGATTAATGGCTTTGCATTCCTACAATCTTACAAATATTGTAGAAATGAATTGCCAACATGCCAAGATTCTCATAAGCTCCATATTTGCACAAAAGAACTTGTTTGACTCTTCAAAATTTGGTATATTTTTGTGCTGATGGTTTGAGGATTATTGATATGAGGAAGGATTTACTCGTTGTTTGGATGGGATCGAACCCCGCAACACTACTTGTTTCTAAATGGATGAAATGAGGAGTAGAAACTGTTGCTAAATGAAATTGATTTTTTGTAAGATAAGAATAGATGTTCCTTAGTGTGATAAAGAAATTGAAGAGGTGATACCTGTAGTAGCTTATGCGCTTGCAAAGAGACATATACATCTATAGTGATACCTGTAGCGGCTTATGCACTTAACATAAGACATCTGCATCTAGTTTTGAGTGGGTGAAATTTAAAGGTTTAAACCCCTTTAGTGTGGCAGTCTTATGTAGATTGCAAAATTTACAAAAGCTTGTCATGTTTTTTATATGGAAAAGTACTTGAAAAAGAATAAGTAGGACTAGTGGTAGCTATTATTGAAATGTTGAAAGATTGAAAAATAGCTAGAACAATATGGATTTATGTGCTTTTTGTTGCGTGACCAAGTTTTATAACTATTTAAATCATGTAACAATCATATTAAGAGGAGATCCCATATTTCCCATATAGATTAGAATTATATGTGTGTCGGTAGATGCCAACTATTGATTTCTCATGTTTTACTTAATAAAATTTACACATGTCCTCCGTCAAGGTTTTGGTTTACAGCTAGAGAAGGATTCTGCTATTCTGAGGAAGATATAATAGAACTTGATGCACTGGTATTAGTTAAGTATGCATTTATTTATTTTTTATTTCTATCACCAAATAGAATTTTATTCTATTACCATTATGGGGTTGATTGTTTCAAATTCTAGATTTTAAGTATGCTTTATGAAGTCCATTGTTAGATTGAGATTTGAAGAGTAATTGTTTAAGTGACTGGGTTGCTACTTTCCTTGGGTACTTAAATTTTCACAAAAATGCCAATGTTAAAAGTGAAGTTACATTTTCTATGTGAATATAAGCAGTTGTACATCATAAACAATCAAAGGAACAAGGTGGGGATTTTGGCATTTACGAGAGTTTTCTTTGCAGTTTGTCACCCTTGAGTTTTGTCCTTTCTTAAATGGGTGCGTGAATGTTGTTTATAGTAATCATATTTCATTCACTATAGTTGTCATTTCTAATATTAGTTTTTTGTTGCTTAACTTAAGATCTCATGACTTTAAATATACTGATGATTATTGATGCTCAATTTCTATAGTGTTTCGTTAATCTAGTGTTGATGTTGTTCTTGCTATAGTCTCCATATTTGTTTTTCTAGAAATAATAAGCAAATTGAAGGTGTTGTAGTTCTCAAAGAAATATTTGACCTAGATCATATAGGTAATCGGATTGATATTTTATTTTATATTTTGGATGAAGACCTCTAGAGGAGGGATTATAAGGGACACATATCATGGTTAGAGCTGTCAAGTCCAAAAACGTATGACATGCCTTTTTTTTTGCTGGAGTTGATCTTTGAGGCGTTCAACAAGATATACATGTTATGATTGTTTACATGGTTGTTGATGCCCATAATAAGTGTGAAATTGCCCATTATATCCTTAAATAGTACATTATAATGTTCATGTTATATATCCTTGGGAAATGTGCCATCTAATTATTGATTTCTTTCTCAACAAAACACCCACAAGCTGCTAAGCTTGGTAGTGGGTCAAAAATTTGAATTGGGCTGCTCTTCATCCTACACATAATTTTGGGTGATACTCTTTTTGAATGGATTTCATCACAGAAAATGGAATTGGATTCTTACGTTGATTTAGTTTCTTCATAGATGGATCCATGAATCTTTTATTCAAGTTTAAAAATTGTTGTGGAGAGAAAACAAAGTTATGTTTCAAATCCTCACATTGTTGAGCTCTTTCAACCTCAATCAATGTAGCAAACATAGATATCTATTGCAATCACTGAGTGAATTGACCATTATCTTCTTTGCAAATTTAGGTGGATTTTATGGCTGTCTCATTTTCCAAAATTACTAGATCCCTCACAATGGAGTCACCAAGTGAGGCATTAGGCCTTATTTTCCCTTTAGGAGCATTGTTGGTTCCCACCTCAAACTGATAAATAATACCTAACAAGGAGACCAACATAAGGTGCAATAAGTTGTCCATTGCGTCCCAATTTCCATGTGTTTACTCCACTACATTCAATTAGGTAAAATAAAAAGGACCATCAAATATATTAGAATTATATGAGCCAAAATCAATGGAACCTAGATAGCCTCTATTTTTCCAATATATATCTCAGCTTGTGCTATGATACCTTTATTACAACTTCATGCATTCAAATATTGCAAAAATGAGAACCAGGAACTATGTGCCATTAGTTTTAGAGCTAAAACATTAATGCCTTGGAAAGTTTCAATATTTTCTATGTTTGTCCCTTCTTCTATGATCTTGAGAGACACATTTTTGAACTTCAATAATATATTAAATGAACCTTGATTTCAATGGCATTCTACTAGTGTCCAAATTCACTGTAATCATACCTTCATTCACCACACCAATAGTAGGATGCACCTTGCTTTTATCTATCCAATAAATAGATGGGGTAAACAACCTTAAGATGGTTACTTTTAAAGAAATGGAATAGTTCCTTTATTTTAGTAATTTCAGTGTGGACTAATATTTGCTGCTTTTTCTACAATCTCTTTTGTCCAAAAACTATGATACAATGGAGCTACAAGTTCAAACTAGAAGTTTATAAAACTAGGAAGAATCATTTTGGCGATTGATTTAATCCCTTTTGGAAATATGAGACGTCCAAATGATCATCTATGCCAGTACAAAGGCTTTCTCTACAAAAACATTTTGTACCTATACATCAAATATACAATATTCAACATTTCCATATGCACGATAATTTGAGATGGCTCTATAGTACTGACTTATAATTTGCAAATTGGTGTGCTGATAGTAATCATTGAAGAGGGTAAATATTTCCATTTTTAGTTGTAACCATTATAGATCTATTTATTTACTTATGTTACTGTAAGGGGTGTAATTGTACTCCCTTTAAAGACCACATAAGAAGCCAATTTTAGATAAAAAGGAGTCCTTCCTCTACTTGTCTATGTAAATGGGCCAAGTGCATGGGTCTAACTATGCTTCCTTTTGTGATCACATTAACTTATTTTAATTTATTGTTATGCAGTACCTACATATGGTATTTAAATGAGCGAAAATATAGTGCTTTTGATTATAAGGGATTCCAAATGAAGGAAATGTAGCCTCATTTGATTCTTTTGCTTAGTGGCCTTCCACTCCTATTGTTTATTTAATGCCCACGTTCTACTAGACACAAATAATGAACTAAGTTGTAATAAGTGGTCACCTTTAACTAGGAATTCTAAGCTTTAGTGTTGGTTTATTTCTCCCCAAGATCCTTCTTATCTACTTGATCTCTCTCTCTCTCTTAGAGTTGTTAGGGTTACTTGAGCTTGTTGGAGCATATTGAAAACTAGAGTTAGGGTTGCATGACCTTGAAAATTGGGGATTAGGGTTCGATATGTTGATTGTGATTGTGACAAATGTACTAGCAGACTTAAGGGTAGTAGCCAAAGAAGAATCCTACCTTCTAGAGAGTAAGTATGTAGAGAAAGCACCTCTGTAGTGTCATATAATTCATTGTTGCATCAGGGTATCAACAAAGGGTTCTTTTGGAAGGGTAGGTGTACTGTTGTTATAAAAGGTAGTAGGAATTATCTTTTTCTAATTGGCATTCAGAACATGATCCTCATGAATCAACTACTATTTGAATGTTTGGGAATGGGGTAAATGAAAAGTTAATATGTCCTAAAGGCAAGGTTATATCATAAGCAAATCTACTTTCCTAACAAGACAAAACCATAATTTAGGAATATGATCACTGATTAACCTATCAAAATTGCTTGGAATGGATATGGTATCTAGAAGCACATAAGTTTGAAAGTACAAATGATAAACGTGACATTGTAACTCTCAATCACAATTTTAGTCTATCCAATGAAGAAAAAATTATAAGGTAATAGCTCAAAATCCATCCTTATATACATATTAAAAAGGGATAGGGTTTAAAATGGAATCAACCATCCAAGTGGTGCACCTAGGCTACATAAGATAAGATAATTTTATTGTCGAATGAGTGGCTAGAATTAGCTACGTCAGACTCAATACACAAGTGGGAGTGCAAGTGCAACTCTTAAAAACGTATATTTTCCATTAGGAAATTGAAGTCCAAGAGAAAAAAAGAGAAAGAAAAATATATAAGTCATTCTCTTAACCTAATGTTGAAATCTTGGGTTAACATAGTGAACACCCTTGGTTATATAAGGGGTTTGTGTTACAATTTGATTGTATTTTATATTAAAAATATTTTTAATAATTGTAAAAAGTAAAATGTTTTTAATTATGAAATAGGGTGAAATGTTTCTATTAGTATATTTGTTTTATGTTTTAAAGGGTTTTCTGGCATATTTTCCAGGTTAATTAGTCTAGAATTTGGTAGGTATTTTTTGGAATCACAAGTTTGAGTTGTAAACTCTCCACAATTTTTGTGCTTAGGGTGTTAAATCTGTATATGTAGTAAAAAAACCCATTTAAAAACTAGTGATTTTTTTATAGAGACTAACAAGATTTTGGTCACTAAAGTTCACACGAAAGATTGGGCCCTTATATGGTGGTAGAATCACACCCAACATTTGATAGCCAATTCCCAACCCACAATAAACACTTTGGGAGACTTTAAGGTTTCCATCTACAAGAGGTTCTACTCATTAGGGTATAAGGATGCTTTGCTAGAAAAGTGGATATAACCTTAATAAATCCCAAGACTATTCATCTTGCAGTTTATTAATTACTTCAACAAAATTTCCATGAAGCTCAAGATAAGACACTTAAAGAAAGTTTATATATTGGTTTCAGTTTGTTTCATTTTCACATTTAAGGAAGGAACTAGAACTATTCTCTATTAATTCCACTAAGATTTCCTTCAAAATTTATTTTAATATAGAGCCTAAGTTTCCTAAAACCAATCTCATTAGTCTAAATAATCTAATTTCCTCTTCTTAACCCTTGACATTTACAAGGAATAACATACTAGTAATGGATAAATCTTGCAGTCTCCTAACATGACACTTGTTAGTTAGACACAAGATAATATCTAGGGCTTATACCACAAAACTTATGAGCATTCTAATGATGATTACAAAGTTCTTCAAATCAAGATCACTAAGAACAATAATAGATTACAAGAGATATAGTTGTGGAGGTCACTAATCCCACCTTTACAACTCCACATTTAGTATTGTTGGTTATTGATTAAACAAATGGTTATGAAGAATCATTATCATACTCAAATTTACATATCAACTTGCATCATTATGGATAATGATAATAAGAAGAATCTAGGATCCTAACAATTGGTTATAGTCCTCAAGCTACGAACAACAGCTCATCCTAAGTCTTCTCCACTTGGAAGGGTCAAGGAGTCCAAACATCATATCTGTATCAATTGAAAGTGTTCGATCACTTGTTTCATTATACCCATTTGTGACACAATGGAGTTATGTTTTATTCCTTTTATTTGATTTGACTTAATCCCAATAAGGTCATACCATTTTATTAAGCACGCACAATATGATTTCTATTTGAACATTTATAGGTTGCATAATGATAGTAAGAAATACAAACTCACTTCCACTTCTCCTTCTATTGTCCCATCTATACTTTATGGCATACCAACTAAATGTCACTATCAACAAGTTATTTTCATCATGCAATGTCTAACATGTCAAGGAAGGCAATAAAGGGAAGTTACCCCCTTTGGTGTAGAATAGATAATTGATTGATACATATATTTATTTTAAGAACCTAAGGGTTTACCTCCCCTTTAAAACATGTATTATTATATTGGGCTCATTCTTAGTTCTAACTTAGACAACTTTCCTACATATTGCACCTCACATAAGGAGAGTGTAGAGATTAAGAGGAAAATCACATAGCTTTAGAAAATTGAAAAAACATATTAGCACATATCCTTGTAGATTTTCTTCTTTGGGTGGCATCCAAAAAGGGTAGTGGTGAGTCACACACATGATAGGGCCCTTAACAAGGTCACTATTGAGAATTTCTACCCTTTACCTCAAGGACCTTTAGTGACCAATTTGGCACTTGCTTTGGGCTTTGAGTTTAAATGGAACCTACAAATGACATATGGAAGACAAATTTCATGACCAAGTTTAGTTTCCAAGAGTCAATAGTTATGATTTTAACCTTACTAATATCCCTCCTACCTTTTTTCCAAACAAAGATTGAGTATATTTGCATTAAAGAAGGATTCAGCCTAATTGATCAACAATATAATGCAAACATTTTATTTGTAGTATAAGGCCCACTAAAGTTCCATGTTTGGAAACAAAATAACAGTTTCTTCTAGTCTATCATATTGAATATTGGTAACACTATTAAAGCTACTATATTTTCTCATATATTGTCCCAATAAAAACATAAGTTTGTGACACATCTAGTATAGATAGGAGATTTAAAAAAGAATCCCATGTAGAACTTCTTCTTGTATTTTCTTATTGACATTTGAGATATCCTTGATGGAACTTGATGTGTATCTTCAACCTCCCTTTTGAAATCCCCTCTTCCTTGATAGCTCAAATTCCCATCCAATCCAACTCTCTAGCTACAAGTCAAATGTAATGTAGTGCACTAGCCCTTTGTACATTCAAGGAGAACTAAATGTTGTCTACCCTAAACATCACCATATTGATTTTCACCTCTAGTACGTTGTTTTTGTGCTCTTGGGCCCTAATAAACTCTTTAAAGAAAAAAAAATATATTTGAAGTTGGGATGTTGCACTAAACTAGTAGCCAAATATTGTGATCCACTTAAGATCTTGGATAGGATAGAATTTGTTCCATACATGCTTGCATTTACTGTACAATAAAATTTTGTAACATGTTTAACATTTCAATGTTGAAAAAATATGTGCATGATCCTAACCATGTCATCGATTGAATTTGATTTGGGTGGAATTGAAACAAGAATTCTAACTACAACTAATGGGAATAATAGATAGGAAGAACATTGTGTTCAACAAACAAAGTCATAGGGCAAGTAAAGATCCAATAGATCAACATAGATTCCATTGCATGAAAGGTGTGAATTTTCTTAGAGATTCTTAGCTTGTGCTTTGTTCATTCCTAAGGATTGAACAAATGTTTTTCTTCCACATTCGGTGCCACTAGCTTGATTGTAGGGTTGAAGTTATCACCTCATATTATCCCTTAAATAGTCCTCCATTAGACACCCTCATCTACCTATCAATTTCTTCAAATTCACTTATTGTAGACTAGTGGTTGTGAAATTGAGACATTCTTTCCAAGTTACTATCCACCTACCATAGCAGTGAAAAACAGACCACTAGCACCCACACTATAGTCCTCCAAAGAAGTGGTGATGGGTTATTTCCACACATAATTGCAATGTAATATGACAAAGGTGTTAAGAATGAGACATTTATACATTGTCCTATATCCCTATGTAACAACCCTACTACCTTGTTGTATATCATCGATGACATATGATGCTTGAATCTAGATAAGTTTATTGTTGTTTACTTAGATAACATTCTAGTCTTCAACAAAATTTGGTCCAATCATTTATAGCATGTCCAATTTTTTTTTGGATATTCTTCGTGACCACAAATTGTAAGAAAAATGAAAAAGTTATTATTTGGCCCAAATTTGATCTAATATCTGCATTTGAGATGCATAGAATATGAGCTTACATAAATCTAACCAAATTTTAAATTTTGAAGGACATAGCCACACCTAAAAATAATAAATATCCATTGATTTAGCAGCCGGAGAACCCACAGTATTAACCATTTCTTTTATCAACGTTTCAAATCCCAATCAGGATCCATCATCAGGACAAACTTGAATGATGATAGTAGAAAAGCGTTAATAAGGGTTTAAATAGTTTATAATAGAGATATGTCTGCTAATATATGTCAGTTGTTTGTTTTAATTATTATTATTATTATTTTTAAAATAATAATAAATGCTAATTATTAATTATTTATTCAAAATTATAATAACACGTTTATTATTTGAGTTAATGTTCAGTGTATATATATATTAATAATAATATGTGAATAATTTTAATTTATTATTATTATTATTAATATTAAAAAATAGTATTTAGTGTATTAATATATTATATATTTAAAGTTCCTCAAGAGACATGATTTTTTAATGGAAATTCATGCACCTTTAATTTTACATTAATTACCCACTTGATTAAGCCAATAATGAGAAGATTCTCCATTCAACTCTAGGAAGAGAATGAACATTTCAAAAGTTAAAAGAACATCACTCCCTATTATTATAATGAAAAAATCATATTATCTTTATATATATAAGAAAAAAAAATCATAAAATTAAAATAATAAAATTTAAAATTTAATATGTAAAATTAAAAATTAAAACAATTACTTAAAATAAAATAAAATTAGATAAAATAAATATTTTATTAACTTAAAATAAATATATACAATTTTAAATATAATCAAATGAAAAAAATATTACTTTAAAATAAATACAATCCAATAAAATAATTTGTATATTATTTTTAAATTTAAAAGATAGATTACAAAACATTCAACTAAAATTTATATCAGATCAATCCACTTTAAAAAGAAGAAGATGTTTTTAAGTATTAAGCCCCGATAACTATACAAAAGCATAATTATCATCTACCCTTTTTTCATTGTTTTGTGTTGTCTTTCAAAGAAATCTACTTACGAGGAGCAAGAAGAGCACATCAACATATATGGAAAAGTGTCAAAACTAACTTTTTGGGCAATGACTGCAATATAAAGCATATAGTAATGATTATATAATAATTTGATTTCTTAAATGTTAAGTCAATTGATTTGTAAACAAATTTTGTACAATTAAATGATTTAGATATTTTATAAATTCATTCTCTAAATATTCAATTAGAAAAATGTTTCAATATTAATTTGAGCGATAATAATGCATTAACATCATTAAAGAACAATAAAGTATGAATTTATTCTTTAAAAAGGTTTGGATACCATTCACAATTAAAGAAAAGGCTATCAGAGACATTATAGTTTTTTAAAGTATATTTTGAATTTTATTATAAGAGAAGGTGATACTAAATTGAAGAGGTTTATTATTTTCACCATAATATTGATGAAAGATGGAGATAGTAAACAAGGTTTTTGTTTAGCATTTTATAAGTTTGAAGTACCAAGGATTTGGGATAAAAATTTGGTTCACATATAATATGTTTATATTATAGTTGTCTATTTCCACTAGTGAGTCTTATTTTGAAATCTATTAGGGATATTTTTTATCATTATTGTTGGATATTGTATATGAATAGCCTAGGCATCCACTTCAAGTGATGCATTAAAGGAAAAAAATATTATAACTAGAATATGAAGGATACACTTATAGGTTTAGGAAAAACTGAATAAATATCATGAGAAATTCAAGGTCATACATTATCAACATAAGGTTTAAAATGCCTTTTAAGTAGGAGATAGAGTTTAGTTGCACCTTAATAAGGAAAGTCTATATGGAATATGAAAGAAAATCAAGGCCTTGAGATATGGGCTTTTTGAAAAATTGGAAAATTTAGGCAATAATGCCTACAAAATCATACTTCCACCTTAAATGCACATCTACTTAGTAGTAAATGCAGAGGACTTAAACTATATAAGCCATCCATGCTTTATGAGGATGATAAGGGCCAAGTCTTACCTTCTATATAAAAAAGATTTGACACCAAGGGCACAAGGAAAATGAGCAAATGACATAGATTCTAGAATATTAGAATGACTAGAAGGGGTCAACATGAACTATGGTAGGTGGGATTGAAGGGTCAACTACTAGCCAAGGCCAATTAGTACTCCAAAGAGAATGTTTAGAATTGTTTCCTCATTTCCTTCAAAACTAAAGCTTTTGGAGACCAAAAACCTTATGTAAAATCCACTCTTTCTAGACAAGCTACTCAATTAATAAACCAAAAACAAAATATCACGACAAATTAATTCTACCAACATAACATATATGTTTATTAATACCACTGTAAAATCCCTTCTTGCTAGACAAATAACTGAACCATCATACCAAAAATTAAAGTAACACGACAAACAAACTCAACCAATAATTCTGTTATTTTTTATTAATGTTACCTAGAATTACATGTTAGAGCAAGCTTTTTGAGTTATAAATATAGATTTTTAGAATCCCATAAATATCCATTGCTAATGGCATGATTTACTAGGCGAATATGAGATGATGGAAATGTTGGAATGTCCTCTTACACAATTATAAATTAATATAATGGGGTATATTTGATGGTTGGTTCAACCCTCCCTTTTGATGCCACAACCCAACAAATTATGACTCATTTTGCTGAGAAAATATGAATTGCAGATGGAAAATATGACCTCCCAAAAATCCTATGATCTTTGGGTGTACCCATGATTTGGAAATGAGAAGAATCTTTAACAATAAATAGTGTGAAATATTTGAGTGATCTTTCATTTTGATAAGATAGGGTGGATTTGTTTCACCAATGAAACCGATTCACTCAAGGGTTTCACCCTTAGCACACCAAAGCCACAAGAGCTCTCCAAATCGATATGAGGAAATTGATTATGCATCCCTAAAGAGTGAGCTCCAATCTCTCTTTTATTATCATAATACCATGGGTCTCATTTTTTTTTAATTTCCTTTTACCGTTTTGACTAAATCAATGTCACCTTCACATGTTACTTTTTCATGCAAATGGAATTTAAATAATTAAATTAATTAATCCCCTTTTTGATTGACTATAACCTATTAGAATAAAATAGGCTACATAGTCATTCTCCTAGAGTGATCATTCATAGAGGGATATTGCACCTCCCAGAATAGGGAGGGATGATCCAAAATTGGAGATGATTCTTAATTGAGCTACGATCAAATCTCTTTCAGGGTTCAAGGATCCTTTTCTAGCTGAAACAAATCCAGCTTGTTAGAAAATCCTTCTTAGATCTTGGTGGATCCAGATCCAAATTTGAATTTTAAATGGGTATTTGGAGATTTTCATATCTAGCCTCTAAGTCCCATGAATTTAGTAACATAACCATGATTAAGATGTGAAACATCATGATGGAAAAAAGCAAGGACATATGGGAAGAAAAGACAAGTTGGGCATGTGAGAAAGGAATAATAGAGACCAAAGTCAAACAACAACCCTTGATGCAATGTGAGGTTTATTCCCACATCAAGAAGATAAATAAATACAGATTAGTAGTTGGGAGATAATTTTCCAAGAGGAATAAATGGAAAACACAACAAAGTAGGCCTCAAGAATGCTGCACATAAGGTGAAATCTTTTGAATACAAATAGAAATGAGTAGCCCAAAGGAATATTTGTACCATCCTTTCATCCTCACCCTTTATAATGAACCTTCTAGTTCATTATGTGTCTAGCTCTAAACTATATCTTAATTTATGCCAACATTAAATTACAAAGTAAATTTATGATTATAAAAGCACATTGTAAAATATAAAGTGAAAACAAGCCATAAGAAATATTTTTTTTAGTGTTATTAAGTATTAAAAATTCAAGGAGCTTCCATTCACCACATTGAATGTTATCGACAAAATTTTGCAAGCCTTGCCTATCTACTCCATTTCCTATTGGTTGTCTATCTCTGTATAATTTGGAAAACTACAAATTATTCTAGGATATTTTTTGTGGGATAATCATGTTGGGGAGAAATTATTTACCATGGTCGCATCTAAGCTGCTATAAAATAAAATTAGTTTTAAAGAAAATAATCCAAAGGCATGCAAAGGTCTCTAAATAAAAATCTAGAAGTAAGATCTTGTCATCAATCAAATTTCCTCTCACTTTTGAATTAGTGCATGCTTATTTGAAGGTGGTATTCCTTGATATAGGTTTGTGAAGGGGATGACATGAAATACATATTTATAACCAAAACAAAGAGATACAATGAAACTCAACTTCTATTAATAAATTTAAAATGTTGAGACTGTAAAAATGCAGAATGAAAATAAACTAGCTCGAATGGTGGTAGCATATCTTTGCGAAGATATGTGATGGCTACACACCTTCACCGGAGTGAGTTACAATGAGGTAAAAAGGCCCTTTTTAACATCATAAGAAATGAGGAAAACCTATAAATCCAAAAACCTAACCCTAGGAGAGGAAACACCAAAAGGATTATGGGACCCATTGGGGTTAGTTGGTACATTAAATTCCTGGGGTCATAACTCTTTCATACAATATCCATTTGGCATGCTCAATAGCCCATTGGAAAGGTATAACCGAGGATTAAACATTTCATACCAACCTAATCTAGCCATATGACTGCAACCTAGGTCTCCACCATGTCATAAAAACATCATGTAGGGCCTCAAAATAGCCTTAGAGGTTTAGGACCCAAAAAACTACCAAGATGGGGAATGGTGATTTAACCTAGTGGAGTAGGTGGATGGTCAGTAATATCCACCTAGATAAATCCTCATCCATTAAGAAGCAATGGTATCCATTGCATTGAGCACCCCCATTGGATGGCGAAAATTTGTTGAATTTTTCTCCTAGTGAGACACTTGCCTTGGTGAAAAAGTTGCTCGACTTTCACAACTCGATAGAGTTGGATGTGTTTCTCTTGGTGTCGATAATATAATCCACTATAGCCTGTTCAATGTAGTCAGGATTGAGCTCCATGGGGGATAATTTCTCGACTTCTTCTGAGGTGTCCAACAAAGGTAGATAATATGGTTAAAGCATCTCCACATTAAACCTTGGATGTAAACCAAGCAATGGGGGGATGCTTAATTCAAAAGCATTGTCACCTCTACCTAGTGATTGTGTGTGATCTACATCAAAGTGGTAGGAGCTTCCTATTAAGGCCCATGAGGCACTCTTTATATAAATGTAACCACAATTAATCACCAACATGAAACTTATGTGTAACTCTGTGTTGGTCATGCCACTGCTTGTACTTAGCATTGGATTTCTGCAAGATATCATGGACCTGCTGTTGGAGGTGTTGGATCCATTCAACAAATTTGACTACCTTTTCTACCTCAGTCCGAGCATGGGAGGACTTGCTAAGTGTAGATGCAATCTGAATAACTAAATCAAAATGGGGCCAATGGTTGGAACCCCAAGCACACGTAAAAAGGACTATGGCCAATATAGATGTGGAAGTATTTGCTATAACTATGTTGAACATATGGGATATTTTCATCCCATGTATTTGGGCACTTGGAGTTGTCCAATATATCCACATTCATCTTGTTGATCACTCCTATTTTTCCATCTGATTGGGGATGAAATGCAATCTATATGATCAACTTGGTATCCATGAGACACGATAGGCTGGACCAAAAGATGCTGAGGAACTTGATGTCCCTATCTGAAATGATGGTCCAAGGTAGTCTGGAATGGAATCAAACACACTAAAAGAAGGGTTTAGTAGTGGCTTCAGTTGTGATATCTTCTTGCAAATTGCTAGAATGACCATCTTAGAGAACCATTCGACCACCACAAATACACAATCATTACCATTCTTGGTGGATGGAAAAACTGAAATGTAATCCATTGAGATTGACTCCCATGACTTGTCCTGAGTAGGTAGAGGAGTGTACAACCACTTATTTTTGATGGTTGGAATAACAATGGCACAAGTGATGCATGATCTCATATACCTATGGACATCTTGTTGAATATTTAGCTAATTATTGAAGTATAAATATTGTATTCTCCACACTAAAGTGCCTTGCCACCCAACTATAATGTGCCTCCCAGATAAGCATGGCACACTGACTTGAAGGAACACAAAGGTGTGTTGGGTGTTAGTGTCAATCTTTGAAGCCTTCCACCAGTGATCAAATATGCTCTTACAAAGTGGTTTTAGGATGTTACAGTCAAATTTTGTCATTTCAGAGAATCTTCAAGTAAAATTTGGTCACTAGGTATTAGGTCTAGGGTTTGTTTTCACTCCTTTCAAAGTTGTCCAAATGTTGGTCCATGTCACCATTCAGCTGAGTGTACCATCATTCAGAGGGTTGTCATCATCATGTCAGGTTCCAATGGGTCATTTTACACCTTGTTCATGCTTCAGTTGTGCCTACGTAAGGTTCATTTCTCTCTCCTAGGGTTTTGAAGGTAATTTCTCTTGGATGGTCAAATCATCAACAAAACTTGTATCCTGATGTTCATACACCTTCCCCTATCCTTAATGTACCTTATTAAACACTTCCCATCATTGATATCCCTCAAATTCCTCATTTTCACACAAACCCTAGTTTCTTGCTACAATTTAATAACTTTCTAGGCTAGGCTTGTGTTTTGCCCTTTTGGACCCCTTCCCCTCACTCAATCTTTGAAATTCCACTTTCCCCTGCTTTCTAACATCCCTCCCTACTTCCCAAAATTTTCTCAAGAATTTAGAAGCCCCTTTTCCCTTTCATTTCACTTCATTTCAACAAATCCCCTATTCCACACATCAGGATAGGTTTTACTCAAATGATGTTTCTGAGCAAGAAAAAATGAATTTGGAAAAAGTGAAAGAGGTTTTTGTCCATAAGCCTTCCCGATGTCCAAATTGGGCATGTGATAGCTCGTTGGAAAGCTTATCGAGTATACTTTCCAGAACATCTTGAATTTTCTAATTTGAAGGTCATTTTCCCTATCAAAAGTCAAATCTCCCAAGACTGGTCAAAATGTGCAAAATGAGGTCGGCGCTATGCACCTGGCAGGAGCTACGCACCTGGTGCAGGTTTTGCACTGAGTTTTGTTCAGGCGTTATGCACCTGGGAACCAAGCCCCAAAACTCTCCAAAATCACTCAATTTACCTCAAAATCTCTCAAGTTGCCTCTTGAAAAGTAAGTAAATCAATCCTTCTTGATTGAAAAGGGTTTTGTATCAAATTTTGGTGATGTTTTCACTCATGAAATTAGAACCCTAGATTTGACTGAAAACTGTCCCCTAAAATTCACAAATTGTCTTATAAGTTTGGTAAGCTCACTCACCTATTGTTTTCCTATCCAGTCCATTTTTCTATTGTTTCCTAGCTACCATTCCCTCGTATATTCTTCCCAAATCCCATTCTCACATATAAATCTCCCAAACCCTACCTCACATACACAAACTTCACTATCCCTGAAATCCTATTCCCTAAATTCCCAAAACCCTAGTCATCCCCTTCATACCCTATTCCCTCAAACCCTATATCACATCAAATCTCACTCATATCCCCGTCTCATCCCACTCATTCCATTTCTTTTGAAAATCTCTTCATACTCATCATTGACCCACACTACCTTTCTTTCCTCACTAGCATTTACAGTCAATCAAGCCAAAGGACAGTGATTATGGAGATTTTGTACTTGTGGACCATGAGGTGGCACAAGAAGTGAGTGTCATGGACCTCGATGCTCAAAATCCAAGGAGTGTCAAAAATTTGATCATCAAGGAAAAAGATTTGTAATGCAAGGACAAAGAGGCTAAAGGCCAAGCTAAGAAGAGTTTTTAGGGACAAGAAATAGCAAGACAAACTCAAGATCTTGGATGAAGCCTCATTACCTCATCAAAGCACCTGATAAGGATCACTCATGCCAAATTTCAAGAAATTTGGAGCATTTTTTGTCATTTTTGAATTTTTCATGGAAAAAACAGTTTTTTCCGGCAGGTGCGTAGCGCCACCTGGCGCTTGCTTTTGATGGGGACCTCCATTTGAATAAAACTTGGAATTTTTGGATTCCTTATGAAAAGTTATGCATGCTAAAAAATTACTAGGAAATTTTGACAAGTTTTGGACCTCCAGAAGGGCCAAAAACACCCCAAAAATGCCCTTTCTGCCACTTTTTGGCCACACAGGAAGCAGTATTGGGAGATTGCAAGTTTGGAGGGGCAAATGGACTCCAAATCAAAAAATTCAAGTTGTTCCAGAAAGTAGACTCACCAGGCTTTCCAATGAGCTATCCTATACCGGATTTGGACTTCTGGGAGCCTTCCAAAATCAGCTTGGAAAAATCACTACGCATAGAAAAAATGGCGCTACACACAAGATGAAAAAGTGCCAATTTTGCTCAAAAACTCTGTTTTTCGCCTAGTTTTCTTCTAGTTTGACTTTTTATCTCTTATGGTCAAATTCATGATGTGACATGATGTAAATTGATGTACTATGATGTAAAAATGATAAAAATTGACTTGATAAGGTAGATACATCAGTTGTAGGTGGTTTTGAGTTGAATGAATCAGTTTCCTAGGTTTTAGAGGCAAGCTATTCCACTACCTATTTTTGTGTTCCTAGTTTAGATATGGTTGAAACCACCCCTCTTCTCATGGATTCGACCCCTGATGGATAGCACAGGTGGTTTGGAGGTCTATATCATGTGTTTTTTCAGTCATTTGTAAAGGTTGGACTCTTGTGAATGCATTGAGCATTATTGTACATCATCTCTGTAGTTTGGCAAGGAAATAGAACAGGGTTTGCAGCATTTTGTGGGATTCTTGTGGCAAGGTGACTTAGTATTGTTTTTCCTTTTGTGATTCAAGTTATCATGTGTTTATGTGTGCCATTATCTCTCTCTTTTCAGCTTAACTAAATGAATCAAGTATAAAGGTGAAAATCATTGATGTTGCAGTGCTCTACCTTAGGGTTTGTTTAGCTTTACATGCTTTATACTATTTGAAGAAGACTCATGACACTTCAATGCCCTCTCCAACTCCTCACCAGTCTTAAGACTCTCCAATTCATTTAATTCAAGGTACTAATGCACTTGCCTACCTCGCCCCACAGAACCCTTTGCAAAACTGAGCTCATTCCTCGGACCCAAAACTGCCTTTCACATCTGATCCAACAAACAACCTTTAAACTCAATCAAACTCCTTTGATCATATACCTAGCCTAAAATTATTCTTTATATCTGTTAGCTCAAGCTTTAGTGGCTATATTTTCCTGAGATTAACAAGGAGAGAGACCTCTCCCGACTTGGTAGGGCTAGCTAGCAAGTTAAGCGTGGTTTGATGTTACCCTAGACCTGCCTTTCTCAGCCTGAGGTAGATTTAGGCCATAATATTGGGAATCAAAATTGTCGTTAGACCAAAACCCGAAAGTGTTAGTTAAAAATCACATCGTTAGAGATAAGGATCCATGAGAGATGGTTAGTCCATTTCACAAAACACATGAGGAGCGTTGGTTTGGCCAATGTCCAACAATATCCCCCTACCATGAGATGGGTGTGTATTGAACTCGTAACCTATGCTTTGATACCACTTGTTGGAAATCATGATTGCTGTTAGACCAAAACCTGTAGGTGTTAGTCAATGATCACATCGCTAGAGATAAGGATCCACGAGAGGCAGTTAGTCCATGTCATGAAACACGCGAGGAGAGTTTGTTTATCCAATGTCCAACAAGGTGGCCTAGGTAGCATAAAAATGCATCCTAGCGGTGTAAATTTGGTACTTGCTTGCCTACCATCAACATCTGGTATGTGGCAGCAAATTCTGAGTAATTTTTATATAACAGTCACCATGCAGAGGTCTTGTGACCACAAGAGTTAAGAACTATGGTTAGTGCCACAAATGGGGGCCAACTGAGGTAGTCTGCGACATGATTGGTGATACCCTTCTTTCATTTGATGTTAAAATGGAATTGTTGCACATATGTGGACAATTTCCAATGGAAATCATTCTATAACTTCCCTTGTGTCTACGTAAACTATAGAGGCATGTGATTAATGTGGATGATAATTTACTTCCCAAAAATATAATGCTTCCATTGTCGGCATACCTACATAATGGAGTACATTTCCTTATCATATGTGGGGAATATCTTAACAATATCAGAGAGCATTTCATTGTGAACGACCATTGGATGTCCTTCCTGAGGGAGGCCTACACCAATAACATAGTCAGATGCATCTATCTCAATCTCAACTACTTGTTGCAGGTCTAGTAGGGTAAGGACTGGTGTAGAGCAGAGGAAATGTTTTAGATCATCAAATGTCCTATGTTGTGACATAAACCAAAACTATTTTCTTTTGATCCTTCCTTGGTCACTTGACTTAAGGGCCAAGTGATATAAGAGAACCGCCACACAAATCTTTGTTAGAAGTTAGCAAGGCCCAAGAAGCTACAAATATTTTCTAGAGTTGTTTGGTCCGGTCAATCCAAAATGACTTTGATATTGGCTAGATCCACATGCACATCTTGCTCATCAATAACGTAGCCTAGGTATTAGACTTGGTTCATGCCGAAGGAATATTTTCTAAGATAGCACATAGTTTGTGCTACCGTAGAGTGTGAAGAACTTGTTGAATATGCTACAAGTGTTCTGCCCAACCCTTGCTAAATATGAGGATATTTGTTATAGCTATGTTTTCACAACGACTAGGAGTTATTTATCCATATTCTTACACATGACAAGGCTACCAGAAAGAGGAGTATATGCAATGTAACAAGGAGTGTAAAAACAAGTAGATCTCCAAACCATATAATCAAATGAATCATCCAGGCATGAATTTCCCTATTCTAGGGTTTGAGTTTGGTACCCAAGATCCACTCAGGCTGATAGTGAGTGTTGGATCTGATGTAGAGAATTCCTTCTCCAACTAAGAGATCTTATCCTCTACAATATATCTGAATCTTGCACATAATCACCACCAAAAAAAGTATACAAATGGCCTTCCGTCGAGGACCGTCAACTCAAAAAAATCAACATGAACAATAGATTATAAATATATATTTAATGGAAGGGAATATTTACTTCTATTAACCATGAAATGAAATAGATACAAAGAATATATACCATCACATATGGATCTTCTCCTCCAGATACGGACAAAGTCTCCTCTTCTCCAAGCAATATGACCTTGAGACCAAAATAACTCATAATCTCTCACAAAATTAGAATAGCAGAATGACTCTCTAACTCTCCAAAACTAGCTTGAACCTCAAGTAAAAACCAATATATAAAGACCCAGAGGGCCAAGGAGGATGAATGTAGATGCTTAGGGTGAAGAGAAGTTAGGAAGCTTCTCTAATAGTGCACCTAAGACAACTTTAAGAGATGATATATCACGTGGCTTCAAATTGATCTCCTAGGGAAATTAAGCCTCTAGAACACAAGCTAGGGTCATAGGGACCGAACTAAGATACTTTGACTC
Source organism: Pinus tabuliformis (assembly GCA_031772625.1). NCBI lineage: Eukaryota > Viridiplantae > Streptophyta > Pinopsida > Pinales > Pinaceae > Pinus > Pinus tabuliformis. The sequence continues at coordinate 1,190,725,443 of CM062816.1, read as the reverse complement.
TAGTTGTTATGAAAAAGGGTGATTTATTTAACTGGAAGGCTAGAATAGTTGTATTAGACACTAGGTCCCAATGACTATGGACAAAACTAGGTCAAAATATAGGTTAGAGCGCAAGCAAGTGGTGAACAATAAAAGGACTCATGAGTACTGACTCATAGGAGAAAAATAGGATGATAATAGATTCCCCCTAATGTATGAAGTCAAAGGAGTAATTGAAGGCCAAAATGCATTACAATAAATCTTAGAGGTCAAAATGGGGGGAAGGAGACAAAGGCAAGAAGCTAGATCATAAGTAGCCAAATGCTGAATTCTCATATGTGCTAATAACATCCTTAAGGTAGGGATACCCATGCCCAGTGATAAAGAGAAACTAAACATGGATACAAAAAACAAATAATGCAGATCCATGACATGAAATGCTAGGATATGGCCATGAATTATACAGAGTGGATCTATGTGACTCATCAAAAAGATCATAACCACCAACAAATACAGTGTGGATCTATGCCATAATATATATCAGTAGGACTATGGACACATGACAAATATGAGGTGTCCTAGAGTAGTCCTCAAATTACATAATTAATACACAACTCCAACACAGCCTAGTAAGGGTGTCATATAAGAGTGAGATGTCCCTATCTCAGGGTCTTCATCATAAACCCAATGGTACGAATCTACAACATGTGAATAAATGTGCTAATGTTGAACATGGTAGAAACTATCTAATCGTTGGTTAATGAGGTATACCATTAGTAGACACAAGGGGACCCACCAATGATGAAAATGGATCCCAAGGTACCTAATATAGTCCACTAAGTGTGAACATATGGGATGATTTAGAACACTTGTAGACTCGATCAATCGAGAGTCAATGATGTAAACACACTGCCAATTGTGTGGAAACCTGCCACTGAAGACTGCAAGCTCCAAGGTACTATTGGTTCCTAGATAATGAGTTTGATTCGATAGGAGAATATCCATCAAAGGAGGGCCTTGATGTATCCCCCATCAATCGAAATGGAACAAACTAGGAAATGATGTGAATAGATGAAGTCATGAGATGATGAAGTACAACTGACACAGGGATGACCAACATAAAAAGGTCAACAAGGATTGCAGATGGTTGACACAGGATGGGACTTCCATTGAACACATAACAACATGACACAAAAGTGACTTGGCAGAATGACTAATGAGCACCAAGTGACATTGTGCAACAACACAAGATACATTGAAACACACTCCATAGTGATTGAAAGATTAAGCGACCAAAGGAGTAGATAGGCTCATATGTATGGTATGAATCCTCGACAAGATAAAACCCAACTGTAAGATAATGATGCAGACATGTGCCATGCTCAAGGGAGATGTGACTCACGTTGCCATTTTGATGACTAAAAAAATTAAATGTTCCCTTCCCTTTTTCTCTTTTTAGTCTCCTTCATGGTTTATTATGCATGAAAGAGAAGACAAGTATGCACAATAGATTCCCTTTTCGTAGAGTTTAATGAGGCCGAAAAAGAGATAAAATTACATTCATTCCCTTCTCATGATTTAATGAGCTTTGAGAATGGAAAAGAGATCACTCACCAACTTTCAATTTACTTAGAAAATAGGAAACGATGGAAGAAATAGACATTTTCATATAGGTTTTATGAGAATGAAAAGATCGAAAAATAAGATTGGGATTTTCATAAGTTTAATGAGTCATGAAAAGAGGACCAAAATGAAATCAAAATTTTCATTAATTAATGAGGATAAAAACAAGGAAAAAAGGAGCTCAGTGCCATTTAGGGTTTAACAAGCATAAGAATGACATTAAGGAATCTTGTCCTAGAGGAATGAGTGGTATCAGGGTCGCAACTAGTTCTGATATGATGGAACTACTCAAAGCATAAGAAGTCAGAGAGGCTAGCAAATAAGACCACTCATCGTAGTGGTTCCTCTAAGGAAGGGTAAAACAATAAGTGAAAGTGAATGATATGCCAATCCAATGATGACAGTGGTGAAAAAACGAAAACAAGGCTCTTCATGCAAAAATAGGCTGATAAAATGTGGTAATCACAAGGGATAGATCATGGAATCCTCTCGGGGAAAGGATAGAAATATGAAAAATAAGAGGGCGTGAGGCTCAAATTCTAGGTTATGGTTGGTCAGAAGGAAGGATTCCACAAAGGAAATAAATGAGATGCTGCATGGACAACATTATGGAAAAGAGGGGGTAACCTAGGTCGTCCATGATCAAGTAGACTCTTGTAACAACCCTGGTAAAAATTCTATGTAATAATGTTAATAAAGGAAAAATAACAACCAAGCTTATGTGGCACATATTCCAAGTTGAATGTTGGCAAAATAACATAGTGATGGGGATCACTTGTGATTAATTAATGGCTAAGGAAATTGGCAAAGGAAAGGGCTTTGGGATGGCATGAGGCATTAATTGAAATTTTATTTATGAAAATAATGGAAATTAGGAGAAAAGAAGGTGAAAAGTCATTGGTTGCACGTGAGGAGTAAAATGAAGGAAAATAATGGAAATTGAATAAAATAAAGGCCTCATTAATAAAAAGGCTTATGAGGATCAATTGGTACCTTTTGTTAGTTCATTTTTGGAGCTCTCACTATTTTATCTCTCTCACACTCTTGGACACTTAGAGTTTTCTTGGAGCACTTTAGCATTGGATCAAGGAAAGCAAAGAAGGAAAAAGTAAGCAAAGATCAAGCAAGGAAAATTAGTATCAAGAAACTACAACATGATTACTTATAGGTATCAATTTGCATATGTGATTTCCTTGCTAGTTTTGGCATGCATGGTTATGCGTGTCTGTATTTGGTTCTCTTGCTGTCATTGGCATGAGATTTTCAAGGTATGACATTATTCTTCATCCTTGCCTTGCCATTTTTGGATAGCCATGGTGTGGTGGGTTCTCTTGTATTCGGTTGAGATGGATTGCCAAATGGTTTCGAAACTGAGAGAGGTGGTCTCTGAAAGAAATAACACATGGCCTAGGAATCCTTGGACCAGAGAAGGTGGGATTGTGGTAAATCCATATTTTGTGTACCTTGGTGGGCCTAGGAATCCTCAACCGGTGAATGGCAGGATATACAATGAATCCTAGAGGTGTCTACCCTTGATCATGCCTATGAATCCTCGACCGATGAATGGCGAGATATACAATAAATCCTAGAGGATGGATTCTTGATTAGGCCTAGGAATCGTCGATCAGTAAGTGGAGGGATATACAGTAAAGCCTAGAAACTAGGAGGCAGACAAATTACTTGTAGTGCAAGTGGAGAAATTCGGTGGCATCCATGCTTGTTTAGGGCCTTGTGATTTGGTGGGGATTGTGGTAAAGCCCGAGGAAACTTGGATTGGTTTGGTTGTAAGTCCCACATTCATTCTTAGAATATGGCACGGGGGTGATTGGATGAAAGAAAGATTTGGTTCAGCCACTATATGGTCGGGTGGTTCATGGAAGCCACAAACATGGTTGGATTATGCATTCATTAATAAGAGCTTTGTTGTAGCGGCTACAACCACACTCCAAAATTTTTCCTTAACTTCATTTTGGAGCCTCCCTACCAACCATCCCTAGCAGCATGTTTTGCAATATCAAGTACATAGGCTTCAACTGAGTTTCAAAGGCTTGCCAGTATGTGCATGTCAACTTGCTTGTATCCTATCACAGGCTGCCTTTCCAGACTTAGGTTATTTTCTGGCTAAGATGATCACTCAGAAAATTGCGCAATTCTGGAGGGGAACCAACCTTCCCTCTAGAAATTGCGCAATCTTGTTGGGCTCCATAATTACGCAATCCAGCTAGACAACCCTCCCTCAGAAAACTGTACAATCCAGCCAATCACTGAGCTTCAGCATAGAAATTGTGCAATTCTAGGAGGCAGTGACCTACTGACCCTAGAAGCCAACCCTACTCATCCCAAAAACTGCACGAATCCATTTCCTAGGCTTGCAGACTACTGCCTATGCCTTCAGGTTGACTGGTTCCCTCCAGAATTGAGAAATCCTGATTTGCATGCATGGGTTTCTTTTTCCCGAAATAACAAAAGCAACATGAAAAAAGCATCCCTAAATTTTAGGGATCTATTTTTAGCAGTTGGAGGTTACATACAAATATCGTTTTAGAAACTTCCCTCCAAGTGTCGCCTTTTCCTAGATTTGTGGCATTTGCATCATAAGCATCAAACTTATTTATTTGACGTTGCAAAGCTCATTCCTCAAATCGATCTTGGAGCAATGACATCCCACATCACATATAGGAGTCTTCGGCACATTTAGCACAGTTGTTTCCAGGTAAGTCTGCTTTTCATGTCGTTTGTTGCTTTTCTGTCGCTTTTCGTATTTCGCTTAATGTACTAGCTTGTGTAAACACCGTTTTAGTTTTTGTTTGCATCTCACTGCTGTCGCATGCATGACACTGTTTTGCACTAACGGTTGTCATTGCAGTGACTTGTTTCACACACATGCATGTGTTCCCGTTTTTTGAATCCTGCATTCACTGTTTTCATGCATGATCATTCACTCTTACTTACATTTAGTTTCGCCATGCATTCAAACCTCTTCATGTTTTCAGTCGCCCGTCGGTGGGTCTGGGTTGCGTGGCTCAGACCTTGCCTAACCCAGATAGAAATGCACATTTTTAGAATGAAGGCTCTGCCTTCCCTCCAGAAATTGTGCAATCTTGGCCAGCACTAACATCAAGGCTTGCATTGTGAAATTTTGGGAGGTAGTGCCCTGTTGACCCAGAAAATTGCACAATGTAGTTCCTGGGCATGCATCTCCTTGCTCATTGAAATTGTGCATTGTGCAGTTTCAACCCTTAGCAGCCATACTGGACTATGCATTGCACAGTTCTAGTAGTTAGTCAGCCTCCTGACAGTCCGAACTGTGCCTTGCGTAGTTTTGGCAGTCAGTCTCCCAGTCTCCCAGTGAAAATTGTGAAATATTTACTGCCAGTTACCCAGGTGTGTTGCATGTTAGTCCTCAGATTTGTTTTTGTTTTCAATTGAAAGATTTATTTCCATGAGTGTCACTATGTCTCCATGTATAGCAGGTGTTCTTCCGTCTCTCAGCAGTATAGGTACAATGGCCTCCAAGAGAGAAGGGTCAAAGGACACCGTTGGAAGTGAAACTGGAGATACAGCTAGACAAGTATCTATGGGCCTACCCATTTACGAAGAAAACAAGCTGGTCATAGATAGAGACATCAAGATGAAATGACAAGACATCGATGATACATTCTCACGGACATTTGAGGAAAATCTGGAAGACGCAAGGTCTATGTCAACATCCACAAATTCGGCTTGTACCGAATTGCATGCAGGTATCCCGCATTTCCATGCGCAGACATGATACATTGGATTGTCTTGCACACTGATCCTGAGATGATGTTGTTGAGTAGTGTTAGTGATATAGAGCTTGCTACCTTCAGAGCGAAGGACTATCAGGAGATGTACCATTTTTCACAGCCGATGATCACGATGGAGAAACCCTCCAACGCACACAACAACACTAACTCCAAAGATATCTTGAAGAGTTGGATGAAAGAGTCAGCCAAGTTCAGGAAAACACCCAATATAGTTTACGAGACAAAGATATTGTGGAAGGCATATTAGTACTTAGTCATTTTTTCATGCCACTTATACAACCAAGAGAGCACAGGACCTTCCTGCAAAGCTGGGTGATTACATTGGACTAACTGGCCAGTGAAGGAAGGCCATGCAACTGGTCCGACATGTTGGCTCTTAGATTGAAGGAATAGGTAACAGGAGCCCGACATCCGCCCAAAGGTTAGCAAGCATAGATATACATGTCTGCAAAAATACTGGATGCAATTTGTGCCCGCCAACAGTTCCCAGGTTTGAAGTGGGCATGGATACCTTTGGAAAACTCTGTGCACACTTATTGTAGATTGTTCTCTAAATGCAGCTTCCGTGGTTTCATCACATAGTTGTCAGACCACTTTGTCACCCTGGTGTACAAAATGGTATTTAAGCAGGATCCACCTAGCATGTCGCAGGCAGGGATGGAGGCATTGATCGATAAAGTAGATTAGTATGCCTCACCCCTTGGCACCTTCATATGGATGTACAACGTCGAGAAGCCTCCGCATGTTTTACCGAAGCTTTCCATGGACAAGCTCGTCATGCAAGAAGTGCTGTATCACATCTCGACAGGGTTGTTAGCTAGACTGCACAAGAAGAAGAAGACACCTTGGCCTGCTCTTCCTTTGCGGATCGGGTTATACGAGATACAAAATCTCAAGCACGTTGATGCCGAGATAGAGGAGTTCAAAAGATTTACTTTTGGCATTAGAAGTTTCAATCCATATGAACCGCATTGTTTTGTAAAGGACCACTATGCGAGAGTGAAATTTATGTGGATCCATGGGGCATGTCATTGGCCTGAGGAAGACCCATGGAGATACTGTCACAGCTTCTCCAGGCACAATGAACCGGTTGGCATAGCTGTGGAATGGTTAGTGAAGCAACATCTCAGAGAGCACCATCATCAACAACAACAGAGGGTAACAGACCTTCACATAACAAAGGCAAGAGAAAAGTTGATGACAACACAAAAGCAGAACAAAGTTGAAAGTTCAAAGCAGATCCACTCGTGATGAAAGCAGCTTTGGAGACTGAGGCTAAGAGGAAACAACGCGATAAGAGGAATGCGCAAAGGTAAGGATATGAACGGAGGATGGAGGACACATAGAAGGAGTTGCAAGAGTTAAATCAACAACTCTGGGAAGAACAGGAGTTGTGCAGAAAGGAGAAGGAAGCGCAACAGGGACAAACACAACAGGAGGCACAACATGCACATATTGATGAAACTACACCCATACAGATCATAGACTCATTCGAGTAGTTGGCATAGAGCAGATAGGGTGAGCAGTCGCAGGAGCAAGACTTAACTCAAGAGATTGACAGAGGCTAGAGCAGATGGATACACATGTGGTGCAACTAGAGTTAGATCAGGAAACAGACCCCATGCCTCATGACCAAGAGGTCACCCCACCGGCTTCACCAGATCTGGAAGAAGAGCTAGTCCCAAGTGATCAAGGAGACACAAAGATCCTTGAAGACAATTCAGAAGTGGAGATGCACAATATACCTTTCGACGAGTAGCAACACAGAGTTGTGGAGTCGCGCAGTGTCTACTCTAGATGTCCATAGATCTCCTATGTAGGTTGAAGAAAGAGTGATCGTATATGATGTGTGCAAGCATTGAACAACATTTGTTGATGCTACCAGAGCATATGCCGAGGCCACTAGCTCGAGTGTTCGATTCTTGATAGCAGAGAACGAGCGCATGGCCAAGGAGTTACAAGCAGCCAAGCAGGGAGGAGAACAGGTTACATCATCTGCCAGAGTAGAGTTGAAGAGAGAGATATTGGATGAAGTATCATCCCTCGAGACAGTCATGCAGATGTTGTATTCCAAATTCAGCACCGTGCATAAGGTAGTTGTCCATTTCAACGGTTGGCAGCAACATTGCGCTAGGAAAGCACTCATCTTGTCAAATCTGCACACTACTGTTGACCACATGCAGAGGTCGACAATGAGATACAAAGGAGCCCCATTACATTTTCCAAAGATGATGAAGCTGAAGGCGGTAGAGTTGAAGGCACGCATCCAGGGTCAGAAATGGAACTATGAGGAACTTCCGCTGCTCATCACCAGTTTGCAGGCTTCACATGCACAAGTATTTAGAAGCATGGATGTTATTGTGCACATGCATGTGATCCTATCTATTGGCACACTCATCGAGGCAAAGTCAAAGAACCAATTCCGAATGGAGCCGGACATGTACTTTGATGAGTTGATGCATGTAGCCACAGTGCAGACTTGGATATCAATGCAGACACTATGCATAAGTATGTTGATGGTTCGGCTACACTCAAGAATATGGTGCACATGTTAGCAGCCGAGTTGGACAGAGATGCTAGATCAGTGTACTTATATGCAATGGAGACAAGAGTTCTCTTTCAGCAGGATATCACCATTGATCACGCGGTCACCATCATGGATTACCAAGATTGGCATCAGTTCGGCACCGTCGATCATCACGAAGATGTAAAAGAGTTGGTCTTCCCACAACTGTCCGAGTCTTAGTGATAGCTTGCATGGCTTGCTCAAGCCTATTTTGTCTCACATGGGTACATGTGTATATTGTAATGTAACATCTTATAAAAGTGAAAGACCAAGTGCTGATGGTCGAATATACTAGTCATGTAGTAGTTGAAGAGTCATGAGGGTAGGTGAAGAGTCACAAAGGGGAATGTCAAGGGTCACCCCACCCTTTGCTATTTATAGAGCCTCATAATTCATTGTACAGACTTTTGGGAGCTAAGCTTCCTATGGGTGTATATTAGAGAAATCTTGAAGTGTTGTAACGAGCCTCGACTTCTCCACAGTGCATAGCTAGTATATCTCTTGGAGGAGTAGGTGACAGTGACTGTAATGTTCCACTATTGGAACTAGTGGTTGGTCATGGTTGCATGTATGATTGGAACTTTCACTTTCTTAATATAACAGAGCTAGCACGTTTCATGCATATGTTGTTATTGTATTTTAGTTATCTTGGTTACTCTAATGATATATGTAGTTGTTTGGTTACGCATGTATGTATGGACTCTTTCTATATATGTACATACGAATCTTGTTGAGATGTGTTGTTGGTTTAACCATCACATTGGATTGTTGGTTCAATTACCTTCCAGTTTGTGATGTATCTTTGCTTGTGTTATCTCTTCCAAGCTACGTGTTTCTACAGGTTTCCAAGGGGCATACTCATTCCACTTTCCATGTGTTAGAACCCTTCATGCACCTTCCTTGGCTTGCTGTGTCGGTCACACCCTTGCTACCAATAAGGACATACTACTGGGACTCCTATACCAAATGGTTTAAGGTCTAGTTGGGACTTCTTACTAGGGATATCCCATGACATGTTGGTGGGTCTAGTACTGTCAACATTTCTGGTACTAGAAGGAGGGCCAGATGACAAGCTGATCCCTCTCATCATGTTTGAATCTTCGCATATATGTCATGGACACTGTTGGACTCATCCCTCCGCGATGTCTGTGTTAAGTTGAACCTATTGACATCACGAGGGAGTTTTTTGATCTCTTGTCAGAATTCACGTATGATGGTGAAGGTGAAGTGGCTTGACTTGCATACTTACAAGACTTCTATGCATTTATTGATGATGCAAATGACTTCTCTGTTGAAGAGGGAAACTTGCTGCTTTCACACACATTTTGCGAATCCCCATAATGATGGTGCCATAACCTGCCTCCCGATAGCATGCACTTGACCGGTTCTATGATCTCATTGAATATACTTTCCATCATTTTGATCCAGAACCTCTTGACAAAAAACTGTTAAAAAACGGAGGACTCTGCAAGAATCGCCTATGGATTTTTAGCAGCACTTCTATGTATTGTAGCTTGAAGCTTTGAAAATCTAGATGAAGTTACAATATCTTTGGGAAAGATTAAAATATTGTCTTAAAAAATTAGTCAATCCCAAGACGAAGTTGAAGTTCATACTCTGCTCAGAATACTTCGGTGATGGAACTGTGTAATCAGAGATGGACAAAGTCGCTGTCACAGGTGACTGTCCATCGTCCCTTCATCAAACAACTTCACCACATAGAGTGATGTGGGAGTACATGCACACATGTCTGTTCAACTGTCATATCCTCCTAGCATCACTCTCAATTTCCGCTTAGATTTGGTTGTGAAGCCCATGGGTTGTCACATGCCTCTGTTACCACAACCTCCATCTTTGTGTTCTGTTGATCCTTCGAATTGAACTGTCTTGTGTTCTTCCATTCTAGACTCTACACCTGTTGTGAATGAGGATCAAGCCATCGACAGAGTTGGTGTTGCACAACCAACCTGCACTATCATTCATGAAAAGTATGATTGGGAACCTGAGCATCAACTCGTGGTGAAGGATGCTCTTCTTTTGTCTGTGTGTCCTCCACTTTTCCATGACATCTTCGGTGATTATGCTATCTCTAATTTCCCTTGTGTAAATCCACCAATGAATGCTCCAATTGTTGATTATTTGCAGAACACACCGGACGTCAGTCTATCATTCGACAGTGGAGAGGACAAATAATTCATTGAAAATCCACTTGATTTTTCATCTGATTTTTCTGGAAACGTAGAGGGTGAACATTCTTGCTTCTCATCTAACCCTCTGTTTGATTTATCTGATCATGAGGATGTCGATGAAATCATTGATTTTTCTGATCGTAGCTGTTGTTATCTCAAAACTCCCGTATTCAAACATGATGATGATTCTATCGTTGTTGATTTTTCAAAGCCACCTGTTTATGCTGATATATCTGTTGACGAAGTCAAAACCCCGTATACTATTGAGGCACTTCAGCTTGAGCTGATGGCTATGTCAGGCCCTAGTTGTCCTGAGGTTGGTTTCACTTCTGGTCAGGAAATTGTTGAAATACCCAGGGCTCCTCATCACTCATTTTTATCCATTGAAGATCAATCCCACACACAGATTTCACTTCCTCCACTCGAACTACATGATCCCATTGCTCATGCGTTGGAGGAATATTACAAAATAAGCACACATATGTGAAGAAAGTTGTCATTGTTTCTCTTGTTTGCTTGCATGTCACAGTCAAGATAATGTGTATGCTTAACATATACACGCAGTGTCGCACAACACCATGGTAAATCCAAAGATTGCATGTCATGCACTTACACTCATCTATGTTCTGTGGACGCATTTAGAATCAGAGTGTGTTTGTCTTCATTGTTATATCTTTCATGTTTGATGGTTCACGCGACTGCGCTGTTCATGAACCATGCCTTCACCAACATGGGTCGATGTATGTGCCATGGATGCATTGGGAATATCACTTCACATGAAGGTCCATGAACCATTAATGTAGGAGTAGGGGTAGTGTTTGCTTCTTGTCTTGTTTTCTTGCATGCATGTTTGCTTCTTACTTTCTATGTTTGTTTGCTTGTTTGCTTGTTTTATTACTCACTTTGCTTTTGCATTTTGCTTTTGCTCTTCGCTCTTTAGTTTTTTTTTTCTTATTTACGTTGTAGTTTAGTAGCACATGAAACCGTGTGCTACTCTTGAAACAAGCAAGGTAAAGTACAAGAGGACTTGTACAATTATCAATACTTGGTTATCTGTTGTCATGTCTCTATATGTAGAACTTATTATCTTCAGCCCATGATATTCCAATGGAAAATACGTGATGTTTGAAGTGAACCTTAATGAAAACACAATGCTTGCACACTAATTAGTATCACCTACTCTAGTCGGTTGTTTTGGGTTAACCCTTGTCAGCTTAGTCAAGTAGAGTAAGGTGAGGAGGAAAACCTTAAAAAGTATGTCATAGGTATACACAAAATACTTCTATGAACGAACAAGCTCTTTTTCTCTAAATAATTCGGGATCCCTCTTCGGCCTCTGAAATGAATAAGTGCTATGCATAGTTTTGAAAAATGAAAAAGTGAAAATTTTTGGAAAATGAAAAATGAATAAGGTGAAAGAAGAGAAATGCTTCCTATGCAAAGAGGTGATGCAAGTAACTCCACTGGGGTACTGACTAGGCTCACTGGTAGTGGAGCGATGCTTTTGTTCCTGCGTGACTTCGTTGGGGTACTGTCCAAGCCTGCTGGCAATGGAGCAACACCAGAGATGAAACTTAAACTCTGACTATCATATTGCTTGTGTACCAATATACCCCTCATCCCAATCGAAACAACTATGTTGACTTGGCTTGGAATGTGTGCCGATCGACCAAGAGCATGGAAAGTGCTACATCTTTCAATCAAGCTTGTGAGGGAGACAAGATGATCAGATAACTGAACAATACTTTCAGAGGAGTTAGACTTGTGTTTCACGAAACAAGATCCATTCAAAGAATTGTAGTTCTACTAGTGTGTCACCAAGTGTTGTAGCTGCTACAACTACCCTCCAAAATTTTTCCTTAGCTTTGTTTTGGAGCCTCCCTACCGACCATCCTTAGCAACATGTTTTGCAATGTCAAGTACATAGGTTTTAGCTGAGTTTCAAAGGCTTTCCAGTCTGTGCATGTCAACTTGCTTGTCTCCCATCACATGTTGCCTTTCGGGACTTAGGTTATTTTTTGGTTGACATGCTCACTCATAAAATTGCACAATTCTAGAGGGGAACCAACCTTCCCTCCATAAATTGCACAATCCTGCTGGGCTCCAGAATTACGCAATCCAGCCAGGTTGCCCTCCCTCTAAAAGCTACTCAATCCAACTAGTTACTGGGCTTTGCTGCATAAATTTCACAATTCTGGGAGGCAATGACCTACTGACCCCAAAAATTGTGCAATGCAGCGAATCACTGGGCTTCAGCCCGGAAATTACGCAATTCTGGAAGGTAGTGACCTACTGACCTTAGAAATTGCATAATGCCTGAGGGACAACCAACCCTACTCAACCAAGAAACTATGAAAATTCCTTTCCGAGGGCTGAAGACTGCTGAATATGCCTTCAGGTTGACCAGTTCCCTTTGGGACTAAGTAATCTTGATTTGCATGCATGGGCTTCTTTTTCTCGAAATAGCAAAAAAAACATGCAAAAAGAATCCCTAAATTTTAGGGATCTATTTTTAGCATCTGGAGGTTACATGCAAAGATCGTTTTAGAAACTTCCCTCCAAGTGTCACTTTCTCCTAGATTTGTGGCATGCACGTCATAAGCCCCAAACTTATTTATTCGACCTACATAGCTCATTCCTCACATCGATCTTGGAGCTTTGACATTCCAAAACACATCTAAGAGTCTTCAACACATTCAACTCAGTTGTTTCTGGGCAAATATGCTTTTCATGTCATTTGCTACTTTGCTATCGCTTTTCATATTTCGATTTGTATGAATGTTGTTTTCTTGGTTTTGTTGAATGCCTGTTATCTTTTTAATGTATATTAGCTTGTATAAGCATGATTTCAGTTTTTGTTTTCATCTCACTGCTGTCGCATGCATGACACTTTTTTTCACTAACGGTCTCCATTGCGGTGACTCATTTCACACATATGCATGAGTTCCCATTTTCTGAATCCTGCATTCCCTATTTTCATGCATGATCATTCACTCTTGCTTACATTCAGTCTCGCCAAGCATTCAAACCTCTTCATGTTTTTAGTCACCCGTCGGCGGGTCTGGGCTGCCTGGCCCTGACTTTTCCTCACCCAGACAGAAATGCACATTTCTGGAAGTGAAGGCTCTTCCTTCCCTCTAGAAATTGTACAATATTGGCCAAAATTGGCCTCCAAGATTGCATTGCGCAATACTGGGAGGCAATGCCCTGCTGACTTAGAAAATTGCGCAATGCAGTTCTTGGGCGTGCATGTCCTTGCTGATTGAAACTGTGCATTGCGCAGTTTCAACCCCACAATAGGCAGATTGAACTATGCATTGCACAGTTCCAACAGTTAGTCGACCTCCTGATAGCCCGGATTGTGCCTTCCGTAGTTTTGGTAGTCGGTCTCTCAGCCTCCCAGTGAAAATTGTGCAATCTTTACTGCCAGTCTTTTAGGTGTGTTGCATGTAAGTCCTCAGATTTGTTTTGTTTTTCAACTGACAGATTTCTTGCCATGAGTGTCACTATGTCTCTAGGTATAGCAGGTGTTTTTCCATCTCTCATCAGTATAGGTACAATGGCCTCCAAGAGAGGAGGGTCAAAGGACATTGTCAGAAGTGAAACTGGAGATGCAGCTGAACAAGTGTTTATGGGCCTGCCCGTTTATGAAGACACCAAGCTGGTCATAGAAAAAGATATAAAGATGAAATGGCAAGACATCAATGATAAATTCTCAGGCATATTTGAGGAAAGTCTGGAAGACCGCAGGGTCTATGTCAACATCCACAAATATGGCTTGTACCGGATTTCATGCAGGTATCTCGCGTTTCCATGCGCGAGCATGATACATTGGATTGTCTTGCACACTGATCTTGAGATGATGATGTTGAGAAGTGTTAGCGGGATAGGGCTTGCTACCTTTAGGGAGAAGGATTATTAGGAGATGTACCATTTGCCACAGCTGGTGATCATGATGGAGAAACCCTTCAACACACGCAGCAATGTGAACCCCAGAGATATCTTGAAGAGTTGGGTGACAGAGCCAATGAAGTTCAGGACAACACCCAGTTTGGTTTACAAGACAAAGATATTGCGGAAGGCATATTAGTACTTGGTCATTTTTTCATGCCGCTTATATGGCCAAGAGAGCACAAAGACCTTCTTGCAAAGCTGGATGATTGCGTTGGACCAATTGGCCAGCGAAGGAAGGCCATGCAACTGGTTCGACATGTTGGATCTCAGATTTAAGGAAAAGGTAACTGGAGCCCGACATCTGCCCAAAGGTCAGTCAACACATATATACATGTCCGCATACATACTGAATGCAATCTATGCCTGCCAGCAATTCCAAAGTTTGAATTGGGCATGCACACCTTCGGAAACCTCTGTGCACACTTATTGTAGATTGTTCTCTGAATGCTGCTTCCACGGAGTCATCACACAATTGTTAGACAAATTTTTCACCCCTGTGTACAAAATTATATTTGAGCAGGATCCACCTTGCATGTCGCAGGCAATGATGGAGGCATTGATTGACATAGCATATTGGTATTCCTCACCCCTTGACACCTTCATACATATGTACAACGTGGAGAAGCCTTTGCATGTTTTACCAAATTTTTCTATGGACAAGCTCATCATGCAAGAAGTGTCGTATCAAATATTGACAGGGTTGTCAGCTAGACTGCACAGGAAGAAGAAGGCACCTTGGCCCGCTCTTCCTTTGCGGATCGGGTTATACAAGATACACAATCTAAAGCATGGTGATGCCGAAACATAGGAGTTCAAAAGATTCACTTTGGGCACCAAAAGTTTCAATCTGTATGACCCACATTGTTTTGTAAAGGACCACTGTGCAAGGGTGAAATTTCCGTGGATCCATGGGGCATGTCATTGGCCTGAGGAAAACCCATGGAGATATTGTCACAACTTCTCTAGGCTCAATGAACTGGTTGGCATAGCTATGGAATGGTTAGTGAAGCGACGTAAGAACCATCTTAGAGAGCATCATCATCATCAACAACAAAGGGTAACAGACATGTGCATAACAAAGGCAAGAGAGAGGTTGATGACATGACAGAGGCAGAACACAGTCGAAAGTTCAAAACAGATCCACTCATGATGAAAGAAACTTTGGAGATTGAGGCTAAGAGGTGACATCGTGACAAGAGGAACGCGCAAAGGCAAGGAGATAAACAGAGGATGGAGGAAGCAGAGAAGGAGTTGAAAGAGTTGAAGCAACAACCCTGGGAAGAACATGAGTTGCACAGAAGGGAGAAGGAAGCGTAGCAGTGACAAACACGACAGGAGGCACATTGTGCATAGATTGATGAAAATATGCCTATACAGATCATAGACTCATCCGAGAAGCTGTCAGAGAGCATACAAGGTGATCAGTTGTAGGAGAAAGACTTAGCTGAAGAGATTGAAAGAATGCTAGAGTAGATGGATACATATGTGGTGCAACTAGAGTTAGATCAGGACATTGAACTCATGCCTCATAACCAAGAGGTCACCTCACCGGCTTCAGTAGATTCGGAAGAAGAGATAGTCCCAAGCGATCAAGGAGACACATAGATCCTTGAAGACAATCCGGAAGCGGAGATGCACAACATATCTTTCGACGAGTTGCAACACAGAGTTGTGCAGTCACACAGAATATCTACTCTGGATGTCCATACATATCTTGCACAGTTTGAATAACGAGTGATCGTATTTGATATGCGCAAGAATCCAGCAGCATTGGCCGATGCTACCAGAGCATATGCCGAGGCCACCAACTCGAGTGTTCGATTCTTAATAGCAAAGAGAGTGCATGGCCAAGGAGTTACAAGCAAACAAACATGGAGGAGAACATGTTACACCATCCGCCATAGCAGAGTTGAAGAGATAGATACTGGATGAAGTATCGTACTTCAAGGCAGTCATGCGGATGTTATATTCTAGATTGAGGACCATGCATAAGGCAGTTTTCCATCTCAATGTTTGGCAGTAGCACTGTGCTAGGAGAGCATGCATCTTGTCAAATCTGCACATTGTTGTTGACTTCATGTAGACATGGAAAATGAGATACAAAGGATCCCCATTACATTTTCCAAATATGATGAAGTCGAAGGTGTTAGAGTTGAAGGCATGCATCCAGAGTCAAATCTGGAACTATGAGGAACTCCCGCTGCTCATCACCAGTTTGTAGGCTTCACATGCATGGGTATTCAGAAGCATGGATGTTATTGTGCATGTGCACACGATCCCATCTATTGGCACACTCATCGAGGGGAATTAAAATAACCAAGTCCAAACGGAGATGGACATGCAATTTGACGAGTTGATGCATGTAGCCACCAACACAGACTTTGATATCAGCACATATACTATGTATAAGTATGTTGCTAGTCCGGTTGCACTCAAGACTATGATGCACATGTTAGCAGACGAGTTGGATAGAGGTGCCATATCAGTGTACCCAGATGCAATAGAGGAGAGAGTTTTCTTTCAGCAGGATGTCACCATTAAGCATGTGAACACCATCACGGACTACCAAGCTTGGCATCAGTTCACCACTGTCGATCATTGTGAAGATGTTGAAGAGTTGGTCTTCCCACAACTGCCTGAGTCTTAGTAATAGCTTGCATGGCTTGCTCAAGCCTATTTTGTCTCACATGGGTACATGTGTATATTATAATGTAACATCTTGTAAAAGTGAAAGACCAAGTGTCGATGGTCAAATGTAACAGTCATGTAGTAGTTGAAGAGTCATGAGGGTAGGTGAAGAGTCATAAAGGGGAATGTTAAGGGTCACCCCACCCTTTTCTATTTATAGAACCTCATAACTCATTGTACAGGATTCTGGGAGCCAAGTTTCCTATAGGTGTATCTTAGAGAAAGCTTGGAGTGTATTATAATGAGCCTTGGCTTCTCCACAATGCATAGATAGTATATCTCTTTGGAGGAGCAGGTGGAAGTGATTGTAATGTTCCGCTATTGGAACTAGTGGTTGTTCATGGTTGGATGTATGATTGGAACTTTCACTTTCTTAATATAACATATCCAATAAGTTTCATGCATATGTTGTTATTGTATTTCAGTTGTATTGGTTACTTTAATGATATATGTCGTTGTTTTCTTATGCATGTATGTATGGAATCTTTTTATATATGTATGTATGAATCTTGTTGAGATGTGCTGTTGATTTAACCATCACTTTGTATTGTTGGTTCACCTACCTTCTAGTTTGTGATGTATCTTTGTTCGTGTGTTCCCTTCCAAGATGCATGTTTCCACAGGTTTCCATTGGGCGCACTCATTCCACTTTCCGTGTGTTAGAACCCTTCATGCACCTTCCTTGGCTTGCTGCACCGGTCACACCCTTGCTACCAATAGGGACATCCTTGTTGCCTTTGCGCACAACCGCGATCAAGGCGATACTCTACGACCTACTGCTGGAGCTCCTATACCAAATTGTCTGAGGTCTAGTTGGGATTTATTATCAGAGAGATCCCCTGACATGTTGGTGGGTCTAGCACTACCAACAAGCTCCTTATCCTTGGTATTTCATGTGTAAATGTATTGGTTCATATGTGATTCTTATGGCTATTATATCCTTGTTATTTCTATTGGTTATATGTTGGTTATGAGTATGCTTTCTGACAAAATTGATGTATGGATCTCATTATGTTTTTATTAGCAAATGAATGTTCTATGAATATATGACCTAATAAATGATAATGTAGCTATTGTGATAAGGCATCAATGATTCTTTACGAATTTGAGATATGTATGAGTCCCCTATGCTCAGATATGTTGTTAGGACCTATAGATTACATATTTGTGACATGTTTGATGAAATGTCTATCATGGCTAGTAGGGCTCAAATCAAGTACTTGTACCAATGATTTCATTAGTGGCTTTATTCCATTGTTATTTATCATTTATGAAAGTTTCATGAAGTTTTGGGCAGTGGCTTGAGTCCCGGGCCTGAAAAACTAACACAAAATCTAGGGTCGCTGGCTCAAAACTAGCTGAAAAAGTCCACAGTCACTTGCATGCCTCACTATGGGAGTGATTGGAAGGCCTCAGTTGCATGCATGGCTTTTCATGGGATCAGTTGAGGGTCCAAATCAGTGAAATGTCAATTTATCTCACGGGTTGGTCACCTAGAAATGTTGGCTAGCTCTTGAAGGTTCTGTAGCATGTGTGAAAGGTCAGAATGGTTTTGTTTTGTCGGTTCCACTTCCTTAACTGTACATGGGGAGTTGAATCACCTCACAGTAGATTCTCGTCACATGATTACCCCATTGGAACAATTAACTTGGGTAAATGTGGGAGGAGGGTATTATAGTGTGGTATCAGAGCATGGTTCACCCCTTGGACTGGATGGGTGGTGTGTTGGTCATGCATACATATCGATTGAATATGTGTTCTTCATGCTTTTGGTCTATGTGATTTTTGTGTATGCATGGTGTTGGTAATGGTTGAATTTGTGTTTCCATGTGAAATTTGATGGTGTTGTTGTTTGTCGTGAGTGTATGTTGGTCATGCATGTCATTGCTTATATGTTGTTATGCATGCATTGACATGGTTATAGTTGTGATGCATGAGATCATGGTATGTGGTTGGTACGTGACATGCATGGTAATTGGTTGATGGTTGAAATGATGTTTATGTATTGATATGATTATGATTATACATGTATTGTGCTAATCTGGTTGATATTGCATGACGAGATATCCTCCCCTGAACTATACTGAGGCATGTTGATTATGTTATGTTTTGGTTTAAGCTAACATGGTATACTTGCAAGAAGAAGATAAAATATGACTAGCAAGATGGTAGAATATAGTTCATGAGACTCTCCCTATGGATCAAATGAGCAGTGTGGTATTGGGCACTCTTTTGACTTAGCAGACACATTGAGAAGTTTGAAGGTAGAAATAAGAAGTTGCAAAGTAGATAATGACAAAATTATGTAGGCACAAGAGACACAAGCAAAAGCTAATGCAATAATTCTTCAGAGTTTTTCAGAATTGTAGAGATAGGGATTGCTTCAGATCAACCATGGGAAGGAGGAAAAAAGTAATGGGGCATATGGCAGTAGGTATCATGGTGGGAACAGGTCAGATAGAGATGACACGATCAGAGATGGCATGATCTTGGATACTTTGGATAGGAGAGGTGATGGACATAGGTTCTATTCTAGTTCTAGTTCTGACAAACACTATTATCGTCATCATTATCATCCTTACAGGAGGAGTGATAAGGGATATTTTCCAGATGAGTTCAAGAAAGTGAAGCCACCTACCTCTAATGGATATTTGAAGAAGCCAGAGGATGTAGAAGCATGGCTACTTAGAATAAAGAAATTATTTGAGTTTCATAAGGACACAGAGAATATGAAGGCTAGAATATCTATCATTAGACTCAAAGGGAAAGCAGACATTGGTGGGAAGATGTGAAGTGGGTTAGAGACATAAGGACAAAAGAGTTGAGTTGGCATGAATTCAAGATAATTTTTAGGAAGAAGTACTGGTCAGAGTGGTACTACAATAACAAAGCCAAGGAATTTTATGAGCTTAAGATGGGATTGATGAGAAATGAGGAGTACACGACTAAGTTCCTAGAGTTATTGAGGTATGTATCATGTCTTAAGGATGAGAAAGACAAAGTTTAGAGATTTGTCAGTGGATTTCCATTAGCATTTATACATCATATTGAGTATGATGAGCCTCAATCACATGAGGAAGTTATTGGAAAATTGAAGCATTTCTATGATAAATCAAAGTGCAAGACAAAATCCCAGCAAGGTTGGAAAGGGAAAGACAAAGCTAAGGGTAAATGGTAGCTGGAAGAACAAGGCCCCAGGATGCAGGTGAGAAAAAAATGTTGCACCTCACAAGAAGTTTAATAGATTACAACATGGGGGGAAATAGAATAAAGGTGATGGTATAAGACTTTTGTAGTGTTGGACATGTGGTAAGGAGCATCTTAAGAAGGATTTTCTGCAGAATTAGGGTGGTAGGCCTCAGATTTATAGTGCACAAAAAGTGTAGACAATTGGGAATGTTGGGAAGAGCATTCCATGGATTTATACAACATTGGCTAATAAACATGCAGAGCACTAGGCAACTATTATCGAGATGGAAAATAAGCTTTGTGATCATGTTGTTTATACTTGATTGATCCCATATCTAATTATAGTTATGTTAGTCTTGACTTGGTGGATAAGTGTGGTTTGAATAAAGAAGTGCATGCAAAATCCTGGTTAGTGCAGTTGACTACAGGTACAAAGAAGAGAGTGTATCACTAAGTAAGAGCTTGTGCATTCGAGTTGAATGGTATGCCTACCTTAGCACATTTGACTGTATTGTTGTTGGGATCACATAATATTCTTTTGGGTATGGATTGGTTGTATCTTCATAGGACAAAAGTGGATTGTTATTAAAAGGCCATTGAGTGCTTGGATGAAAATGGAGAACATAGGATCTTTTAGGGTAAGAAGAAGGAAACATCTGTTAGAATGGTGACAACTATGCATGCAAAGGGAAGTCGCAGAAAAGGGTGTGTGTTATTTGTAGTTCATATTTCTAGTGATAAAGGTAAGGATGTTGAGGATGCAGAGGTATTGAGCACATATCCAATCTTGTAGCAGTTTTAGGATGTGTTTCTAGCAAAGATTTCAGAGTTTCCACCTCATAGAGAAGTGGACTTATCCATTGAGTTGGTACCAGGGGCAACACCAACATCGAAGGAACCATACAGGATGAGCACTTCAGAGTTAGTAGAGTTGAAGGATATTATTGACAAGGGATAAATTAGGCCAAGTGTATCATCTTGGGGTGCACCAATGTTGTTTGAGAAGAAGAAGGATGGTACTCTCAAACTATGCATTGATTACAAGAAGTTGAACAAGGTGATCATCAAGAAAATGTATCCATTGTTGATGATTGTGACTTATTCGATCTATTGAAGGGAGCAACAATGTTCTCAAACATTGATTTGAGATCAGGATACCATCAGGTATGCATCAAGGAAGAGTACATATACAATACTACTTTCAATACAAGGTATGGGAATTATGAGTTTTTTGTAGTTCCATTTGGTTTGACAAATGCTCCAACTACTTTTATGTGCTTGATGAATAGTGTGTTGTGTCCTTATTTGGACAAGATTGTTATTGTATTCATTGATAACATCTTGATATATTCTAAAAATGAGGAAGAGCATGTCAAACACTTAGAAGTAGTAATGAGATTGCTAAGAGAACATGAATTGTATGCCAAGCTTACCAAATGCAGTTTCTTTTAGACAAAGGTGCATTACTTGGGACATGTAGTTTCCAAGGAAGGCATAACAGTGGATCCATAAAAGATAAGAACTATTATGGAATGGTTAGCTCCTAGAAATGTGGACGAGGGAAGATCATTTATGGGGCTAGTAGGTTATTATAGGAGGTTTATCAGGAACTACTCTCACATTGCATATCCTATTACGTCACTGAAGAGGCAAGGTAAAGAAATTTGAATGGACATAGTAATGTTCAACTAGTTTTTAGCAGTTGAAGTAGCTATTGAAAAATTCTCGAGTTCTAAAGATTGCATATTCGAATAAAGAGTTTGTGGTATGTACAAATGCTTGCAAGAGAGGACTTGGTGAAGTTAAGATGTAGGAAGGACAAGTAGTAAGCTACGAGTCACGAAAAATAAATGAGCATGAGAAAAATTATCCATCACATGATATTGAGTTGGTAATGATCATCCATGCATTGAAGATGCAGAGACACTATCTTCTTGGCAGGAGGTTTGTATTGATGAGCAATCACAGTGGATTGAGATACTTGTTTGACAAATCGAATATGAATGTTAGGAAAGTTAGATGGTTGGCCACGATCAGTGAGTTCAAATTTGAGATCAGGTACATCAAGGGTAAGGAGAACATGGTTGCAGATTCTCTTAGCAGGAGGATACAGGTGAATCACATAGAAACTATGAGTTCTTATGGGACAAACTTAAAGGATCAGATATTATGGGCAAGACAATATGATGACAGGCACATGGGGCTTATGCGCATGTTACAATAGACTACATGTGGCCAGGATGTGAAATATCATCTTACATTAGATGGTTTGGTCAGATTTAGGGACATGATCTATGTGTTGAATGATAGTGAGCTCAAGAAGATTTTCTTTCGAGAATTCCATGCAAAACCATATTCAGGTCATCCAAGATACTAGAAGACATTGACAATAGTGAATAAGTTTTATCACTAGCCAAATATGAGGAAGGATGTGGAAGAGTTTGTGGCTAGATGTTTGGACTGTCAACAAGTGAAAGGAGAGTGTAATTAGCTAGGTGGGTTTCTTAAGCCTATCTCGATTCCATAGTGGAAATGGGAGATCATTTCCATGGATTTCATCGCAGGTTTGTCTAGGACATCTAAACAACATGATTCCATCATGGTTGTGGTTGATAGGTTGAGAAAGGTATATTTCATTGCAGTGAAGTCTATGTATTTAGCTAGTGATGTGGAACAGGTATTCATAAGAGATGTAGTGAGGTTGCATGGTGTTTCAAGGAATATTATGTTAGACAAGGATGCTATGTTCACTTCCAAGTTTTTGAAGGAGATGTTTGTAGGTTTGGAGACAGAGTTGGCCTTCAACACAACTTATCATCTATAGACATATGGATAGATAGAGAGGTTCAACATGATATTAGAGGACATGTTGAGGATGTATGCGATGCATCATCATAGGAGATGCGAGGAGTACCTTCCGTTGGTTGAGTTTGCTTACAATAATGGTGATCAAGAGTCATTGAGGATGATTATGTTTGAGGTAGTCTATGGTAGAAGTTGTAACACTCCCATCAATTAGAGTGATATAGTGAATACGTTATTCATAGGACTAGACATGTTGGAAAAGATGGAATAGGAAATGCAGGTTATCAAGAAGAATCTAAAGGAAACACGGGAGAGATAAAAAGTTATGCATATTAGAACATGTTGTTTAAGGAGTTTCAGGTTGGGGAATAGGTGTACTTGTGCATCAAGTCGAAGAAGAGCTCCTTGAGGATTGGATCATATGCCAACCTGGCACCTTGGTTATGTGGACCTTTCAAGATTAGTGAGAGGATTGGACTGGTAGCCTATCGAATTTCACTACCTCCAGTAGTGAAAGTCCATGATATTTTCCATGTGTCATTTCTTAAGAAGTATGTTAAAGATGGTGATCATGTGATTGACTAGTTTGTATTGCAGGTGGAGCCAGATGGAGAATTCAAACCAAAAACATAGTGTATATTGTAGAAATATATGCTCATGCTCTAGAACTGAGTAATCGAGTAGGTTAAAGTGTAGTGGAAGAACTTTGGGCCTGATGAAGCTACATGGGAGATGACAGATCATGTGTGGGCTGTGTATCCTTCTCTATTCGCTAGTTGAGTGAATGTTTTTGGTATATGTACATATGTATATGGATGTAAATACCGCCATGAGTTGTGCTATAAATATCTAATAGGAGGTATGGGTGTCATGTTTTTATGGTTTTTATGTTGTTATATGTCATGTTGGTTTGCTTCTCAGCAGGTTGATCATTGTAAATACTGCATAAAGCTATGTTATAAAGCTCCATAGGTAGTATGTTTTTCTTCTTAGAAATATTGTTTGTTGAAGGTGTCATTAAACACCAAGGATGGTGTTCCCCCAAGGGGGAGAGTTTTGTAACAACCCTAGTCAAAATTCTATGTAATAAAGTTAATAAAGGGAAAATAATAACCAAGGTCATGTGACATGTATTCCAAGATGAATGTTGGGAAAAAAATAGTGACGGGGATCACTTGTGATTAATTAATGGATAAGGAATTTGGCAAAGGAAAAGGATTTGGGAAGGCATGAGGCATTAATTGGCATTTTATTTACGAAAATAATGGAAATTAGGAGAAAAGGAAGATGAAAGGTCACAGGTTGCATGTGAGGAGGAAAATGAAGGAAAATAATGGAAATTGAAGAAAATAGAGGCATCATTAATAAAAAGGATTTAGAAGATTAGTTGGTACCTTTTTTTAGTTTAGCTTTGGAGCTCTCTCTATTTTATCTATCTCTCACATCCCTGGACACTTAGAATTTTCTTGGAGCACTTCAACATTGAATCAAGGAAAGCAAAGAAGGTAAGGGGAACCAAATATCAAATAAGGAAGAGTGGGATCAAGCAACTACAATGGGATTACTTGTAGTTATCGATTTGCATGTGGGATTTCATTGGTATTTTTTGCATGCATGGTTATGCTTGTGTGTATTTGGTTCTCTTGTTGTCATTGGCATGGGATTTTCCAAGTGTGACAGTGTTCTTCAGCCTTGCCTTGCCATTTCTGGATAACCATGGTATGGTGGGTTCTCTTGTATTTAGTTGAGCTAGATTTTTGGATGGTTTCGAAACTGAGTGAGGTGGTCTCTAAAAGAAATAACACATGGCCCAGGAATCCCTGGACATGAACATTAGGGGAGTTTTGAGGTCTAAAATGGGCCTCCTAAGAAAAATGTACAACAAAAATAAAATTTAAAAGAACCAATAGGATTCAAGATGATGATGTTAACCATGGGGGATGATTCACCATTTTTGGAGTAAGAAAGTAAAAATATAAAAAATAAAATAATAAAACTACTTTTTCAACTCGTATTTTTAACTTATCTCCTTAAGGTTTTACCCAAATTTCGAGCGGGAGTACGCGTTGGATGCAAAATTTGATTCCTCATCCATTGAATACCCATGTTTCATACTTTTGATGGATCCCGCTACATGAAAAATGAGAAATACATGAAAACACGTGATTGCAATCACATTTTTCATGTATTTCTCATTTTTTGTGTAGCAGGGTTCATCAAAAGTATGCAACATGGGTGATCCTTGGATTAGGAATAAAATTTGGCATCCAACGAGTGTTTCCGCTCGATATTTGAGTAAACCCATAGGGAGATAAGTTGAAAATATGAGTTGAAAAAATAGTTTTTTCTTTTTTTCCCTCTAAAATTTGATGATGTAATCTAATCTTATTTATTATTTCCACTAATATTTTGTAATTTCCTTAGGAGGCCCATTTTAGACCTCAAAAATCCCCTAATAAATGAGGGATTCTGATAAAGCCAGATTTTGTGTACCTTGGTGGGCCTAGGAATCCTTGACCGATGAATGATGGGATATACAGTAAAGCCTATAAGTGTGTGCCCCCGATTAGGCCTAGGAATCCCTGACCAATGAATGGCGAGATATACTGTAAATCTTGGAAGGTGGAGTCTCGATTAGGCCTAGGAATCCTCTATTGGTTAATGGTGGGACATATGGTAAAGCCTAAAGACTAGGAGGCACATAAATTCCTCATGGTGTAGGTGGAGAAATATGGTGGCATCCATGCTTTTTTAGGACGTAGTGATTTGGTGGGGTTTCTGTAAAGCCCAAGGAAACTTGGATTGATTTTGTTGTGAGTCCCACATTCATGTTTGGAATATGGAACGAGGATGATTGGTTGAAAGAAATATTTGGTTCAGCTAATCTATGGTCGGGTGGTTCATGGAAGTTCCAAACCTGGTTGGCTTATGCATTCATTAATAAGAGCTTCTTCTCCTTGGTATTTCATGTGTAAATGTACTAGTTCTTATGTGATATTTATGGCTATTATATCCTTGTTATTTCTGTTGGTTATATGTTGGTTATGGGTATGTTTTATGACAAACTTGATGTATGGCTCTCATTATGTTTTGATTATAAAATTAATGTACAATGAATACATGACCTAATAGATGATAATGCAACTATTGTGATAAGACATCAATGCTTATTTACGAATCTCAGATAAGTATGATACCCCTATGCTCAAATCTATTGTTAGGACCTATAGATTACATATTTGTGATATGTTCGATGAAATGTCTATCATGGATAGTAGGGGTCAGATCAAGTACTTGTATGAATGATTGCATTAGTAGCTTTATTCCATTGTTATTTATCATTTCTGAAAGTTTCATGAATTTCTGGGCAGTGGCCTGAGTCCCAGCCCTAAAAAAGTGGCACAAAATCTAGGGTCGCTGACTCAGAAATAGTTGAAAAAGTACACATTCCCTGGCATGCCTTGTTGTGGGAGCAACTGAAGGCCTCATTTGCATGCATGGCTTCTCATGGGAGTGAATGAGGGTCCATATTAGTGAAATGTCAAATTATCTCAGGGGTTGGTCACTTGGAAAGTTTGGTTGGCTCTTGAAGGTTTTGTAGCATGTGTGAAAGGTTAGAATTCTTTTTTTTGTCAGTTCCACTTCCTTAACTGTACATGGGGAGTTGAATCACCTCACAGTATCCTATTGTCACATGTTTACCCTATTAGACTGGTTAAATTGGGTAAATGTGGGAGGAGGGTGTTACAAGTCTACCACCAAGCTACAACGCACATAGAGAAGAGTGGCTAATGCCACAACTTGAAGGGGCCAGACCTAAGACACAATGGTGGCATTGATGATCAATAACACATTGATTATAGTAATATATGACCTTCCCAAATATGCAAATAAGAGAAAATTACCTCGAGCCCATTGGTGGAAATGGTACCTCGAAAGAGACACTAATAAAAAAAATCTCCCTATACTCCTGCAAAAAGGTCATTAGTAAAATAACATAGGAAAAAATCCACAAGCCCAAAAGAATTAAAAAGGGAATATTCTCTAGATGCTCAAAAGTTATTATAAAAGAGAGACATACCTCCTCATTTTAGACATTGTGAGGTGAATAAGAGAGAAGAGAATAGTTCCCAAGAATTGTGCAAAGAGGGCAAGGGGTAGTGAGAGTGTCAAGGCATCTTCCGAAGTGAAGGTAAGTCAAATTTGAAACCCTCAGTGGTCATTTTGCGTAATGGTTATTTCATGGCTGCAATTTTTAGGGAAACAATTATAGTTTTGCTTATGTTGCTACTCGGTTGCTAGGACAAGATGAAAAAAATTCAATTGTACTAAGGCCCATGTTGCATGGGTGTGGTCTTGCACTTTGTGACTGGAGTTAAAATTTCCCCATTTGATCCTAGTGACTGGGGTGAATTTTTCATTTTTTTGTTTAATTCCCCAAATCACGTTATACCTTAGGGTTTTATAATGAAATTCATGTTTTTTTCTATGGCCATGGTCACAAATGATATGTTCTTTGGTTATTGTAGTAGAAACCATGATTGAGTGGAGGGAGAGAGAACATGTGGAAAATAACATCCAAGCCATGACCCATCCACCAACTTTATAAGCATTGAGGGGTTGTGGTTTGCTGAAATATTTCAAAATTCCGAGTATGACCAACCAGCCATGACTCTTGCAATAAATAATTGATTGGTGGGATGTATATAACTAATAGTTTGTAGTGGGGCAGAAGGTACTTAGGCTACAATTGGAAGATATTTATTTCATCATAGGGTTGTCAAGGCGAGGGGCTCCAATTGTGCTGACCGGTGTGAGAAGTAGAATTGAGGAAAGAGTGAGGAGCTACATATAGAAATATTGTAGGCAAGGAATGGGGCCATATAATGATAGAATTTTGCCTGAGACTATAGAAGACTAGATCGTACGAACCCTAGCATACATTGTCACATGACTGGGAGGGAAAAAGGCGCCACATGCAGTGACCAAAGTACATGTGGACCTAATAGTGAAATGTCTAGAGCCCACCTTATTTAAGTGGAGTGAGCGTGTCTTGGTGAATTTCAAAGATCAACTCACACAAGTGAGGAGAGGAAGAATACAAAATTTCGTATATGGGATTCTGATAGTTTCATTCTTTTTAGAGAGGGTCCCAGTGATGAGACCAATGGTAGACTATGAGTTGGATCCACCACCTATGGAGCCTCACATGATGAGATGGTGCTCCATGATGATGAGGCAGAAGGGTGTCCATAGTGGAAACTGGTTTCTCCCAAGTACTTCAAGTGGCTGAATAGGGTTCCTCTAGAAGTAGATGATTATGCTTGTGATGGAGTAGACTATTAGGGAGACCTAGATCTAGTCCTCCAACCAGGGATGCAGTGGAGTGAGATAGGTAATTTTTTGATGTTTTGAATTTTTTTAATGTTTTGGTATTTTTGGAATATTTTATTTGTTATGGGTACAAATTTACTAACTTATAGTGAATGTGATATGTAGATATTGCACTGGTTCATCCTGAGGGCTATTCTCCCTTGAGCAGAGGAGTACCACTGGCACGACACATAACGACATGACACAAAAGTGACTTGGCAGGATGACTAATGAGAACCATATGATATCGTGCAACAAAAATGGAGGAATTGAAGCATGCTCCATAGTGACTGGAAGAGTAACCAACCAAGGAGTATACAGACTCATATGTATGGTATGACTCCTAAGAAAGCTAAAACCCAACTGTAAGATAATGATGCAGACAGGTGCCATGTTCAAGAGTGATACAATTGACACAAGCATTTTGATGATTAACAAAAATACATGTTCCCTTCCTAATTTCTTTTTTAGTCTCCTTCATGGTTTAATGAGCACAAAAGAGAAGACAAGTATGCTTAATAGGTTCCTTTTTCGTAGAGTTTAATGAGGCTAGAAAAGCGATAAAATTACATTCGTACCCTTCTCACAATTTAACAAGATTTGAGCATGGAAAAGAGATCGATGGCCAACTTTGCCCCATAGAGTTAGTACTAATGAGTCCTTTTACTGTTGAGTCGCTGGGACTAGCCACAACAGTTCAAACTTCCCTGCTCCTAACTTGTCATGGTCTTGATCATAAAACAAAACTAAATCACCTTAAGAAAAGACACAAGGGGTGAAAAAAATTATCACATTTGACCTTAACGCGTTTCTTATGAGTTTCATTATTAATCGGGGGAAAAAGGAATTGTTAATCTAAATGGGCAAGGTGTAATAGATGTTCTTCCTCGACCGAAGTGTTGGGATGTAGTTACATGATTAGTTGAGGGGAAGAGATTTCACAATGAATAGGACGAATGAACTCCACTCCATAAACCAATTGGAAAGGAGTAAATAAAGTGGCAAACTTGGCATAGGTTCGGTATGCCCATAATGTAGAAAAGAGCATAAGGTTCCAATTTACCTTGTGATTCCCTATCATCCGACATAACATAGTTTTCAAGACACAATTGAAAAAATCTACTTGACCATTAGCCTGAGGATAATAGGGGGTTGAGTGTTCATGATGAAAACCCAACTTGGAAGCTAGTTCCTGCATCATATGGTTTTGAAAGTGTTTACCATGATAAAGAACAATTCGTTTAGGTACACCAAACCTATCAATGACATGATTGAACAATAATAATGCTGTCGTGGCACCATCATTAGAATATGTAGGCATAAACTCAACCCACTTGGTGAAGTAGTCAACAACAACGATAACGTAGTGATGACTGTGAGTTGAGGGTGGATTACATTATGTGAATTCAATGCCCCACTGAGAAAAAAGACTGACAAAAACCATAGAATGTAAAGGAGAGGGATGAGCATGCATTTTCTAAGAAAATATTTGTCATACATGGCACTTTTGGACCGCAGAGATACAATCCTTGAATATTGATGGAAAAAAGTACTTGGCGCACAAGATAATCTGAGTAGTGGAAAGCCCAGAAAGATGACCACCATATGTCCCAGTGTGGCAATTAGTTAGGAATTGTTCAACTTCATCTTGGGTAAGACATCAATGTAACACAATTTCAACACCACAATGGTATAAAGTATCAGTTATAATGACATAGTGTCGAGACTGATGGGATATGCGGTGACATTCGTCACAAGATAGTTCAGGTCGAAAACTTTGAGTTTGGAGATATAAAAGAAAATCTACATACCAAGGGTCAACAAATATAATTAAGAATAAGGACTCATTAAGTAGGAGCTCCTTGGCCACAACTTTCTCATCGGTTCGAGGCAACTCAAAAAGAAACTTTGCTTATGCTAGGGATTTCTTAGATTTAGCAATGGAAAACTACAAATCAATCTCCTGAAGAATAGCAATCCACTTGGAGTATTTT
This sequence comes from Pinus tabuliformis, assembly GCA_031772625.1. Taxonomy (NCBI): domain Eukaryota; kingdom Viridiplantae; phylum Streptophyta; class Pinopsida; order Pinales; family Pinaceae; genus Pinus; species Pinus tabuliformis. Next base: position 1,190,695,295 of record CM062816.1, on the reverse strand, counting down.
CCCACAATGATTTGAAAAATAAGGATGTGCTCTATGGGGTTGGAGTCAATAATGACTGTGGTCTTTCGCAAGAGTATGTAGTGCCTCAATCATTGAACATAAACAACGACTACCAAAGCAAACTTATCAATATGGGAATAACGAAGCTCGGGACTAAGAAGTCCTCTTCTAAGATAGTATATGGGATGCTCATTGCGCATCTCATCCTCTTGCACAAGAACCATAAGGATGACAGACTCAAAGGCTACGGGATATAACATGAAATCACAGTTGAAATAGGGAGGGATGAGTTAGGGTGCAGATAACAACACCTATTTGAGAGAATCAAAAGAGCATTAGGATTGGTCATCCCATAGAAAGACACTCATTTTTTCAAAAGATGCATGAAGCCTTGGGTAATTTGAGCATAATTGGCAATGAACCTATGCAAGAAATTAGCTTTCCCTTGTAGTTTTTGAAGTTGGCAAACCATGTGTGGAGGAGGCAAGTTGATGATGGCCCCAACCTTATAGGGATAAACATGAATCCCTTCTTTAGACATAATGAAACCTAGCAATCTCCTAGATCATATGAAAAAGGCACATTTACAAGGATTAATCTAGATTTTATAATAACGACATCACATAAATAACACACGAAGATGTGTAGGATGATCCCCATGTAAGAAAGAGTGAGCAATAAGGTCATCAAGATAAACTTCTACAATGTATTTGATATCATGAAATGCATAAATCATGGCCTGATGGAAACTACCACCAACATTTTTGAGACCAAAGTGAAATTTACGATAGGCAGATGTCCCCCAAGGTTACATAAAATAAGTCTTGTGCTAGTCTTCCAGTTTGATTTCGATTTGGTTATAGCCAGAAAAGATATCCATAAAAGAAAAGATAGATTAACTGAGACATGCATTAAGGATTTGATAGATAAATAGCATAGGATAATTATATTTAGGGCAGACCATATTTAAATCTCAATAGTCCACACAAACACAAATCGTCCCTTGCTTCTTGGTAACCAGAACAAGATTAGAAACCCACATAGTCAATGGTACTAGATAAATAAAACCAACATCGAGTAGTTTTTTCACTTAAGCTTTAATAACAACTTCCTTCTTAGGGTTAACTGGCTAGATATTTTTCCAAACAAGTTTGGTTCCAGGATAAGTCTAAATTTTCCATTGAACAATATAGGGGTTTATGTGAGGCATTTCTTCATAGGACCAAGAAAAAACATCACAAAACTCTTTCAATAGGGAGATATAAGTTTCAATCGCTTAAGGAGTACAATCCGCCCCAATCAATATGTTTTCCACGACTTCCAGTTTCATGGAAATATTAATAGGAATTATTGTTGATATGTTCGCCAAGTTCCCTTAAGAAGAGATAGTGTAAACTAAAGTGGGGAGCTAGGAACGTTCAACACTACGAGAGGAAACTAGGATTTCAATCGACACATCCATGCTATCCACCGAAGGGAGAAAATAAGATCAATGATGAAAATCCCCCCAGGGATGATCAAAGGCTGACATGACCTCCATAATAACTTCGCCAGATGGAAGTGGAAAATATAGGAAGTCATTAGACAAAGGATGGTCAACGACCTAAGTAGGCGCAAGGTAATCGTCAAGTGGCACAGGAAGAGCATTACCCAACTCATTATATTTAGGTGCTAGATGAATGCTTTGATAAGCAAGTTATATTAGACTTAAAGGCATCACTCACCATACTGATTAAGTTCACAAAGAGAAGGAAACACCCAAGGATCACTAGGGACCCAAGACCTACAAGTGTGAGAGGATATCATATGCATGGGAGAAACAATAGGCACAGAAGGAGTGTTGGGTGAAGGTAAGGGAAAGACACCAATAAGGGATGATATTTTCAATTAACCCATACCAACACTCTCATAATCCCGAGGGTTATCTCCAATGGGTGGGACATAATTCCCGGTAGCGGTAAGCTGGGTTGACAACACACAATAGTCCAACTAATTGATCGTGACTATCTTGCCTTCATGGGGAAAGCAAAGAACACAAAATACTAAAGAGACAACAACAAACATAGCATAAAACCAACTACGACCAAGGAGTAGGTCATAGTCCAAGGAAGCATCAATGACCTCAACATCAACATAGGCAATCTTTTCCCCTTACTTGATGGAAACCTTAGAATGAACCCCTTGAGGTGCAAAATGATGTCCATCAAATTCCTGAAGAGTGGTAGTAGACTTTGTGAGTGCTGGAGAATAGAGATATTTCCAACATGATCCTGACATAATGCAGGTAGAAGGGCCTTCATCCACCATAGTCTGTTGAATATTTTTGTGAAAGATTCTCACACAAATTTGGAAGGTAATTTGGTGGGAAAGACTATAATGAGGAGCGTCAAAATTAAAATTAATGGGATTATACTCCAAGGGATCCACCCCCCTCGATCACAGTTAACAAGGCTTTGTGTTAACAAGGGAAGCTATGCAAAATCTCAAAAGCAGATGTTGGGCCACTAATTTGTCATTATTATTATCACTTTTTAACGCCTATTTCATCCATTTCTACCCTTCTTTATCATGTCATTTATCATAATTTATCATATAATTCCATTTTATAATTGTTTATGCTCTTATGGATAAAAATTATTTCTTCTCCTTTATGTATAATAAATCGATGATTATTATGCATGATTTTATCAATGATGATTTATTAATGAATTTGTTGTAACATCACTCATGATTTTAGCCTCCAAGATCTTTTCCAGATTGCAAATTTGATCTCCAACTCATAATTAAATATTCCAACTCAAAAATTCATTGGAATAAGAAGTGATAGTTTTGCATTGAATATTTCAGACAAATGAAGAAGAATCTAGAAAATCTGAAACATGGGTTTTGTCCAGAATGGATCGAGTTAGTTTTGTGATCAACAATTTTTCAAAATTCGATCTGTATTAAGAGAAACAAAAGGTTCTTCGAAGACGATTTTCTTAGATTTTTTGTTGCGGCCGTTTTCCAAATTCTTCAAATTCCAATACCAGATTCGACTTGTTCCAACTGAATCATGATGGGAAGTTATTTCAGATCTGATTTATTAAGATTATGTAATCAATACAAAATTGTAATGGAAATAATTTTGTAATCAACTTTGTTGTAACTTCCCTTTACTCTTTGTGTATTTAAATGAAAACAAAGATCAAAGAGAGAAGGAGAATTAGAGGATAATTGGGGGGATAATGAAATGATAATTAGGATATAGGAGATGGACAATTGTTAGACAGGATGTAGGAGAAGAGATAAGATATGAAAGATGAGAGGATGAACAATTGTTGTATTTGAGGCAAAGCTAAGAGTTTCATTATGCTGTAATTATTTCTCTCATATGTTTTAATGAAGGAAGTTATCCATTGAGTTCTACATCCGTTATTTGTAATCTAATATGAGTTATTTCTCAAGGTGGAACTGAGTCTTGGGAAGTTGGGCCCACTACCTTGGACGAGGTGCTGCCTTAAACATGTACAGTAGTTTAGTTGTGTGCTTGTTTCTTTGAATTTAAATCGTTGTTCTTTAAAGTGAATTTCCATTTTAATCAAGTAATTTGTTAAGTTGCTGCTTTTGCTAGATTTGTTATTTCTTGCAACTTCTAGATTTCATTTAATTTGTTTCTCTAGATTAACATTTGAATTCTATTGAGTGCAATAGATTAAATTTCCAATTCAAGAAGGTGCGATTTAATTTAGCAATGATTCAAGTTGTGTGATTAGCATAACTTTTTTTCCTGTCATTTACTTTCTTCTTTTTAATTTTAGTTTTATTATTCAAGTCTTACATTTTATTTCTTGTTAAATGGGCTTGATAGTGTGGAATACAATCATATAGAATCAATGTTAGCTGTTGGTATTGTTATGCATATATTTTTCCAATTGCCTTGAAATAAAAAGACGCTCATCAGGTTGATAATTAATGTCTAGGTGATTAGTTGTTTTATTTATTTATTAAGCAATTAATTTTACCCAACATTTTGGTACCATTGTTGGGGAGACAGTCAAATTTCACTACCACACTAATATCTGGTTGTAAATGCATACCTAACTTCGTGAGAGCTGGATATTGAAGACGGAAGGTAAGAACCTACATGCGCATCTTGGGGAACCAGTGATGGGTCTACCCTCATTAGTGAGGCTTATATCATATAGAATGCACTGATAGAAGTAGGAATTTTAGAGGTAGAATTTTGAAAAAAAATCTCATGATTCCACTCAAGTGGTGATGTAAGCACCACCCATTCCACTAACCAATTGACATGAACATTTGAAGGAGAAGCCTCAAAGAAACACATGAAGAACATATTCTATTATGGTAAGAAATTACTCACATTGCTACTTTTGAATTCCCTATCAAAAATCTAGGAGGAGTGACACAAATGCACATAATTCCCCTATCTGCTCTACCAAATTTTCATGGTTTCGCAAATAAAGATCTAGATACATTCTCATTTGAGTTTGAAGTACTCTGTAGAGGATATGATTATTGTACTAATGATCAAAAGTTGAAAGTGTTTCCTCTTACTCTAAAAGGAGCAACTCTCCGATGGTTCATGAGCCTTGGTGGGAATTGCATTCAAACATGGGAAGACATGAAGAACGTATTCTTGAAGAAGTACCAAGACTATTGCAAGGCCAATGAAAATAATTTCAGTATGATATAAGGGGAAGATGAAAGCTTGGAGGACTATGTGGAGCGATTTCAATACAACCTTGAATAATCAAATCATACGTATTTGGAAAAAAAGATCTTAAAAACACTCCTTAAAGGAATCAAAGATGAATTTTTAGAACTCTTTAATCTGATAGGAAAAGGTGATGTTTTACAGTTGTCATATGATGATGTTTGTAAATTATGCATAAGGTATTCAAGGGGAATCTCCAAGGCTGGTAAGAATTCTAGAGAAGTTTATTCTTTCTTTTCCAAATCTACTACAAGAACAGGAGATATAGGAGTTGAAATCAATGATTTATTTGAACATTTTAAAATTGATTTTATTAGCTCCCTAAATTCACAATTGGATGTTTTTCAGGTTCAGAAAAATCAAGAAGTTGAAGAAGTGTTTTTCTCTCATTGCCAAAATGAGCATCTCATAGATAGTTGTTCTTTCTTATCTAAGATGGAAGCATCATATCAAATATATGGAGAAGATGCTACAATTTCACAACCATGGAAATCATGGCCTACATGTATGGTTCAAAACACTTCCTATACATTTTCTTACTTGCATAATCCATTATGGAATACTCATGTGTTAGGGCAGCCATGTCAATCTCAATATAACCCTCACAATCTTGTCTATGAGTTTGGCATGATTCATCTTATGATTACATGGATACTCTCCCACATCTTGTAGAAAAAATACATCATCCATATTCTTTTCCAGCTTTTCAACAACATCTTGTTCATATATCAAAATGATTCACACAACCCAATCAACTACATCATCAAAATGCTCCATGCCCTAGAAAATTTCTTGCTCAACTCATTTCACACCCTCACCATAATAATCCAGTACAACATACTTACAGTGTTAAAATGCAAAATTTACCTACCCTTCCCACCCATTCTATCTCACATGCACCATTGCAAAACACTTATATTGAGATTGAGAATGTTTCAAGTCCAAAAATTGTAGAAGTTATGCAAGAAATTGAGGTTTCTTCTAGTTTGCATCAACAAGCCGTTTTAAAAACTCAAGAACTTCATGATATGACGACTATGGGAAATCAAGAAAGTAAAGTATATATTGAATATTGGTTTCACTCCATCATTTGTTTGCAGCATCACTCCATACTCTTAACAATTTCTGACACCATCTTTTCAAGGGAAGTTGGCTTCTCATACCCTACTATTTATTAACATGCATTTTTCAAATTTGGGTATGTACATACTTGAGGCCTCATTTTGAAAATGGCTCCACTGGAAGTACTCTTATATGTAAGCATATTTATTTTTGAAAGCAGAGTAGGTTAGTAGAGAAAATAAAATAAATAAGGACATAAATAAATACATTAATTTTTAATGTAAAAATAGTTGTTTTTGTTGCAACACGCTGTGGAAATCAACATCGGTGGTAAATATTTTAATTTATTTGTGTATGTAGATGTATTATATTGAAAATAACAGTTTTTCAATCACTCGTATTCATTTTTATCACCAATTTTGAAACATTGCTTGAATATCATATTTTTTGGCTTGCAGGCTTGATGAAAGTTATGAAAACACAGTCGGGACAGTCACGTTTTGAGCAACAAAAAGAGAAAATTTTTAAAAATTGTTTTTATAATAAGTAGCCCTTTATGTCTACTTCCCAACCCAATTTGAATCACTCCATTTGGATTTGAAATGAAAACGTTATAACCAAAACATTGACCAGGTGTCTAGTAGGCAGTTCAAGACAAAATTTAGGATAGTCAGTTTTTGGAGGCCTAAATGACTATATTTTTAAAACCGGTTTCTATGGTATATTATTATATGAATATAGTTTACAAGGAAATTTGAATCACTCAATTTCAATATCATATGAGAGAGTTATGTCCAAAATACTGACTGTCTATCGTAAAGCTGCACTTTTAAAACTCCATTTTTCCAGCTCTTCACTTGTGTATTTGACCCAACAATTCTTCTTGTCTTCAAAAAATGTTTCTATTGGAGATAAATAGATGAATTTTATTTCATTTCCAATTTGAATCATCTCAATCCGTCATCAAATCAAAAATTTATGCTTACAATATCCACTGTTGGTCTAAGTTGGGAAATCGTAAATGACTCTGTTATGCAGGTTGTTCTAAGTAAAATTGACATATCATATCATGAAATTTTTAAAACCTGTTTATATTGGAGATATCCCTCTAAATTCACTTTTATTTGGATTTGGAATCACTCAAATCGGATGAAAAACAAAGGAGTTATGATTAAAACACCGTTGGTTAGTATGGTCGACCACTACTCTCTCGTAGGTGACAACTATATATATATATATATATTGTTTATCTTTTTGTGAATCTGTTTTTATAGAGTAAGTACTTGTTATTTTTGCATACTTCTTGGATTAGGGGAGCCCGGTCACCTCTCTTTCTCCATTATTTAATGTTTTATTGCAGGTAGACACTTGTTTTTTTGCAGATCCTAGGAGAATAAAGAAGGTTAATTTATGAATGAGTGATTCTTGAAAGAAATGTTAGTTCATTACTTAATGGATTCATAATGTAAGAAATGGATAATTGATTTCCATTTGAAGATTCATGTCACTACTGCCAAAACATTTTTCCAAGAGATCATTTTTTTCCATTGACAGATTGATATTCCCTTAGGAAATAACATCATAGTTGTTATAACTTAATTAATTATTTTATTTACTATTTTGAAATAAAGTGTTGTTTATTTTCTAATTTCTCTTATGTTTTTGTGTTTTAGGTGTTTCTTCCTTCAAAGTTGTAGTTTCTAGTCCGTTGGCGATCGAACAATACTTATTTGCGTGTGTGTTGTTGTTCAATCAATTGAACATCACTTATTTTTGTGTGTGTGTTGCTGTTCAATTGATTGAACGATTGTTGTTCAATCAATTGAACAACACTTTTTGCGTGTTTACTGTTCAATCTTTTGAACAATCACTGTTCAATCGATTGAACAACACTTTTTGACTTTTGTTGTTCAAACAATTGAACGATTGCTGTTCAATTGATTGAACGACACTTTTGCGTGTTTTATTTTCATTGTTCAAATGATTGAATGATTGTTGTTCAATCGATTGAACGACACTTTTGCGTGTTTTATTTTTGCTGTTCAAACGATTGAACGATTGCTCTTCAATCGATTGAACATCACTTTTGCGTGTTTTATTTTTGCTGTTCAAACGATTGAATGATTGTTGTTCAATCGATTCAACAACACTTTTGCGTGTTTTATTTTTGTTGTTCAAATGATTGAACGATTGCTATTCAATCGATTGAATGACACTTTTGCGTGTTTTACTTTTGTTGTTCAAACGATTGAATGATTGTTGTTCAATCAATTGAACAACACTTTTGCGTATTTTATTTTTGCTGTTCAAATGATTGAACGATTGCTATTCAATCGATTGAACGACACTTTTGTGTGTTTTATTTTTGTTGTTCAAACGATTAAATGACTGTTGTTCAATTGATTGAACAACACTTTTGCGTGTTTTATTTTTGATGTTCAAATGATTAAACGATTGTTGTTCAATCGATTGAACAACACTTTTGCGTGTTTATTTTTTGCTATTCAAATGATTGAATGATTGCTGTTCAAATGATTGAACGATTGCTGTTCAATCGATTGAACAACACTTTTGCGTATTTTATTTTCGCTGTTCAAACGATTGAACAATTTCTGTTCAATCGATCAAACAACACTTTTGTGTGTTTTATTTTCGCTATTCAAACGATTGAATGATTGCTGTTCAATCAATTGAACAACAAATTTGCGTGTTTTATTTTCATTGTTCAAACAATTGAATGACACTTTTGCAGTTTTATTTTTGCTGTTCAAACGATTAAAGGATTGTTGTTTAATCGATTGAACAACACTTTTGCGTGTTTTATTTTTGCTGTTCAAATGATTGAACGATTGCTGTTCAATCGATTGAATAATACTTTTGTGTGTTTTATTTTTTTGTTCATATGATTGAACGATTGCTGTTCAATCAATTGAACATCACTTTTGCGTGTTTATTTTTGCTGTTCAAACAATTGAATGATTGCTGTTCGATCGATTAAACATCACTTTCGCGTGTTTTATTTTTGTTGTTCAAACGATTGAACTATCGTTGTTCAATCGATTGAACAACACTTTCGCGTGTTTTATTTTTGCTGTTCAAACAATTGAACGATTGTTGTTCAGTCGATTGAACAACACTTTTGCGTGTTTTATTTTTGCTGTTCAAACGATTGAACAATTGCTGTTCAATCGATTGAACAACACTTTTGCATTTTTGACTTTTGCTGTTCAAACGATTAAACAATTGTTGTTCAATCAATTGAACAACACTTTTACGTGTTTTATTTTTGTTGTTCAAAAAATTGAACGGTTGTTGTTTAATCAATTGAACAACACTTTTGTGTTTTTTGACTTTTATTGTTCAAATGATTGAACGATTGTTGTTCAATCAATTGAAAAACGCCTTTGCGTGTTTTTCTTTTCGATTTTTCTATTCAATCGGTTGAATAATTGTTGTTCAATCAATTGAAAAACACTTTTTGCGTTTTTGTAGGAATAATTGTGATTTCTCTTTACTGTTTCATTGCCAGTCATTTTGTCATTTTTCTTTCTCTTTTATGTTTGAATAAAAAACCATTTGGTTGGATTTGTGCCTAAGATAAAAAAAATAGTAATATTAATACCATTATGACTTATAAAACCTTTTGATGGTCATCTTTATTCCGAAGCTGATATGGTGCACCTATATAATGACCGGTTGAATATCTTCTCTTTGGACACATCATAAAATGATTTATTATTCTAATACCATGCTAGTTTATCTTTTACACTTTCAAATGATATGATGATATGGGGGGAAAAACATAACTTTCATTGGCATTTTTTTAATTCTTATGCCATCCCTAACTCTTAAGGAGTAAATGAACCTCTCTCTCTTTACAATAAAAGCATTAAAATATAAAAATATAAAAAAGTAACAAGCATTGTCTTAAAGAGGACAGGGGGTCTCATCACGAGCCAGCCTACCATGATCATAAGGGTGTAACAGGTGACATTCCATTATGGTCACCACACCAAGGTAATGACCTTCTTGATAGTTAAAACCATCAAAAGGGTAGGGGGTATCATCACGAGCCAGCCTGATCACTTTGTTATATCCTAGTGAATGGCACTATGATTATCTGGTTACCATGCTAGCGTAGTGGTGTCCTTATAGAAATAAAAAACAGAAAACCATCTAAATACTAAATGGAGGACTCTTACTCATTTTTGGGGTTAAAAAACAATCTTGTCGAGGCTATGAATGCTTGCTGACAGCAGCGGCTTTGCTTGTGGTATTGAAATACTATGTTACACTGCCAAATAATCTCTATCCTATTACCCCCTATGGATTCATTTCTAAAGGAGAATTTACCATTTGAACAAAATTTCTAATTCAATTAGCCAACATGCATGGTAAACTATATCTCTATATGCATTATATCATTATTGTCCAATCACTCTACCGACAGTCATTAACATTTATCATCAGTCATGCGTTTGTCACTTTTCCACCTAAGGTAAATATCTATTTACATAATGATCTAATATTTGTTTTATTCTTTTTTGGGGCATTTCAAATCTTTTGATGTGTAATGCTTTGATTGCCTTTGTCGTATTTTACGCTGCTTTTATTTGATTGGTTGCTTGCATTTATGAATTCTCCACAGCCTTTCCCTTTTTCCTATGGCTTTATTGTCATGGATGCCCTTTTCTAATTGGAGGGGGGAAGGTATTCATTATGGGGTAACATGAGTAATAATTACTGAACTCCACCATAACTTGTTGATTTGACAAAATATTATTATTGCATTTATACAAAAGTTTTTTTTTTTTTTTTTTTCCCTGATTGAAATCTTTGCATGCGGCTCATTTGTTGTTGTTAAAAACAAAAACTGTGGATTCAATAAAATTGCATGCAGAGTAGTGAATTGTTTACAGGAGAATAACAAGTATGGGGAGCAATTCTATTCACAGTAAGTCCACACTATTGCAACTAACAGAAGAGGCTCGAGCAACTCGTAGACATGATGTGCTTGCATAGCTTCCAACTTTGCATTACTTTCAGTATTAGCTCAGCCTACATTAGCTTCAAAAAATATCAGTCTATACATGTTATTCCACATTTTTCCGGGGGTAAAGCTTGAGGTAAAATAACATAAGTTTTTGATTTATTAAAAGTTTAGGAGAATTTCATGAAAATCCATTAAGCATTATTTATCATCGTTCATTCCACATCTTTACCACTTCTCATTTTTTAGAGACATAGAAGCTTTCAGTTTGGGGGAGCGTTACTTTCATTCATTTATTTATTATGATCCTACCATCATCCATCGATCTCCTTATTCATTCTCAAAACCTCTCTTATTCCATGTTGTTTTACACCAAGCATAGATTTCAACCACAATTGTAGCAACCACCTCAATTCGTTTTCTAGTATTGCATGAGGGCATGCTAATTCTCCAGTTTGGGGGAGGAATTTCTACACATGATGGATGTTTTCTATCTCATTTAAGGCATACAATTTATACAATGCATAAATTGGATTGCGTATATCTTTAAAACTGTGAACTAAAGTCTTGTGATTTTTGGACAACAAAGAGGTATCATTAAAATACACAAACCCAAATAATTTCAAGTTAAATTAGTTTGTAAAATTTCAAAAATCATGCACTGTCACCTACAACCATTTTGCTTATATATTATGATCCGTGCGTCAAAACGATCTGATTTTTGGATTAGAGAAGCATTAATATAGTAGAAATCTCCTTGCAAAATTTCAACAAAATCTCGTTTGTAGTTTTTGAGAAAATGGTTAATGAAGCTTGCCGTTACTTATATCATATTTCACTACAACTTCATATACATATGGTTGAAAGTCAATGTGAAAATTGTTACGCCTTCATCAACATTGTTGTTATCACCCCAAGAAACTCACCTAGGTTGTATATCAGTGATGCTCGGGAACATTACAAACTCAAAAAAAGTTGGATAAATTGGTGGATGAATGAAACAAATGCTGCATATTCAAGCTAGATAACCACTCCTACTATGCTTAACTCCAGACATGGGTGAACACCCCCAGACTACAAGGCTTTTAACCACCAATTACTCACAGTTTAAAGAAAGTGTGATGATGGAGAAGACTGACTACACCAGCAGATGCACAGAACCTTGTGATGGCCAGCTGCAACCAGTTAAAAGGTCTGTAAATCTGTTTTTTAATACACAGATAGGATGACAGCTCTCTGGCATTAAAACAACAGAAATCTGCAAAAAAATTCAATGATGCATGCTAAATCCTAACACAGAGGTGTGATGACAGCCCCTCTAATGCTAAACATTAACAGCACAAGAATAAATGCATGATAGGCACAACTTGGAACATAGAAGAAGTGAAAAATGAGTAATTGACAGTAAAAGAAGCTTGTATTAGCTGGAAGCGAAAACTAGACACTGCAGGTCTCGCAATAGTTACAGTCTCCAGAAGTTGAAGCTTACAACAGAATAGCACTCATCCAACACTCATCAACCTGATTACATTGTTTTTCTCAGTATATATAGAGTTTGTTTACAAAATATCTCTGTTAGGCTATGCGTGGAGGTGTCTTAATGGACTACCAACCACAATACATTCAGATATGGGTCTCTGATAACAGTTTGATTGTTTTAATGAATAAGGTGGCTCTTTCTGTGCTTTGATGTCCTTCCTGACCATATGGAATGTAATGCGCACAAGGCTCCATGACTGATTAATACCTTGATTTGCTTGAAGCCGTCCTTCTTTTCCTCACCTGTGCTGTCTCTTTAATATGGTGGGTGAAGTATTAATCACAGAGAGCTGGAGGATGATCACCTTCATCCCCTGGAAGCGTGGGTCAGGCCAAAACATGGAAACTGCATGGAAAACCAATGAGGGGCTAAGAACAAATGATAGCTGTTGGATGGTGTAAATAAATAACCGAGATTTGATTGAGGGGATATCGGGAGCTAACAGAAATGGAGGATCGGAGTTTAAATAAAGCTGTTGGATCACCGCCAGGTAGATCCAACGGTGATCGGGGGCGGAAGACGCAGGATAGTTAACACACGGGGTGGACGGTGATATGACGGGCGAGTGGTTTCCCCACACTACCTTTGGACTACAGGCGGGAATCATACAAGGCGGTGCGATGCAATAGTATAACAACGCGTCGTTGGGAGAACGACGGGGAAAACCACTTTCCTGGGGGCTATCGAACGAGCAGGTTGGCGGAGCGGGGGTTGCAATAACCATTGGATGATAAGGCGGGATGATCGGGCGACGGCGGGCTACAACACGTTTTGGTTGATATGACAGGCGATGCGATAGGTACGGGCCCACCGGGGCTATGATTTTTGTTATATCTGCGCGTTAAAACAAAAACAGGTTAATATGGGATTTATAAGGTTATCGGGGTTTACAAAATTATAACAAAGAACGTGTGGGGACAGGGTATAAAGGGGTTTAAATGGGTTTTAAAATGTTAAGACTTTAAGCGCCCAGGGATAAACAAATAATGGGTTTAGGGGTTTTAAGGCAAAATAAGGAAAAAGGGGTTTGAAGGGGAATGGGCAAGATTTAAGGGGAAGGAAGCAATGGAGGAATGGGAGTTATAAGGAGGAAAGGGAGAATGAAGGAGAAAACATAAAAACTGCTACCAGCCTTGCACAACCCAAACCAGCACTGCTCAACACCTATTTTGATCCATCAAGATTGAATTTGTAGCAGAGCTAACACTGGCTCCTTCTAGGGATGAGATCCTCCCTGTGAGGTCTCAAGAACCTACAGACCAATGCCTTCCAGTTGAAAACCAATTAATCAAAATTCCTAGTGTCCCATTGGGCATGGAGTCAACTTTTCCTGCAAAACTAAATAAAGCAACCTATTTACAACTTTTAAGGCCAAAGACCTTAAACAACATAAACTTTCAAAAACCGCCCATTAACTGGGCCATCAAAAACTGTCTCTCCTCCCATACTTTCTAGTATGAAGGTGTTGTTCCCTTGAACTTGTGAAATGATGAAAGGCCTTATCCAGAAAGCATCAAATTTCCCATGGTTGCCTGTCTTCTCCTTCAATGCATCCCACTTCAAAACCAAGTGACCAACCTGAAAATTATTTGTTTTTCCTTCTTGTCAAAGGCTTCCTTGACCTTTCTCTGATGTGCTGCAGCTTTTTCCACCAACTGTTCTCTAATCTGATGTAACTCTGTCAAATCAGTGATTCTTCTTGCCATGTATTCTTCCCCATCTTGCTCTTCTTGAAGGAATTTTGCCACAATGAGAGTTAACTGAATTGGGAACACAACCTCAGTGCCGTATACCAGTTTGAATGGAGAACTCCCGGTGGATTTCTTGATGGTCACTTTGTCAGCCCACAGTGCATACTTGAGCTTTGAATCCCAATTATTTTTATTGTCCTCTAACAGTTTTCTAATTATCCTGATCAGAATTTTATTAGAGGATTCTGCTAGACCATTTCCTTGAGGGTAATATGAGGTGGAATGAACTAGTTTGATGCCCATTGAATCATAGAATTCCACCAATTCTCTTGCCCTGAAGGCTGCTGCATTATTTTTTATTAATCTACGTGGACAACCAAATCTGCTGAAGATATTCTCTATCAAAAAATTCATGACCACATTATGATCAACCTTCCTTGTAGGAACTACTTCAATCCACTTAGTAAAGTAATCAGTGGCTACTAATATCCACCTGTGCTGGCCACTGGAATGTGGATTGATTTCTCCAATAAAATCCAAGCCCCACTGCTGAAAAGGTCCTTTTTCCTGAATTGGCTTTAGGGACAGGGACTTCAACTGCTATCTTCCTTCAAATATTTGGCACCTGTCACTAGTACCCAGCTCTGAGAATTTTATGGGCTGTAGTTTTCCAATAATGATGCCCTCCACACATGCTATTATGAAACTGCTGCATCACTTCTATTGATTGTTCTTTGTCTAGACACCTTAAAAATATTCCAGATGTATCCCTCCAGTAGAGTAGATTTTCCACAATGCAATATTTTGTTGCTCTAAGCTTAAAGTCCTGGCCTGACTTTGAGTAAATTCTGAAGGGATTTCTATCTTCAACAAGAAATTAATTATTTTAGCATACCAGTTACATGAAGCTAGATTCTCGGCCACTGACTGTTTTCTCTCTGTTTCAGCTACATTTTCCTCTTCTTCTATTTGACCATTTTCTGCAATCGTGCATAGGAAATCAATGTCTAAAGATCTGCAATTTTCTTCAGCTAATAGCTTGGCAAGACCCTGACCTCTGACCAGCTTAGTAGGCTTCAGCTCTATATTAAATTCTATCATCTTTGCAATCCATTTTTCCCTCCTTCCATCAGCATCAGGTTGAATTAAGACATATTTTATTGCAGTAGAGGGAACATATGCAATTATTTTTGAATGCAAGATATAAACTTTGAAAGCCTTTAAGGATTTAATAAGAGCATACGCTTGTTTCTTTATAATATCATACCTCAGTTCAGCATCTCTCAAGTTCTTGCTGAAGAATGCTACTGGATGTTCTGAACCTTCTTCATCTTGCTGCAATAAAATAGCTGCAATGGTATCTTCAGAGGCAAAAGAAAATATATGGAACTCCTTGCTATAGTCAGGACTGATTAGGGTGGAAGCCTCCATAATAGCTTTCTTAATTGACTCAAATGATTTCCTTGATGTATCAGTCCATTTTTTCTCTGATCCTTTCTTCAACATGGAGGTCACATGCTTAACCAACTCTGAAAAATTTGGAATAAACCACCTGACAAAATTAATTTTTCCCAGAAAGGATTGAACATCCTTCTTTGATCTTGGGACAGATAAAGATTGTATTGCTTTGACTCTTTCTAGGTCAATCTGAACACCTGAATACCTCATCTCTGTATGCTTTCAACCTTGGGTGCTTTGCTTGAAATGTTTTATTCACTTGCTGGATAATCAAATTAGCATCTCCAAATACCCTTATACTCTTGATTCCTCTGTCTTTTGCTGCATTAAGGCCCAACAGAAAAGCCTCATACTCTGCTATATTGTTTGACTTGAAAAACTAGCTTAAAAGACAGCTGGATGCTTTCTTTCTCTGGAGACACTAGCACTACCCCTGCTCCTGCAATCTCCCTGGAACGTGCTCCATCAAAGAACAACTCCCAAATCTGACTTCCTTGATCTTTCTCAGCCTGAACTGTTGGTTTTTTGATCTGCATTAAGACCTTTTGAGATTCTTCTATTTGGAGAACACATGCTCCAAAATTAATGTCTATATAGGATGATTGGTAGGATTCTTCTCATCACTGATGATGTATGCCAGCTGTGCTTCTTTGTAAAATCTCCTGCTTTATCCTCCAAACACTGGGACAGTGGCATAAGAGAGATCATTTTGTAATGTCCCACCTAGTCTCTTAATCCACCCTCTGGACAGCAGCATGCCAAACTTAGGAGGGACATCTGCTACCACAATATCCATCATCATACTCTTCATGGGCAGCTGAGTTAAGGTAATGACCAGATCTTTAACAATCCAAGACATTTCACCTTCCTTGAATCAAAAGAAAATAAATCATGATAGGGTCTAGTGATATCAAGGCCCAACTCTTCCATTACAGCTTTAGGCATTAGATTGTGGCTGGCCCCTGTATCTAGTAGGTAGTTGTGGAGGATTTTGTCATGAATGGACAATGAACATAAAAAGATGGAGAATTATTATCAGCAGGCTCAACCATGGGGCTAAGCACAATGGCAGGCTTGTCATCTTTCAAATTGACAGAGTTAGTGGAGGTTTGTTTGGTTTCTAGCTCAAGGGCTTCAAGGATAGGCTTCCTAAATACTTCACTCTTCACCAACTCAACCAGAGGCACATATATTTTTAATTTCTGAACTTCTGACTCAAAGCTGAAAGAAGAAGATGATTTATCAAAACTCTTTAGCTCTTGAACTGGAGCCTTGAGGATAACTGGATCAGCTACTGGTCTTCTCTGATTGATATTCTGTGGTTGCATTTGGACAGCAGCTCTCTGGGCAGCATTGTCCTTGGCATTCTTTGCATTGGATCTCAGATTATATCTCTGTTGGTCACTAGTTTGTAGAACAGCTCCTCTGTCCCATTCTTGGCTGTCTTGTTCTTGTAGCAATGATTCTTCATACTCAGCCAATGTAAAAAAGGCAGCACTACCTTTATCCTCCATGCAGTGAATTTCATCCTCATCCTCTTCAAATTGTTCCTCCTCCATGACTGCATTTTGGAAAGGAGCTTTAACTTTATGATCTTCTTTTGATTCTTCACCCCTTTGAATTATTTGTAACTGCTCATTTGCTCTTCTGAAAGGATTCTGATTTCTTGGAGCAAATGTGTTTTGCTGCCTTGTTTTTCTTGAATTCTGTTCAACCTTCAGCTTAGAAATTTCAGCAGCCAATGACTCTATCATCTTGGTCATTTTATCCAATTTAGGCTCTGAAGATGATGTAGAAGAAGTGGATGCTTGATTTCTCTTCCTCCTCCTGTCAGCTTGACTCTTTAATTTCTCTGCAGCCATGATATTAGACTCTACTTCTAATGCTGCATCTTGCATGTCTACCAGAGTAGCACATCTTCTTTCTCTCAATAACAGGTATAAATTAGAGTCAAAAGCATTGGCATACTGAGTTTGGCAGAGGTGGGGGTAGGCTTTACCTCAGCTAGAATCTTACTATACATTCGATTGAATCTTTTGTTAAAAACAGGTATTGATTCCCCATTTTCCCTCTTCAAATTACCAAACTCAGTATGATAATACAACAAATCCTTTTTATCTCCCCATTGCTTCAAAAATGCATCATCTAATGCTTCAATATCTGTTATTGATCTTTGGGGTAATTCTCTAAACCACTTCCTAGCCTCTCCATCAAGGCTCTGGACAAAAACTCTCATCCATACATCATTTTCACTTATATCTAAATTATCAGCATAACTGTAAAAAGCTTCAAGGTGTTCTTTTGCTGTTACTCCCTCTGTACCAGTGAATTTAGGCATATATTTATGATATTCTCCCATAGTCATAGGATTTAAAGGCACAGGCAACACCAATGGTCCATATCTAGCAGCTACAATTCTCTCAATCCTCGTAGGTGCTTGTTGTCCTGCCATGGTTGGAATATTCGGAAGAATACTAGCAGATTGAGTGGTAGGGAGTAATGTGATGTAGGGCAGAGATAAAGGGATGTTTTGGAATGAATGGGAAGCTTTCTTTGGACTAAGATTCAAAGGGGAACTAACTGAGCAAGGGGCTGAACTAATCTCTAAAGGAATTTCCATATTAACAGTGCTGATTTCTAAATCTTCAGACTGCACATTTTCAGCTACAAATTTATCTTTCAGAGATGAATTAGATTTCTTAGGCTTACCTGATCCTGATGCCCCTTTCTGTGCAACTTTCTTCGATTTAAAAGTCCTCTCAGGTTCAGGGACTGGTTCAGCTAGTGATTTCTGAGGATTCCTTCGAGTGTGTCTCATAAACTGAGCCAGAACTTCAATGTGGAGTCACCAAAAGATGGTCTTCCTCCAATGGAGTCGCCAGACAAATGATTACAACCAGAAACTGTGTTAAAACCTTGTCTGTCATCAAAGCTTGAAGCTGTGTCATTCTCCCAGGGAAGCTGAGCTTCGATTCTCTTCTCCCCGGCAATGGCGCCAATCAATTTTATCACCCCAAGAAACTCACCTAGGTTGTATATCAGTGATGCTCGGGAACATTACAAACTCAACAAAAGTTGGATAAATTGGTGGATGAATGAAAAAAAGGTTGCATATTCAAGCCAGATAACCACTCTTACTATGCTTAACCCAGACATGGGTGAACACCCCCAGACTACAAGGCTTTTAACCACCAATTACTCACAGTTTAAAGAAAGTGTGATGATGGAGAAGACTGACTACACCAACAGATGTGCAGAACCCTGTGATGGCCAGCTGTAACCAGTTAAAAGGTCTGTAAATCTGTTTTCTAATACACAGACAGGATGACAGCTCTCTGGCATTAAAACAACAGAAACCTGCAAACAAATTCAATGCTGCATGCTAAATCCTAACACAGAGGTGTGATGATAGCCCCTCTAATGCTAAACATTAACAACACAAGAATAAATGCATGATAGGCACAACCTGGAACATAGAAGAAGTGAAAAATGAGCAATTGACAAAAAAAGAAGCTTGTATTAGCTGGAAATGAAGACCAGACACTGCAGGTCTCACAATAGTTACAGTCTCCAGAAGTTGAAGCTTACAACAAAATAGCACTCATCCAACACTCATCAACCTGATTACATTGTTTTTCTCAGTATATATAGAGTTTGTTTACAAAATATCTATGGTAGGCTACGCGTGGAGGTATCTTAATGGATTACCAACCACATATACATTTAGATATGGGTATCTGATAACAGTTTGATTGTTTAATGAATAAAGTGGCTCTTTCTGTACTTTGATGTCCTTCCTGACCATATGGAATGTAATGCGCACAAGGCTCCATGACTGATTAATACGTTGATCTGCTTGAAGCCGTCCTTCTTGTCCTCAGCCGTGTTGTCTCTTTAATATGGTGGGTGAAGTATTAATCGTAGAGAGTTGGAGGACGATCACCTTCATCCCCTGGAAGTGCGGGGCAGGCCAAAACATGGAAACTGCATGGAAAGCCAATGAGGGGCTAAGAATAAATGATAGTTGTCGGATGGTGTAAATAAACAACCGAGATCTGATTTGAGGGGCTATCGGGAGCTAACATAAATGGAGGATTGGAGTTTAACTAAAGCCGTTGGATCACCATCAGGCATATCCAACAATGATCGGGGGCGGAAGACGCAAGATAGTTAATGCACGAGGAAGACGGTGATATAATGGGCAGGTGGTTTCCCCGCACTACCTTTGGGCTGCAGGCGGCAATCGTACAAGGCGGTGCGATGCAATAGTATAATGACACGTGGCTGGGAGAATGACAGGGAAAACCACTTTCCTGGGGGCTATCAAACGAGCAGGTTAGCGGAGCGGGGGTTGCGATAACCATTGGATGATAAGGCGGGATGATCAGACGACGGTGGGCTACAACACGTTTTGGTTGATATGACAGGTGA
Organism: Pinus tabuliformis; assembly: GCA_031772625.1. Taxonomy (NCBI): domain Eukaryota; kingdom Viridiplantae; phylum Streptophyta; class Pinopsida; order Pinales; family Pinaceae; genus Pinus; species Pinus tabuliformis. The sequence goes on along the minus strand of CM062816.1, from coordinate 1,190,675,403 downwards.
TGCGACAGGTACGGGCCCACTGGGGCTATGATCTTTGTTATAACTGCGCGTTAAAACAAAATCAGGTTAATATGGGATTTATAAGGTTATCGTGGTTTACAAAATTATAGCAAAGAACACGCGGGGACAGGGTATAAAGGGGTTTAAACAGGTTTTAAAATGTTAAGACTTTAAGTGCCCAGGGATAAACAAATAATGGGTTTAGGGGTTTTGAGGCAAAATAAGGAAAAAGGGGTTTGAATGGGAATGAGCAGGATTTAAGGGGAAGGAAGCAATGGAGGAAAGGGAGAATGAAGGAGAAAACATAAAAACTGCTGCCAGCCTTGCACAACCCAAACCAGCACTGCTCAACACCTATTTTGATCCATCAAGATTGAATTTGCAACAGAGCTAATAATTGCTAAAATTGAATATTCATTATTTGAGGAAGAACTCATTTGTTCCATCAATTTCATGAGTTGGGATGAACATTTTTGTATTATAGCTTGGCTAATACAGAGGCTTTGGGTTGCATGAGGACATGCAACATATTCAGTTTGGGGGTATGTTGGGCCACTAATTTGTCATTATTATTATCACTTTTTGACGCCTATTTCATCCATTTCCACCCTTATTTGTCACGTCATTTATCATAATTTATCATATAATTCCATTTTATAATTATTTATGCTCTTATGGATAAATATTATTTCTTCTCCTTTATTTTTAATAAATTGATGATTATTATGCACGATTTTTCCAATGATGATTTATTAATGAATTTGTTTTAACATCACTCATGATTTTAGCCTCCAAGATCTTTTCCAGATTGCAAATTTGATCTCCAGCTCATAATTAAATATTCAAACTCAGAAATTCATTGGAATAAGAAGTGACAGTTTTGCATTGGACATTTCAGACAAATGAAGGAGAATCTAGAAAATCCAAAACACGAGTTTTGTCCAAAACAGACCGAATTAGTTTTGTAATGAATAGTTTTCCAAAATTCGGTTTGTATTAAGAGAAACAGAAGGTTCTTTGAAGACGATTTTCTCAGATTTGCTGTTGCGACCGTTTTCCAAATTCTTCCAATTGCAATACCAGATTCGACTTGTTCCAACTGAATCATGATGGGAAGATATTTCAAATATGATATTGTTTATTAATATTATGTAATCAATCCAAAATTGTAATGGAAATAATTTTGTAATCAACTTTGTTGTAACTTCCCTTTACTCTCTGTGTATTTAAATGAAAATAGAGATCAAAGAGAGAAGGAGAATTTGAAGATAATTGGGGGGATAATGGAAGGATAATTAGGAGATAGGAGATGGACAATTGTTAGATAGGATGTAGGAGAAGAGATAAGAGATGAGAGATGAGGGGATGAACAATTGTTGAATTTGAGGCAGAGCTACGAGCTTCATTATGCTGTAATTATTTCTCTCACATGTTTTAATGAAGGAAGTTATCCATTGAGTTCTACATCCATTATTTGTAATATGATATGAGTTATTTCTCAAGGCGGAACTGAGTCTTGGGCAGCTGGGCCCACTACCTTGGACGAGTTGCTGCCTTGAACATGTATATTAGTTTAGTTGTGTGCTTGTTTCTTTGAATTTAAATCATTGTTCTTTAATGTGAATTTCCATTTTAATCAAGTAATTTGTTAAGTTGCTGCATTTTATAGATTTGTTATTTCCTGCAACTTCTAGATTTCATTTAATTTGTTTCTCTAGATTAGCATTTGAATTCTATTGAGTGCAATAGATTAAATTTCCAATTCAGCAAGGTGTGATTTAATTTAGCAATGATTCAAGTTGTGTGATTAGCATAATTGTTTTTCCTGTCATTTACTTTCTTCTTTTTAATTTTAGTTTTATTATTCAAGTCTTACATTTTATTTCTTACTAAATGAGCTTAATAGTGTGGAATACAATCATATAGAACCAATGTTAGTTGTTGGTATTGTTATGCATATATTTTTCAGATTGCCTTGAAATAAAAAGACGCTCCTCGGGTTGATAATTAATGTCTAGGTGATTAGTTGTTTTATTTATTTATTAAGAAGTTAATTTGACCTAACAACAGACATGGTACAAGGAGCTTGGGCTAAATCCTTGACAATACTGTAGTCTTGGGTAGCCTGTGCAGATGGATTTTGGTTGACTTGTGAAAACACCCTTTGATGGGTGATAGACTAGATCCACAAGCTTATCTAGTATCAAAGGTCGAGTGGAAGATGCTGGGGTGTTTGTGTACTTAGAGGAAGAACTCAATTCAAGAGTATCATAAGACCTAGCTTGTGTAGTCACATTAAATTTCTCTTGGCACATAAGGATGAACACATTATTTGAAGAATGAGAATATTGTCCCTCATTGCCCCCTTGTGGAGGTTGAGGAGGCTAGGAAACCATTTGTTGTTGAGGCTATCCATAAAATGGATGAGTCAAGACAATTGGATGGTGAGTATTAGGTGGTGGTGTAAGAAGTTAAGGGACTTCATCCATTTGAGGGTACTTGTGAGTTAAATGCTGACCTTGAAAAATCTTACAAGGGAACTTGATCTTACACCCTAATTAGATGGATTTGGTTGAGTCACATGAGCAGGTTTAAAATTTTTATTCTTCTTACTACCAGGCTTCTAAGTGTTCTTGGGTGTTTTGGACTTCAACATGAGAACATCAATGGGTTGCTTAGAATAGGGTGCGTTTTTAGAGCCAGACGCACGTGCCGAGGCTTGTGATGAAATGATTAATTTCCCTAGTTGGGTAGAAAGTTGGCTCATGGAGTCAACTATGAAACGAATCACACCATCGAAGTGTGGTCCCAAGGTAGGTTTGGGTTGGTCTTTTAGAAGGGCAAGGATCATTAGGAATTGTGTCATAAAGTGTGCCTAACTGAGAGTAAATAAAATCTAGTTGCTAGGCAGCTAAAATAACTTGTTCCTCAGTAAAAAAACCTGAACATAAACACATCCTTGGCTATGGGAAGTAAAAATTATTGAATGAACCATTTACAAAGAATCTCATTAGGGATATTGGTTCAAAATAACCTCTTATGTTGTTGCCACTCATGAATATGGTCATAAATTAGAGTGGACTTGTCTTGCTTTGTTAGGTCCATATAAAACTAGTGTAGCTCCCTTATTTTTATTGTTAGTGTGGCCCCCTTATTGTTATTGTTAGTGTAGCTCACTTATTTTTATTGTTGTTCCCATGTAGCCCCCATATTGTTATTGTTGTGCCCTTATATTATTGTTGCTATGTAGGTTCTGATTATATTGTGACCCCTTAGATTCTATATATACAATGGAGGTATTTTCAATTGTGTCATCCAGGAATTGTTCATTTATGTGATGTAAAGGAGGTTTCCCCCATAAAGAGGTTATTTCTCAAGTCATTGATCTATATTTGCTTCTATTTTGTGAGCTAGTTGCATAAGATTTGGTATGAGAGCTTTGGATTCTAGGGTTTCGCTGCTTCAAATAGGCCATCTTGGTATTTTCGCTATATTTTTTTTTCTATGAGGTTTTAAAGCCTAAATTTCAACCACATGAAGCCAAAATCTTGATGGACTTCATATAAAAATTTTAGATCTTGGTTTTCTATATTTTATGAGTTATGGTCCAAAGAAGTAAGGGTTTTTGCAGCCTCCAAAATTCAATCTCAAACAGGTGACCTAAGGAAAATCATCATAAATTTCTATCTAATCAAAGGATTTGAATTTCGTAAATAGTGACTGAAAGTGAATACAATGTAGTTTTTCTTGTATCATTTTCAGACTTGAAGGCCAAAACCATGAAACATATCACTACGTACAAGTTCGCTCTACTGAACCAATCTATAATCAGGTCATTGTGGGATATTGGGCATAATGTTTACTTGAAGAATCCAATATTGGTTAGAATTGTGTCATTCAAAAGAAGAATCAGAGGGATACCACAATATGAAATTGTTGAAAATAGCTACAAGAAATGATAAAAATAGAATCCAGAATATTCCAATTTTAACTTGTTCTTGAATTAAAATTGTGAACTAAATTCGAATTTAGTCTCACCAGCTGCTTCGAAATAATTAATTGGTTCATTATGGATTAATTAGTTGGAGAAATTCAAGTTAGAAGTATTTATGAAGTCATGCAAGATTTATCCCTTAAATTAAGGAGATTATCCCTTAATTAAGGAGATAAGATTGAGTTATATTTGAGTTGTAATTAGTTAGCTCAGTTTACTGAGTTATGTCCAGTTAAATTATTTCCAAACTATTTGAGGAACTAATTATGAGTTATCAGTCAGTTGATGCATGCTTGCACTCAACTAGTGTACTCCAGATAACTGAAGATTCCCTCATCAGAAACTCATGCATGTCTATTCTGAGAAAGACCCAGTTGAGCTAAATGTCAAGGACAATGTACTATCAATTGCATGTTTTCTCCTATAAAGGAAACTCATGCATGCAAATGGAATAAGGTTCCTTGAGGATTGCGCAGTTATGACAATGTGTTAGAGAAGTGTGTGAGAGCAGTGTTACACTAGGTGAAAGATATCATCCCAGAGGTAACTATGCAAGGAAATAGGAGCTTGGAGAGCAGAGGATAAGGCTTGTGAGAGTTTTTGATTGCCTATGAGCATCCAGGAGGATTGTACTAAGAGCTGGCTAGCTGTGAGAGCTAAGGATTTGTATAATTCTGATGTATTTCCACCTTGTATGATAATACAGATAGTGGGGTTTTTATTTGAGGCTTTCCCTTGAGTATTTTCCGTGTTTCATGTGTATTGATTTTTCTTCTTATGGTTATATGTGTTCAGTTCTGATTCAGCTCAATCTTTAAGCTTCCACAAGTTTGATAGTAGAAGTAGATTATAGTATTTTGATTTGGTATATTGCATTATCGAGTTAATCTACAGTCAAATTTTCTACATAGATCTTAGAGGTAGATTTGTAGAGAATTTGCAGGAAATTATACATAGTATCAGAGCCAAGTTTATCGAAGCTGTGAATAGCATACGGAGAAGAGAATTCAAAGTTTGAAGTTCGGGGTTGCAGGTGAAAATCGAATTCATATCATACTTAAAAAAAAAACGAGATGGGTCATTATGTGACTAATTTCCCATCGAAGAAGTCCAAGAAGGGATCCTCAGAAGGATCAGAAGGTGAGGCATTAGCATCTCAGTTCGAAATGGACTTTACTCTCATTGCATGCATGGTGTAATTAATGATGGGTTGTGGTTGGTATCTTGACAATGGAGCCTCATTCCACATGACCGGTGATAAAGTTTGTTTAGTACCTTGGAGGAGAAATACCTCAAGATGCACATAGAGATGGGTGATGACGAAAGGTTTAGTGTTTCAGGAGTGGGCACGATTGTTTTTCAGAGGGAGCATGGAGCTCTTATCACCCTGACCAATGTGAAGTATGTGCATGGACTGAAGAATAACTTGGTATCGATCACGATGTTGGAGGACAAAGGCTACGATGTTGTCTTCAGTAAGGGAAAGGTTTTCCCTAGACACATCACCACGAGACAGGTGAAACATATCGGTTCACGAGCTAAGAACCTGTATGGTCTTGAGGTTCAAGATGCATGCAAAGCCTTGAGAAGTAAGGCAAATGTTAGAGATTTTGTGGTTGAGAGGGAGAGTAAATTACCTCTCAACATGCAGTCCCAGAAGAAGTCTCAGATAATTGTGGAGGACCCACAATTAAAGTCAACAAAGGGATCACATGCAGCCATACCTCCAGGTGTGATGTGGGGCGATGTGAAGTGATAGTATCAAGAAGGCTAAAATAGGGGCAGGATCCTTGAGGTACCTAGCCTCTTTGATTAGAGCTTGCTATGGGAGCCCGATGAGGAGTAGCAGGACTGGCTGAGTGGGTAGAGACAGATGCAGATGGAGTGGTAGAGGGAGCTTCAGCATCAGAGGGTGTTTTTAGCCCAAGAGGGAGGTCAGTTGGGAGATCAGTTACTTACTTCTCAGTAACTGAGTTGTAGTACAGCAGTGGGTAGCACGATGCAACATGATGAGAGAAGGTGCAGTGTGGATGCAGTGCTGGGAGAAAGGACCAGCAGCAACACGGATGCAGTGAGAGGAATTAGTGGGATTGATGCAGTTAGAGATCAAAGTGACAAAGGTTAGAGCAGTTAGATACTGAAGAGTGCAAAGAAGGATTGACAACAGTGCAGAAAGGCTGAGCCATTATAAGCACAGAGTTTTCAGTTAACAGAGGCAATAACAATCAGAGACTTTGATGACAAATGCATCATAGTGATTCGGGTTGGATGTTTTTTTTGTTTCTGGAGTTGCCGGAGCAACAACACTAGAGAGAAGTGTTGCATGCATAACATTCCAAAGGTTCAGGATCGGGATCAAGTTGAATTCCTTTCTTGTTGAGAGGGAGTGTTGAAAATAGCAACAAGAAATGATAAAAATAGAATCCAAAATATTCCAATTTTAATTTGTCCTTGAATTAAAATTGTGAATTAAATTCGAATTTAGTCTCACTAGCTACTTGGAAATAATTAATTAATTCATTATGGATTAATTAGTTGGAGAAATTCAAGTTAGAAGTCTTTCTGAAGTCATGCAAGAGTTATCCCTTAAATTAAGGAGATTAACCCTTAATTAAGGAGATAAGATTGAGTTATATTTGAGTTGTAATTAGTTATCTCAGTTTACTGAGTTAAGTCCAGTTAAATTAGTTCCAAACTGTTTGAGGAATTAATTGAGTTATCAGTCAGTTGATGCATGCATGCACTCAACTAGTGTACTCCAGATAACTGAAGATTCCCTCATCAGAAAATCATGCATGTATATTCTGAGAAAGACCAAGTTGAGCTAAATGTCAAGGAAAATGTACTATCAGTTGCATGTTTTCTCCTATAAAGGAAACTCATGCATGTAAAAGGAATAAGGTTCCTTGAGGATTGCGTAGTTCTGACATTGTGTTAGAGCAGTGTTACACTGGGTGAAGGAGATCATCCCAGAGGTAACTGCACAAGGAAATAGGAGCTTGGAGGGTAGAGGAGAAGGCTTGTGAGAAGCTTTGATTACCTGTGAGCATCCAGGAATACTAAGAGCTGGCTAGCTGTGAGAGCTAAGGCTTTGTATAATTTTGATGTATTTCCACCTTGTATGATAATACATATAGTGGGGTTTTTAGTTGAGGCTTTCCCTTGAATATTTTCTGTGTTTCATGTGTATTGATTCTTCTTCTTATGGTTATATGTGTTCAGCTCTGATTTAGCTCAATATTTAAGCTTCCGCAAGTTTGATAGTAGAAGTAGGTTATAGTATTTTTCTTTGGTATATTGCATTATCGAGTTAATCTACAGTTATATTTTCTACATAGATCTTAGAGGTAGATTTGTAGAGAATTTGCAGAAAATTCTACAGAAATTTCATACCTTAGAAATCCAAAATTACAGAGATACAACAATTTCAATATCGAGCTCCTAAAAAGCAAGAAAATGTGTGTATTGTTTTAAAAATTTGCATAACTTTTGTTTGAAAAACCAGTTTGAAGCGATTCAAAGGGAATAAGGAAGCATATATATTGTTATTTGTTTATGAAATTCCTCGAAAAAAAATGGACACACCTAGTAAGCACCCAGAAAACTCTACTATGGCGCATGAAGAAGAGGAAGAAATGCAACATGCTGTATCAAAATTATGAGACCAAGTGCAACAAATTTTTCTCTTGCAATGAGTAGCCAAAAATTAACTGGAAGCTAAAATGGATGGTATAGAGGAAAACATTAAAGGGAACATGGAATATTTGAAAAATGGTTTAAAATAAGACATGGAAGGTTTGAAGGAAGGTTTGAAAAAATTGTTAAAAGAAATGCTTCCTAGTTGTGACAAGGTACTCCATGAAAATCATGATGAGGACAAAAGGGATATGAAATATGATTTTAGAGACTCCAACATTGGGTTTAAGACCCACCACATTCTAAAGATAGATACGATGAAGTTTTATGGCAAGGATTCAGTAACATGGATACTATATATGAAGCAATTCTTTGATATAAATGATGTACCGTACACACAAAAGGTACGCATTACATCTTTATATTTAGAAGAAAATCAGTTTGTATGTTATAGATGGATTTGTTCTCGTAAGTCAATTATCACTTAGACATTTTTTGTGGAAGAATTTGTATCACATTGTGAGGATAAAAAGTGCAATACCTTTTTAGCCAATTTATAAATCTCAAACAAAAGGGCTCAATGGCGGAGCACATTGAGGATTTCCAAAAATTGAATATCAAGGTAAATCATATTCCAGAGGATTATATGATTGATTTATTCATAAGGACTTTAAAGGATAACATCCAACATGAGGTTTTCCTTTGGGAAATTTATTCATTGGAGAATGCATTCAATGTGGCAAGAAAATTTGAAAGCAAAATTATGGCAACAAGGAAGTCTACCACTCACAACTACAAAGATGTAAATGTTGTTGCTCCTAGCCTCCCACAACCTAAAAGGTTGACACCACAAAAACAAGAGGAAAAAATAGAAAAATGGATTTTTTTTATAGTTGTGATATCAAATACACTAAGGGTCATAATTATGTTGATAAGAAATTATTTTAAATACATTGTGAAGAGGAGGAAGAAAAGGAACTATAAAAATCAAAAGAAGAGGACATACACTAGGAACTAACCCCAGAGAAAGAAGAAATATATCCGACCATATCTTGTAATGCATTGGTAGGAATTACCACTCCTCAAACTCTCAACATAGAAGGATTTATAAAAAATAAAAAGGTAATAGTTTTGATCGATTCTGGTAGTACCCATAATTTTATTGATTGTAAGATAGCCAAGGAATTGAATTGCTTTCTATATCTAGCACCATAGTGTAAAGTGATGGTTGAAAATGGGGGAACTATAAATTTCTCAGGGAAGTTTCATAATGTCAATCTAACCATGGGGGAATATATATTGAATAGTCCAATGCTTTCCAATCCAATGGGCGGTGCTAATGTTGTATTAGGAGTCCAATGGTTACAATCTTTGGGTATGATAACTTTTAATTTTCAAGAAATTTTCTTAAAATTTTCATGGAAAGGAAAGGAAGTTTAATTAAGAGGCATCACAGGGAAACCAAGGAAGATAATAAACTCTAATGGAATGAAAAATATTTTGAAGAAATAACAACGTGGCATAATTGCTCAATTATGCTCACTAGATGTTTAAACATCAAAATCATCTGTTTCTCAAGATCTCCAAAGAATATTGTACAATAATTCCAAAATATTTGAGACTCCCAAAGGCCTCCCACCTATTCGTGATCATTATCATGCTATTCACTTGATTCTAGGAAGTGTTCGTCCAAACGTTAGACCTTACAGATATCCGTATTCCTGAAAGAGTGAAATTGAATGTATGGCTATAGAAATGCTAGAGGCAAGTATAATTCAAACTAGACAAAGTTCTTTCTCTACTCCAATAGTATTGGTTCACAAGAAGGATGGATCATGGCGTATGTGTCCAAATTATAAGGAGATCAACAAGATCACTATTAAAGATAAATTTCCCATTCATATCATTGATGAATTGTTGGATGGATAAATTTACTCCACCAAGCTAGATCTTCGTTTAGGATATCATCAAATTAGAATGAAGACTGAAGATATTTTGAAAACAACATTTAGAACTCATGAAGTTCATTATGAATTTTTAGTCATGCCTTTTGGCCTTACTAATGCACCTTCCACATTTCAAGGTTTGATGAATTCCATTTTCAAACCCCTAGAAAATTTGCGTTAGTATTTTTTGATGATATACTAATCTACAAGAAGTCTTGGAAAGATCATGTTCAACATGTTGACAGGGTGCTCAAACTATTGGAGGATAAACAATTGTATGAAAAAACCTCTAAATGTTTCTTTGGGGTACAAAAGGTGGAATAGTTGGGTCATATTATACCTCATGAGGGTGTTAAGGTAGATCCTAACAAAATTAAATCCATCAAGGAATGGAAAGTTCCAACAACCCTAAAGCATCTTCAAGGATTTCCGAGGTTGACAGAGTATTATCACAAGTTTGTTAAGAATTATTGGAAAATAGAAGAACCTCTAACAAAATTATTGAAGAAATATGCATTTTTTTGGACTCCAGAAGAAATTAAGTCCTTTGAACATCTTAATGAGGCAATGTGCCAAGCTCTGATTTTATCTACTCCAGACTTCACAAAAACCTTCATGGTGGCATGTGATGCCTTAGGAAATGGAATTGGTGTTGTTTTAATGCAAGAAGGAAGTCCCATTACTTTTGAAAATCATCCAATCAAGGGAAAGTGTTTACACAAACCTATTTATGAGAAGGAAATATAGGAAATAGTACATGCCTTGAAGCAATGGTTCCCTTACCCAATGGGAAGAAGCTTCAAGGTAAAAATGGATCATGATAGTCTTAAATACTTTTTGGAACAAAGATTATCTTCAGAAGAGAAGAAAAAATGGGTCACTAAGATGTTGGGTTATGACTTTGAAACCATCTACAAAAAAGGGAAGCAAAACATTGTTGCAGATGCACTCTAAAGAAGGGATGAGGATGTGTAAGCCTTTCTCTATGCCATTTAGATTATCCAGCCTGAATGGATAATCAAAGCAAGGGAGAAATGGAAGAATGATGAAGAGGTGTAGACTGTCATTCAAAAGTTGCAACAAGATCCCAATACATCAGATACATTTATTTGGAAAAATGACTCATTATGGTACAAATATCGCTTATATATATGTAAAAATTCCCAACTCAAACATGATATTATTTTGTAATTGCTCACCTCCCCTTTAGGAGGGCACTTAGGATTTTTAAAAACATACCATAGGGTAAAGAAGGACTTTTTTTGGGATGGCCTTAAATTTGATATTCAAAAGTTTGTGGTAGAATGTTTGGTTTTCCAACAAAATAAAGTTGAAAGAATTAAGACCCACGGTTTGTTACAACCTTTAGCCATTCCAAGTTAGCATTCAAAGGAGTTCTCAATGGATTTTATCATAGGTTTACCCAATTTTCAAGGAAAGAGTGTCATCATGGTGGTAGTTGATAGAATTTCTAAGTATGCACACTTTTGTGTATTATCCAATCCCTTTAAAGCTAGTTCAATTGCTATTGCATTTATGGAAACAATTCAAAATCTACATGGAAACCCAAAGACTATTGTAAGTGACAAAAATCCCATTTTCACGGGAAATTTTTGGACATAATTATTTTCTTGTCTTGGTACTGAATTAATTCATAGCTCATCTTATCATCCTAAATATGATGGGAAAACTGAGATAGTGAACAAATGTTTGTAAGGATATCTTCATTTCTTTGTATCCAATAAACAAACACAATGGGTCAAGTGGTTACCTCTGGCTAAATGGTGGTATAACACTTCCTCCCATATTGCAACAAAAATAATCCCATTTATGGAACTTTATGGATATCATCCACTGTCCATCAAATCATCTTTACGATAAAATTATAAGGTTCAAGTAGTGGGAGATCACATTAAGAATCAACAACAATTTCTCCAACTCTTAAAGGATAACCTCACTTTGGCACAAAATCGAATGAACTTAATAGGAAGATAAAAATCGTAGTGAAAGAAGTTTTGATGTAGGTGACTAGGTATTTTTACGGCTACAACCATACAAACAAATGTCCCTCAAGGAAGCTAATAAGGACAAACCATTATCACCCAAGTACTATGGTCCTTACAAGGTGCTACAAAATATTGATACTATGGCATAAAAATTGGAGCTTCCTACATCTTCCCAATTACACACAGCTTTCCATGTTTCATGCTTAAAGAAGGTTATTAGTGACAAGCTCCCAATTCAAACAATATTGCCGGAGATTGATGAGGAAGGAAAAATCATGTTAAATCTTGAACTAGTAATGGAAACAAGAACCTAACAACTACGAAATTGATCAGTTTTAAAGTATCTCATTAAGTGGAAGAACTTACCCGCTGAAGATTCCCCATGGGAGGATGCAAATTTTATGCAGAAGCATCCAGAGTTACTCAAGCGTTGAGGACAACACTATTTTGAAGGAGAGGGTCATGTTAGGTACCTATAATACTAGTGTAGCTATCTTATTGTTGTTGTTAGTGTAGCCTCCTTATTGTTATTTTTGTGCCCATGTAGCCCCCATATTGTTATTGTTGTTCCCCATAGAATCCCACTATTGTTATTGTTGTGCCCTAACATTATTATTGATATGTAGGCCTTTATTATATTATGACACCTTACACTCCTATATATAAAAAGGAGGTGTTTTCATTTGTATCATCCAAGAATTGTTCATTTATGTGATATAAATGAGGTTTCCCCCTTGAAGAGGCTATTCATAAGTCATTGATCTATTCTTTTCTTCTATTTTGTGACCTGGCTGCATAACATGCTTAAAGTTGGACAAGTGGTCATCATTGATGTCGTACTTCATGGGTAATTGGAAATGGGTCAAAAATGTCATGTCCATGGAAAAAAATTCATTGAAGGATGTTGTATCCAGTTGAATATTCTAGTTAGCAGTATCTCCAGTCATGGTTCATTGGAACAGACACAATTTGATCGAATCATCCACTAAAGAGTTTCATGAGCACCAAAGTTGGTAGGTGGCGATATGTGTCAATGGGTTCTCTCTAGGATTCCTTTCAAACTTAGGGATATCAGATCACAACTTTGCAGTCATGGGTGGCCACCAAGGTTCATGATAGATGGGGTCATTCATCAACTTGGCTAAATCAGAAGATCAAGAGAAGATAGGAAATGGTTATGCTGATGATTTAATGGGTCATAGGAGGAAGAACCCCCTGACAAACCATGAGGTCTCCCTATAGCCTGGCTCTGAGTAACAGTCTGTGTACCATGGCTATAATTCATCCCAATATATTGAGGACATAGGTCAGTGGGAATGGTGTAAGGAGTTTTTCCCCCGAGGGTAAGTTCCCCTAGAGTGAAAAAGATGCCCAAGAGAATGGGTGCTAGTGGGGTTGTACTTGATAGAAAAAGAAGGACCTGATTTCATAGAAGCACCAACATTTGGAGGATAATTCACCAGAATCGTGGTGTTAGTGGAATGTTTTCCCCCAGGTAAACTAGCCCCTTTAGGAAAAGTACTATAGGAAGGAATCCCTCCAAATAGTGAAATATAAAAGGCTTTGGTAATACTAGAAGCAGGGATTCCTCTAGGTTGGTTAGGAACAATAGGAGATCCTCCCCACACATTACTCGAGGTGACTATGCCCATACTAGGAACAAGGACGGTAGGATGAGAAAAACTAAGAGTAAATTTTCCTGATCTTGTAAGCTGGATAGGGTTTGCACCCATGGCTAGAATAGATGAAGGAATGGGCACAGATACACTAGGGAAAGTTGTGGGAGTCATATAAGAAACTAGTGGTATGCCACAAGAATATGTGAGAGGTTTTTAAGGAGGTGTAGATTCGGCCACACTCAGTGGTGGAAAGGATGTCATAGTGGCTGAAACTGGAGATGCAAAGTGTAAAAGATGAATTAACATCTTCCATAGGTAGTGAATAAAAAGGATTATAAGCGTAGGTAGGTGTTTGGATTTAGCTGCAGTAACTCTGGTCTTGATGGGTCAATCAAAGGTGGATTAACATAAGAGACAAAATTGTCTGCAAGTGTCTCGATAGATAACAAGTCACTAATAGGAGGACCATGAATATATTACACAACTAGAGGTTGGTTTAGGTATTAAGTACTGATGAGAACCATATGAGTAGGAGTCAACAATTCACCTCTCTTAGGAGGTAGACCCTTGATTTTAAATGAATGACAATGACTAGGTTCAACTAGGGTGAATAAATGTGTGTTAACCAAATTAAGTTAGTACAAACACCTCTAAAGCCAAACTACTGACTCAGATCAAACATCACACACTAGAAAATCCCTAAAAAGTAGTCACACACAAAATAATCCTAATAATATGTATAAGACATCCTTCCAAACAATTTCTTACTTAAAGGATCTCAACTCTGCAAGCATAGTGGTTGAGGGGATGGTAGGGTAGAGGGATGGTTACTGCCCTTAACCACCACCTATAGGTTGTTTTTCCTAGGAATGGCCTCTAAGTTACCTATGTCTAAAAAGGTAGAGTGAATCTTGGTCTTCTGTTTAGTCAGCCACTAACACAGGATTCCCTATTGATGAGCACCAGTATTGCAGCAAGAATGCTGCAACTTCTGGGGCTACCAACTTTACTTTATCAACCCGTGGTTTGTACAAAATTGGAGGTGATAGTGTTGTATACACAAGTAAATGTGATGGGCATGTTCTTTGTCACTACTAATCTGGCGATATACCACTAATGTTTTTCAAACTAGACTTCTATTGATTTATAAGAAGCTTGATTACCAATGAGGAAAAGAGAAATCTACACTAAAAGAAAGCTTGTCTACTGTAGTAAGGAAAAAGACTGAAATCAAATTCTAAAACACACCATTCATCTAATCAACTACTAAGAGGCTTTGCTTCAAAAGAATGCTAAGTTAACATGTATGCAATCCTACTTTCCTAGGCATGCAAATTAAAACATCAATCATTCTACTGCTGTTCTCCCACCTTCACTACGCAGGCTAAAATTGCTGAAGATAATACGCAAAAAGGAGAAACTGATGTCCAACACAGTGCTCCCATCAGACAACACGCTCTCAGCAATTCTCAGGTTATTGATATACAGTTAGACGGTGATAATTCTCTTGTTCAAAAACGTAGCAACTTTTCGTTACAGGAAAAATCCAGCAACAACAAATTAATTAAAAACTCAACAGTCATCAACCTCTCAAATCTGGCTTTGGATGACAACTTGAAAGCGCTGTTAGAAAAAGGTCTTAATTTTGCTTTATCTCCAGCAAAAATACCTGTGAATGATATCATAAGTAACATTGAGGTCATCATTAGAAACACAGATCAAAATGTTGCTGAAGAAATAAGACAGGACGTCGCCAGAATTCTCAGAAATGCCAGACCCCCTCCCAGCAACATTTCCAAAGAAGAATCCATAGCTTTAAAAAACATCAAGAAGAACAAGGATATCATGATTTTAAAAGCGGACAAAGGAAATGCCACTGTTATTATGAATAGGACAGATTATGATAAGAAGATGGAAGAACACCTTAACAAAAGTGGCTGCTATAGAACTCTCAACAAGGACCCTAGCAACAAAATCCTCCACCTAGTTAGTAACAAAATAAAAAACTCCTCTCTAGATTCTACCATTAAGAACAGGTTAATTCCCAATAGTGCCATCATCCCTAGAATCTATGGTGTACCCAAAATCCATAAATCTGGAATTCCTCTAAGACCCATTGTGAACACCATAGGATCACCCACTTACTGGTTAGCAAAATACCTTGCAAACAAGCTTAGACCTTTATCAGGTAACACTCCCTCTTACATCAAAGATTCCGCTTCTTTCATAGAATGGATTAAAAACCTAGAAATTAGTGACAATGATCTCCTAGTTAGCTTTGACGTAGTGTCTCTCTACACTATGATTCCAGTAGATCAAGCCATAGAAGTCTTGAAGAATATTACAGACCATGAAATGGTGGAACTAGTAAGCATTTGCCTTAAATCTTCATACTTCAGTTTCAAAGGAAAAATCTATGAGCAAACTCATGGAGTTGCCATGGGTTCTCCTTTATCTCCGCTGATTGCCAATTTATACATGGAACATTTTGAACAAATGGCCCTTAAATCTTTCCCCTTTACCCCAGACGAATGGAAAAGATATGTAGATGATATTTTCGCTAAATGGAGACATGGTTTAGATAAACTTAATGAATTCTTATCCCACTTAAACAGTCTCTCAGAACACATTAAATTCACTATTGAGATTGAAAAAGACAACCAGCTCCCCTTCCTAGATGTCCTCCTTACAAAGAAAAATGGCAAACTAAGTCACCAGGTCTTCAGGAAACAAACTCACACTGACAAATATCTTCACTCAAACTCCCACCACCATCCAAAGCAAAAAGTCGGTGTTATCAAAACCCTAACTACCAGAGCTTCAAGAATCTCTGACCCTGAACATTTAGAAGAAGAACTTAACCATCTCTACAAGGTCTTTATAAACAATGGCTATCAGAAAAATGTTATCCAAAAAATAATTAAAGAAGCCACAACCAATACCCAAAAAAGAAAAACTCCAGAAAACCCTAGAATATCCTTACCCTATATTAAAGGAACCACAGACAAAATCGCCAGAATTCTCACCAAGCATAACATTATGGTTGCCTTCACACCCCCTAACACCATCAAAAACATGCTAGATTCTGCCAAGGATCTAATTGACCCAAAAAACCACAAAGGAGTATACTCGATTCCTTGCTCATGTGGCAAAATATATATAGGTGAAACAGGAAGATCATTTGGCATTAGGCTAAAAGAACATATCAATGATATTTCAAGAAATAGGTCAGAAAAATCAGGTCTAGCTGAGCATGCATGTTCTTCCTCACACTATATTTGCATGGAACAAGCGAAATTAATTCACAAAGAAGACCATTATTTAAAAAGAAGGGTGAAAGAAGCAATTGAAATCGAAAAATCCTCCAATAACATGAATAGAGACGACGGTCTAAAGTTAAGTAATACCTGGAAACCCCTATTAAATAAAATAAAATAATAGCAATAAAAAAATAAAATAGAAGAAATTAAAAAAAAATTAAAAACAAAAAAAATAAAATAAAAAATAAAATAAAATAAAATAAAATATAATAATAATAATAATAATAATAATAATAATAATAATAATAATAATAAAAATAAATAAATAAATAAATAAAACAAACAAATAAATAAATTAATGAAAAAACAAAAATAAAAATAAAATAAAATAAAATAAAAAAACAAAACAAAACAAAATAAAATAAATAAAAAAAATAAGGAGAAAAAAAATAAATAAGTAAATAAATAAATAAAAATAAAAAGAATAAGAATTTATTTAAAAAAAAGAAAAAAAAGAAGAAAAAAAGTAAAATAAATAAATAAATAAAATGAAAATGAAAATGAAAATGAAAATGAAAATAGATAAATAATTATATAATGAAATAAATATTAATATTAATAAACCAAATGATTTAATTAAGAAATACATAAATAGAACCTACTCTCCTGTAAATGAAATTTAACAAGATCACATTAAAAAAAATAAAATTGGTTAACATACAAAGTCAAAACTAATCCTTAAAATTATATATATTCTAATAAAACAACTAACATATAGCTAAGGATCTAAAAGAGGTAATAATAATAATAATTATTATTATAATAATAGTATATATATACACATATATATAGAGACACAGGTATGTAAATAAATAAAAAATAATAAAATAAGAATATATCTAGATAAATAAATATTAATAATAAATAATAAATAAAATAAATATTTAAATAAATAAATAAATAAAATTATTATTAATTAAATTAATTATTTGTAAGCCGACTACAGAAGAAGACATCAAAAATATTTCTCAATAACTATTAATAAGCTCTGTAATTCGCTCTCTCTTCTCAAATATAAATCTCATTGCCCTGATGATGGACTCACTAAGCTAGTCCGAAACATTGGTTTCAAAACTGCTCACAGGTTTTTCCACAAAATTATAAAAAATAACTCTATTTTTTTTTTTTTTTTTTTTGTGAAAGTGTGAAAGCTAACTTCTTTTGGTGATGTGGCAAGTGGCTTAGGGATGATGGTGAATGGTCAGAAGGCTTGGGAGACAAGTAGGGGTCCTTTTCTAGCTTCCTAGGGCCCTTTTCCATAATTCGGCCTCAAAACATGGCACAACAGGTCAACCTACAAGATGTCCTAATGTGTTCTATAGGATGTCTTGAATTCCTACAGGATACAACCGAGAGAAAAAAGAGGGATGTTGAAGGTGATGGAAGGCTTAGGGAAGGTGGATGGTGGATGGAATGAGGCAAGGGAGTGCCTAGGACTCCTTCAAAGCTCAAAATCATAGTTGTGATATGGCTGGATTTGCTCAACAAGCTTGGAGAATTACTCTTATGAAATGATGAAATTGGTGAGGGTTTAGTGAAAGAAAGTGATGACCATGGATGGATGAAGTTGGGATGAGGTTTCTGATCATGCCATTTCTATGTACTGTTGAAACTCCCGCACTGCATCAAACATTGATATTTATCCATAAATCATGTAAACAAGAAGGATTTCAATTAACCAAGGGAAACAAAATTTCATGAGCTAGATGCCTATTTCATGCATGGGAAGAACTTGCAGAGTAATATGAAACACTGATGAGATCTAATGTAAGACTAAAGATAGAAGAAATGGAAATCAAATCCTATTCTTGAAAACTAGCAAAATGCTAACCTAAGTAACAAAAAACCCTTAATTCCAGGAGAAACTAGAATTCTGTCTTTTTGGGGCTGCATAAGAGTTCTTTCCTCAAACCATGATCCTTGAAGGGAGAAGTGACGCCAAATTCAACTACTGACAAATTTTTGATATTCCTTTATCTCTTCTAAGATACTACTAAATTAAGTCACAAATGGAAGCAAACTAATTAAATCCACAACTACTTGCAATGAAATAATTATAAAGGCAATTCAACTATGAAATCAACTAAACATACAAATACAAGAAGAGGAGCCTTTGTTGCTAGGGTTGGTCCCTAACCCAAGGGCTTCATCCCTCTGAGTCAACTCAGTGCTGGATCAAGGAAATGCTCATTCTCATTATCAAATCCGAAAATTACATAACAATGTCTTCGACAAGTCTTGAACTCGAAAATGACTAGTGTTTTTACAACAAAAAATTGAATCCTAATGATGTTATAGGCCTCTTTATTTATACAATTAAAGTCTCCAACGACTTCCTTAAATCTAGGGAGGCTCAACTCCCAACTCGAGATAAACTGACTCTTTCACTGTTACTTGCTCGACTTCTTTTTGATCTCCATGACTTGGCTGCTTGTACTCCGATCTAGTGTTATTGATGGAGGAACATTTGAATGAGTGAGGAGTAAATGAGGAGGATATACCTCATACAGTCTCCCCTCCTTGTCTAATTCAAGTTTTAGCCCTTAATTAGCCAAATTTTTTATGATTTTCTCTCAAAAACCTGCAATCAATGCACATTAGTCCACTAGCATTATATCTCACATTGACTCATCTCATTAAGAAAAATATAATCAAAATATGTAATAAATTATGAGAAGAGTTGATTTGAATAAGCTAGGAGGTGTATTAATGGTCCATATAGTTACCCAATGATGAGGCTCATCATCACCCCCCTACTGAAAGTGTTGCTCATCCTCTGAGCAACTCAATCTATATCCATGTCTTTCACTTCTCTAGTGGCCTCCCTGACATCCCATACTTCTGCTGTAGTTTCCTCCTCCTGTGCATAGAATCCTGCCTTCCTCTCTATCTCCTCCCATTGCTTTATTTCTTCCTCTTCCTTCCATCCTTCCAACATTCCTAAGAGCAGTGGTGGACTGAGTCTCAAGCTAATCCAATTGACTTTGAGTCTGTGGAGAGATTTCTTGTACATGGGTGTCCTGTTCAGTGCTTCTCTCATTCTCTAAGGAGAATGGTATTTTATGATTTTCAAGATGTAGGGCAAAGTGTTCCATCTCCTTTAGAAAGCTTGAATGCTGTCATCTCCTAACAGCCCGAACATGTCCTCAAGGTGTGTGATTTATTTCTCTTGGGCAGCAAGGTACCTAGGTGCAAGTTGAGGGTCATTTGCAATCAAGTTATGTGTGCTGATGATAGCCATTGGATTTGATTGCTTAGCTATTATCACGAGGGGTTCTGTTTCTTCCCTTGCCATTACTTTATTCATTTCTGTAGCCATTGCTTCCTCATGATTCATCCACGATGCCAAAGCTATCAATTGTAAGTCCCTTAGTTTTGAATTAGGGTCCCATACATTCAGATTAGTCAAGGTCAAGTTGTGGAGGTAAAAATCAAACATTTTAGCTCTATCTTCAAATGTGATTTGATCACAGAGATCAATGAATTTCCTATAATCCTGGAATGGCATAGTGCCTCTCTGTGCTAAAGTCTTGATTTGGAAATGTAGCCACTGTTCCTTAAGATAAAATGCATAGGAATTAGCTGGCATCCTGCACTGGATTGCCTCTAAGGATAGACTGGCCATGGATGCCAATTGATTCTCTCTCTCTTGTAGTTGTCCCCTTAACCATGCATTTTCTACCTCTAATTGAGCTTTAATCATTGCCTCTCTATCCCTCAAGCTGCTCAGTTCTCTGCGCATCTCTTTAACTTTTTCCTCCATGTGACCTATGCCCTCCACTCCTTTAGATTTGGCAATTAGCATCCACCTATGTGTTCTTGCCCTTTCTTTCTCAAGCTCAAAGAAAAAGGGGTTGGAAAAATTCTGTGGAATTACCCTACCCCCTTCAATAAATCTATAGTAGGAGTCAAGGTTACGTTGAGGACTAGGTTCCATCAGCTTTGGATCCTCCTTCTTTGTTTCTTGCTGCATACTCGCTTCTTTTCCAATTTTTGAGTTTCCTGTAGATTTAGCAGAGTTTCCTATAGGATTGCCTCTGCTTCTTGTAGGTCCTTTTGTGTCTCATGTAGGAAGCCTTTTCCTTTGGATGAGGTAGATCTAGTGATAGACCTCCTAACATAAGTGATAGGAGACTTCAGAGAGGCTTGTCCTAATGATCCTTCTCCTTGATTTTTCATGAGAGGAGTTACCTTTTCCTGCTATTTTGGTGAGTCTTCAATGACAATAGGAACCTTGGTGGGAGTTTGAGGTTTTCCTTTCCTTATTCTTGTACTTTTTCTTGTCCTAAAGTATAATGGAGTTTGTCTCTGTATCTTCCCTTTTTTCTTGATAGGGGTACTAAGGGCAGTGAGGGCAGCTGCTGCCTCTTTCTCAATGGGTTCTGGAGATACCCTAGGTGATCCTCCCTTTATTTGCTTTGCATCGTAGACCTCTATTCTTCCTTGTATTTTGTCTCCCCTTGTCCATTTTCCTTTTCACTCTTATCTTTCTCCTCTTCTTCTCCCTCGAGTTCCTCACTCTGTTCATTAGTTTCCTCCTTTGCATCTTCTTCTGTCTCTTCACCACTTTCCTTCTCCTTTTATTCCTCTTCTTCCTCCTCTATTTCCTCTTCATCCATCTCTGTTTCTTCTTCCTCCTTCTATGTTTCTTCTTCATCCCTTTCACTGACAAGTGGGGCTTGTCATACTCAAGGGATTTTATGTCTTTCTCTGTCTGCATGTCTTTGAAAGTTGCCCATGTGATAGGGAGTCTTAGGTTTTGGAGGGCATCTTCTATGATAAGTCTAATTAACCCATCATGGGCTAGGTATTTATGGTTTCCTTCCTCCACCTTAATGCTCATATCTATCACTGATTGAAGAAGGAAGTAGGGTATGCTGAGTCTGTTTTGAGGAGGTGTGTCTGCTCCAAACCTCAACTCTTGGAGAAGCCTAAAGTGCTATCCATATACCACACTGTACCTACCTTCACATGGTATATACTTAATAAGGTGGTAGCTAATTTCATTCCAAGGATATGGTAGGCTTGCTCTTCTGACCCCATTTTTGTCTTCCATTGCCTCCTCTCCTTCTAAAATTAATTTCTTCTTTGCAATTTGGTCGTTACCCTTATCCGCCTTTCTCCAAGGCACCCCTAAAGAAAGGGTGGTAATTCTGCCTATGACTTCAGGGGTGAGTTCTATAGAGAGGCATTTCACCACAACAATGGCATGGGTCCTAGTCAGTGGAATGAGGGAGAGAGCAAAGTCTCTGGCCACTTCATCATCATATCCCCTCAATTTTTCAAAGAAACCCATCCACATGTGCCTTGTGAATATCTCTATACAAGAGGGTGCTGATGAATCCTCACTGTGTTGATGGGTTCCCTCTTATTAAAATCCCCCTATCACTTTTCTTTGATGGATGGATGGTTATATATGGCTGATACCAAATTTAATGGATGAGGAATTTTAAATAAAAATTCTGTGGACAATTCCCCTAGATTGTAATCTTTTCAACAGAATAGAAGGCTTTCCTATATGTTTTTTTACTTGGAAATTGTGGAAAAGTTCAGCTCCTACTTCCTTATCACTATCTGATGAAGCCAACCTCTATTTTTCCCTTTTAAAACTACTCACTTCCAATCCTGTAGGTGTTGTTCTATATCCTGTAGGATCCTGTAGGTGCTCCAACACTAGAAAAACGATCACTGCCTTTCTTGTAGACTGCTTCAAGGGCGAGAGCAACTTTTCTAGTGTGTAGCCTCGAGAATGCGAATGCCTCTATGCATGAGAATCAACATTTTATTTCCTCATATGGGTGATTTGAGTGTGATGTTGTGCTGGTAGCCAAAGTACGAGTATCCATTTTTGGACCGTTGGTCCCACTACCACATCATCATTCTCCTTACCTCATAATCATCTCCCACTTCGAGCATCTATAGCTTAACCACTTTCGACCTTATCTCTCCTTTTCCTTGACTTGACTGCTGCCATGTGTGTAAGGACTAACTCTCTTCTCCTTGTTGACTGAGCGAAGGTGGTCAAGTTAACTCGCCACCTTTTTCTTATAAAACCAACTCTTTGACAACTTTTACAAGTTTGATCATATCATGTTAACGAGAGAGTGGAAGTGAGATACATACCTGTGGTAATGATGCCTTGATTCTATTTGTTTGAAGAGTGAAGTCCTTGTTGTGTATTTGCTGCATGTGTTTCTCCTTTTTTTTTTTATTCTCCTCTGTTGTTTTTCTTTGATGTGCAGGTACTGGATGGTGATGCTGATGATCTTGATGCTGCTGCTAAGCTCTGGAGGAGCTTCTTTGACCTCTGGATCTCCATGCTAGTGCTGACTACAACCTGTGATTTTTTTGTTTTGTGGGATAGGCTGCTACATGATTTCCTACAGGATGTCCTGTAGCTACCTCTCCCTCATTTTTTTTTAATCATTCTTCACTTCTGGAGCATGAGGATGGTTGGCATGGGTAGAGAAGGGGTCTAGGGACTAATGAATGAGAGGTATAGCTTTCAGGTGTTGTATCCTTGTTCTTTGTCTTCATCCTCTTTTATCTATGTCTTTTTCTTAAAACTGTAATATTTTTTTTTTTGAATTACTTTATTGGATGAATGCAAGGGTGATCATGGTGGAGAGAAGCATGTCGATGAGATGGTGAGGTAGAAATTTATTTTCTGACATAAGCAGGTCATCCCATTGCTTTAGGGTCACTTCCTTTGGGATTCCCAAGTCACTGTAATTCCTACAGGATCATCCTATAGGTTTTTAGGGAATCCAATAGGTTTACAGGAAATCCCGTAGAAAACACAGAACCCTTGCAAACTAATCTAAATGAGTAGAAAAATGGAGGGAAGGATGGAATGATGAAGGATAATGAATGGAGAAATAAAAAACATGAACTAGACAGGTCCCTTTTGATCCTCTCTTGTTTGTCCGATCCTCCTCCTGTTGACCTGCAAACAAAATTTTAAAATTTTTATTTTTTATTATATCTATATATATATATATATATATATATATATATATATATATATATATATATATATATATATATATTTTATTTTTTTTATTTTTTGAAAGCAACTAGTCTACCTCCAAGAGGTTTTCATCCTAGCTACTTGCCCTGGGTGCCTCAAAAGAGGTTTTCACCCAGAGATCTTTTTATTTCTCTTTTTTTGTGTGACACCATTGGGTTGCCTCAAGAGGTTCTCAACCCAATAGTGGGACTTAGGCGTTATAGACATTTTTGGGCACTGCAACCCCAATCACAAATGTCCATAAACCAAGGGCTCCTAAGTCCCTAAAGGTGTTGTTACAATCCCTAAAAGAACAAGGTCAATTGATTACAGCATCTCTCAGAAGTTCTCCATGAAAAACTACTTAGAACTGGTCAAAACCGAACCATTTCACCTTCTCCATGGTCAAAGTGCGTTGCATCCCACCTAAATACACACAGTAGGTGCGATGCATGTTGAAAAGCCCTTCTATGGAGTGCGATGGGTGAGAGTGGACAAATGACAGGGTCAATCCGCAAGGTGGAGGATCATGGAATCTTCCAGAAACTTCTCCTGTGACACTTGCCTCTCTGAATTCGCCCAGGGATGAGTAAGAGATCATCAATCTCCAAGTGGAATCAAGAACTATCATAGAGAGGACACTAATCAAATCTCAGAAGCTGAATCACCTCCCTTGCAAACATCTATATATGGATCCCTCATCCCAGAGATCCAGAGGCTGGAATTTTTTATCTTGTAAGGAAGTGCTGCTGGTTTCTTGGTGCAACATCATAGTGTTGGGTGATCTAAGCTTTTCATGAGGTGAAGAAGGGCTTTCTTGCTGAGAGGATGATGCTGGGTCAGAACAATTGGTTGTAATCCTCTTTGCTCTTTCTTGATTATCAATAAAGCTATTCAAGTTTTCCTCCACATTCTTGTATGATTGATGATTTAAGCATTTGTGTGGTCAATATATATCTGGTCCTATATTGTTTATGATAGTAGATCTCTATTCTTGGATAACGTTATGCTGCTTTGATTCTACAGGTGCTCTTTGAAGCTGGGTAGACGAGGAAGCGAGTGGAAAAGATCTATCAGAAGGGAGAGGAATCAAGCAAGGAACCAAGTGCAAGACAGAGGTTGGTCTACTTTATTCCCCTCTTATCTATTTCTCATAAAGGAAAAGGAAAGTGGTTTTATTTTGTTTGTTTCTAAGGTAGCTACCAGCCTTAGTGGGACTAGCAGCTTTGCATAGACACTAGTTTTCCAGATAACAAAATGGCGACTCCACTGGGGAGCGAATAGATTGTTTGTTTATCTAAATTTGTTTACTTTATAAACTTACAGACGGAGCCTGAAGTCAAGCCAGCTAGCCTTCGAACTGCATTTGCTATGCAAGTGCAAAGTAGATCAATGCTGCTTCAGTCTATCTTCGGGTTTTTTTTATGAATTAAACAATTGATTTACAAGCTCTCTAATTTCCCTTGTGGTGGCTCTAGTAACCTCCTTAGATCTACACCTGTGATTGATTTACTGATTACCACTTGCTCGGCCTAAATCCCTGAACTGAGCTGCAAACTGTGACCCAAAACCCAGCTAAAGTCTCGTCCCTAGTCCATCGCACTGTCTCTTCTTTGGAACCTGAATGCATCGCACTTCCCGAGTGTAGTAGGTGCTTTGAATTTCAGTTTCCCTGTGCTACAGGTGCACTGATCAGACCTCTTCTGCTCTTAGATTTTGGCTTCTGTGTTCACTCTTCTCAGCTCTATTCAGAAGTTTTTCTGCGTGTAGACAGTACACCTCTGTTGAAACCCCCTTCCTTGCCATTATTCTGCCTCCATTGTGCAAAGAACTGTAAATGTTTTTATGTATTTTGAGCCATTTTCAGTTCTCTTTTACAAAGAAGTAGTGTAATTGAATTGTCGTTTCTTGATTTGAAAGTGTCGCAACTGTCGTTTTCAGTCATAGAAGAGAATCCGATTGTTCTTGATAGTCGATTACACTGTTACTCTTGTATTTGATTTGAATTGGTAGTTTTTCAAGTGTCGAAAGCAAGTTTTCAATTCCAAATAACAAAGTGTCGTCATTGTCCTCATTTTGTCTTGAAAAGAAACTTGTTAGTAATGTCGCTTTGAAAAATAATTCAGATTTGCGCTTAGCTTTCTTTTTATCATTCACACATTAAGAAGGCTGAAAACAAATACATGCACGTGCATTTGCATTTAGACTGTTTGTTGGTTTGATTTAGGACAGTGCATATAGTGTGTGCTCTCTGCTCTATGTTGAAAGAAAATCATCTCTCTTTCCTTAGTAGCTAGGATTTTCATTGCAAAAAGAAGATTAAACGATTGTTTGTCATTTTAGATTGCATTTTAGGAATTGTACATCTACATCACGTAGTGAACCTGAAAGGAAAATTTCTTAAGCAAGATCAACTATAAAATAAATTTAATGAATCTAAAAACGCTTTGGAACCTAATGCACAACATCTAGAAGTCTAGGCTAGAGATGTATTCCGGCGTCGTAAAACCTGGTAACTATTGTTTTCACTGTTGGTTGGGTGATTCCTCCACTTTGAGACGACAAGTGCCAGTACGGACTTGTGCTCCCATGTACCGTCAAGTATATTTTAGGAGACCACAATAGGCTATATCCTTTATCCATAGGAAGCCGTGTCTGCCATGCTATCGATCGCAATGCACTGAACACAACATTCGGGAAGATTGACTGTCGTACCGTAAAAAGTATTCTGCAGTTTTGCAATTGGTTTGGTAATCCCTTTGTCTAGATTTCCAGAGTAGTCTCTTTCGTTCCTTTTCAGACTCCTTAAAGGAAAAGGTCCATCTGAGCACTTGTCACTTCAAGCTCATTAAAAATCGAAGGCGACTAGAGTCATATTTTGTTTTTTCTCGACTCTTAAAAATTGAAAAAACAAGTTGTGTCAAAGCGTCTAAAATTCATTTAATTCGGAAACATATTTCCCCTTGATTTTTAGTTGATCGAGTAATCCGCAATCGTGGAAGAAAGTCAATTGAAACCCCGTCATTCGCAGAGGCTTACGAGTCAACCGTCTTTGTCTCCAGAGTCAAAACTGTTACGGACAGGCTAGAATAAGTGTTCCAACACCATCAGAGACTCCAGTTACTCCAAACATTTCTGGTATCCCTGCCTTTACAGAAGAAGTTCAGCAGCCACCAAAGGACAGTAGAACTGATCCTAGTGTGAAGGTAAACACTTGTATTACTGAACCAACTCCATCTACAGCTGATTTGGAAGGTGTTATTCCCCAAACATCTGTCGCTTCAGATTCTATACCTTCTTCGGCACTAGAAATATTTTACAGACTTGACGGTCTACCTCTTCCACCTGGTCTGATTGCTATAGAAGAGATTGTGGAGGATCCTCCATCTTGCACTCCATCGCAATTTGGAGTCGGGATCACTCTATATCCTTCTTCATCAGAAATTAGTCTACTATCATCGGAAGCTCCTGTAGAATCGCTAGGTAATCTTTTGGATAGACTAGAAATGTCTAAACAACTGTCGACGTCTAGGACTATGTAATCCGACATAGCGACGACAGAACTTCCTGCTGTCACTCCAACAATGTTCGCTGGCATACCATTTGTCCCAACTAATTCTCAATCGCTAGAAGGGGCCCACTCAGGGGCTATTTCGACAGTATGGTCCGTTCTTGTTTGTTCATCTGGAATAGTATCCAGGAACTCTTATGTTGAGTCTCAGAAAATTGATCCTTCAGGGTGTCAATTTGGGCAGTCCGGTCCTCAAGGACAAACAATTCATTTGAGTACCGGATTACCGCTGTATGGGGGGAAATATACCCTTTCATTGTCTCCTCTGGGAGGACAACCATACGAGAGTTCACAACAAAATTCAGGTTATGCTGGAATTACATCTAGCGGTTGGGTGCCAATACTACCTCAACAACCAAGAGTTGTATATTCGATGCAACAATGTTTTTAATGTCAAATATACCAACTACGCCAGCTATTGTGACGGTGTCGCAAGTACAAGCGTTGCCTATTGTGTGCCAACCTCAGGTTTCTTAGGTTGTAATGCAACAACCTCTTGTCCCTGCGACTCAACCATAATCTCCAACTAGTGGAATGACACAGGCCCAAACGGGTACAATTACCCCTCATCTTGGTCAAACAGTCAACATTGGACAACAGCACATGGCTTCGCAACCATGGCTGGTGCAATACCAACAACCGCAATTCCAACAAGTATACCAAGGATCTGAACAACAAATATTTGCAAATAGTGGGCAGCCGTATATTCAAAACAGTCAAAATCAACCATTATACAATGATTATGCCCATCAACCTTACCAAAGTTACCAGCATCAAATGCATTATGCTGGTATGCAGAGACTAACTGCTCAGGCCATTCCATCCTATCCTGGGTATGCTTCGCCAAACCTAAATCAACAGTTACCCTTTGTGGCGACTTTAGAGTTACCAGATCTAAATCGGCTAACGAACGATCCAATTGCTTATGCCCCTTGGTGGCCAACGATTCCACATAAACTTCCGTAAGATATTCCTAAATTTAATGGAAATCCGGGTGAAGACCTGTCGAATCATGTGATGACATTTCATCTATGGTGTTCATCAAACACCCTAAATGATGATTCGATTAGGCTTCACCTTTTTCAGAGGACGTTAACTGGTTCAACAGCAAAATGGTATATCGAGTTACCCAGAGCTTCGTTTGACAACTTCAATACCCTAGCCACAACCTTTTTAACCCATTTTCAGTTACCAATAAGGTACGAAACAGGAACGAAACTTCTTACCAATTTCAAGCAAATGACGACTGCTCACATATCCGATCATATTCAGGAGTGGTGACGTCGTCGTAGAATGGTAAAAACGTATGTTCCTGATCAGTTTTTAGCTGAATGGTTTACTAAGTCATTATTACCTTCCATTAAAAAAGATGTGGCAAAAGGAGGAGTCGTCACTGAAGAGCAAGTTATTTCTCGTGCGCAATATTTAGACTTGATTTATACCCAGTCTGGCACGCTCTACGATAAAATCCCTGACGCTCCCAGACCAGAATTTTCCGTCCCTCCTCCTCCTAAATCAAACAATGACTCTCATGCTGGCGATGGCGTGATTGGTATGACAGACACGAAATCGACAAAGGCTACATCTAAAAGGGCCCGTAAGATTTCCAGTCAAAATGAAAAAGAAGAACTTCTCGTCTCAGAAGTAAATTCCGTCTTGACTGATAAAGGCAAAGAAACCAAGCAACCAGGAGGCAAGAAGAAAAACAAAGGGAAGAAGAAGAAACAGGAGGAATCATCACCTGAAAATTCTTCTGCAAACCCTCCTGGAGATAGGAAACCAAAAAATCCATGCTTAATATGTGATGAGGATCATTGGACAAGAGATTGTCCACATAAAGCTGAGCTTAAAAGATTCTTCAAGAATTCAAAAACCTCGGCGGTATTGACTGATCCGTTTCCAAATCCAGGGACAAATCTGGTTGCTAGTGAAAATGCTTCCCCGTCCCAAGTGCTGATGTTGTCGGTTTCGAAACAGCAAAATGATGCTTTGATATCAACAAGGAATAAAGATTACGGGAATCCACAGCTGTCGAACAACAAGGATAATGATCAACCTAGTAGTTCGACAACAACTTCGACAGGAGTTGCGCCGCCCATCATTCCAGAGCTGACAATAAAACCGCCAAAGGGATTAGTACACAAGTCGACATTTAATCCTCGTGCCAGAGCAGCACGACATTATAATATAGTGGAAGATCTGGCCCAATCGCCATCCGCTATGTCAACACTTGAGGTACTGCAAAATTGCCCAACCCAAAAGCAAGCTTTATTATCAGCTATAGGTGGGATAGACCCAAAGGATTCTAATCTTGTGTCCTTTAATCATAAAGGATATGATCCTTAGTTACCAACTCAACTAGCTTTCCTCATTCAGGTGAAAGCCCTCAACAAAACTGTTCATAGAACAATTATTGATGAGGGGGCATCTACATGTATTATGTCGATGAGTTGCTGGAAAAATTTAGGATCTCCAACCTTGTCGTGATCTTTGACAACATTAAAAGCATTTGACAGACAAACGTATACCCCATATGGTATTCTAAGTAACTTGCAAGTTGAACTAGGGGGGAAAATAGTAGAAATAGATGTCGAAGTAATCGACAGAAACCTCGATTACAACATCCTATTGGGAAGACCATGGATATATGCTATGGCTATGGTTGTGTCGACCTACTTTAGGAAGATTGCATTTCCTTTTGAAGGAGGAATTACAATCGTCGACCAAGAAACATTTCTCCCCAATAGTTCCCAAGTTACGGGAAGCATTCCGATGATCCATGGAAGACCCCATACGCTTCAAAATATCGGAGTAGGCCTACTAAAAGACCCTATATTAATGGGGACTTTTGCCCTCCCACCTCCAATCAATCTGGCGGAAGTAGCAACGGTAGGAACCTGCAATATGATATCTTCGATTCAAAAGATCTCAGAAAACGATATTAACATGGATCGTCCGCAGGTATTGCCTCCAAGCCCAATAGAAATATTGTAGCAATCAATGTTCTCAGCATGGGAGGCAGACCCGAATCAACGCTCATCAAGCGTTTGGATAGATAGGTGTAAGGAATATGGCACCCCTTCAGATCCTTGGTCGCAAGTGCATTACACCAATGAAGGAATTGTTCAGTCAATGGTAATTGAAGGGGCGCCATGGGAAGATTACCACCATCGTTCCCATCTTCCGGATTGTCAAGAAGATACTCCTGATGACCTTCATCATCCTTCAATTTTTGATTTCCTATCAAATAATATAAACACGGTGGATTCCGAGTGAAACTTGTCCAATATTGAAGAGACTATCGCCATATATATCTCGACCAAAACAGATGTTGTAGAGAATATTTATGTTGGCAAATGTTGTTCTCCTTCAGATATGGAAATATATAACGCTCTTTTTTGCAAATTCAGAGATGTCTTTACTTGGTCATATGATGAAATGCCAGGCATTGACTTGAGTATAGTTGAACATGAAATAAAGATGTATCCAGATGTCAAACCAGTATGACAACGGCTACGGCAGGTGCACCCCAAGAAAGCCGCTGCCATCAAGGCAGAAGTTGAAAAGCTTCTACATACTGGTTTCATTTACCCAGTTCCTCTAACCGATTGGGTATCGAACATTGTTCCTGTAATGAAAAAACAAGGAACGATTAGAGTGTGCATCGATTATAGGGTTGTAAATCAAGCTTGTCCGAAAGACAACTACCCTACACCCTTTATTGACCAGATAATTGATGAATGCGCCAGATGTGAAATCTTTTCATTTATGGATGGATTCTCCGGGTATAATCAAATAAATATCTGCTCACAAGACCAGTCAAAGACTGCATTTATTTGTTCGTGGGGCACATTTGCATACCACAAATTACCCTTTGGTTTAAAGAACGCAGGGGCAACATTTCAGAGGGCAATGAATTATGCCTTCCATGACATCAAAACATCGTTCAACCATATCTCGACGACCTTCCGGCTCATTCGCGAAAGCGGACCGATCATCCGCAGCATTTGAGAGTGATATTTCTACGTTGTGGACACGACAAGATACGACTCAATCCACACAAATGTGTGTTTTGTGTCAGTTCTGGTCATTTGCTTGGCTTTGTAGTCTCAAAGGACAGGATTCGTCTTGAACCATGTAAGGTTCAGGCAATCATAAATTTGCCTCCACCTTCAAATTTGCTTTAGATTTAGAAACTCCAAGGGAAAGCAAACTTTCTGAGGAGATTCATTCCAAATTATGCCGAACTTGCTAAAGGTTATACATGTCTATTGAAAAAGGAAGTGCCCTTCGACTGGGATCAGGTCGCGCAAGCTTCCTTTGATGCTTTAAAAGAATCCTTAATGAAAGCATCATTAATGTATGCTCTTGATTATCAAAAATACTTTAACCTGTATCTGGCTGTAGCAGATACAACCATTGCAATGGTTTTAGTTCAAGAAGACAACAGAATTGAACATCCTATATATTATTTAAGTAGGAACTTAAATGATATAGAAAGCAAGTATTCCTATGTTGAAAATCTAGCACTCGCAGCTGTTCAAGCGATACAGAGATTTCGACACTATATCCTCTTTCAAAAAACTACCGTTCTGTCAGATTGCAACCCCATGAATTATATATTGTTGCGATAGTTGCTGGGGGGCAAATATTCAAAATGGATAGCAATTCTTCAAGAGTTTGATCTGGAATTTGTAAAATCCAAATCGAAGAAATCCCTGGTATTCATGGAATTACTATGCGATCTCCCATTGTCATCCAACGATGAAACATCCGAAGAAACCATCGTGGATGAATCTTTGTTTATGATATCTTCAAGTAATCCGTGGTATGGAGATATAATCATCTATCTCAAAACCCAAAAATATAGGCCTAATACCTCCCACTCAGAACAAAAACGTATTCGGTACCAATCAAAAGACTACATGATCATCGGTGATACACTTTACCGTCGTGGTGTCGATACAGTTCTGAGGAGGTGCCTCACCCATGAGGAGGCTGAAAAAGTCCTAAATGATTTCCATTCAGGCGCGTGTGGGGGGCATCAATCTAGTTACGCTACAGCACAAGAATTTTTACAAGCAGGATACTTCTGGCCAACAATGTTCAAAGATTGCATAACCGCAGTTAGAAGTTGCCATGCATGTCAAATTTTCGACAGCAAAACCAGAAGACCACCCTCACCTATGTAGCCAATAGTTGTTGTTGGGCCATTCGCCAAATGGGGCATTGATTTCATGACATGTAACCCCACCTCGACCGGGGGGCATGGGTATATCATAGTCGCAGTAGACTATTTTACCAAATGGGCCGAGGCGATGCCTACATTAGATAAAACTGGTGAAACAACTGCCCTTTTCTTTTTCAATCATGTAGTTGCCAGATTCTGTGTTCCACAAGCTATAGTCACAGATCATGGATCACATTTTCGCAATCACATGATGGTTGAATTCGCTGCCAAATTAGGGTTGTCCCACGACAGCTCTACTCCATATTACCCGCAGGCCAACGGACAAGTTGAAGCAATCAACAAGGTCCTGAAGCAGATGCTGCAAAGGATGATTGGAGTCCACAAAAGGAGTTGGCACCTGATCCTGTACTTGGCCTTGTGGGCATAACGAACATCGGTAAGGAATGCAACTGGGTTTACACCCTTCCAACTGGTGTATGGCCTAGAAGCAATCTTACCAGTTCAGTGTGAAATATCTTCCCTCAAACTTGCAGTCGACCTTCTCCCTGGAACTTCAGAGAGGAGGTTCATTTCTTGGAACTAATCCAATTGGATGAAACCCGTCGTGATGCCGCTTTGGCTAACGAAACCCATAAGAAATGAGTCAAGGCGCAGTTCGACAAGAATGTCAAACCCTGTGTCTTCTTAGAAGGTGACTTGGTCTTACTTTACGACCAAGAATCCGATAAATTGGGAGCAGGTAAATTCAAGTCTTTATGGATGGGCCCCTATATTGTTAAACGTGTATTAGCAGAAGGAGCCTACAAGTTAATGGATTATGACGGGATTCCACTGGTGCAACCCCATAACGGGTTATACCTTAAGCGTTACTACGCATGATGCATTGTAGTAACCCATATGTTTTTGTTGCATTTTGTTTTCGCTAAGGGTAATCGTTTTGGTAAAGTAATCCACTTTTTAAATTTGTTGCAGATGTCGAACCTATTGGAATCATTTGTGGGATATGCTGACGGAGCGAGTCGTAGTTCGTGGAACCTATCTTCTGTAGCCTGGGCCATTTTTGATCCAAGCGGCGAGTTAGTAAGTTTCAGAGGAGTATGTATTGATCGGTAAACAAATAACATCACTAAATATAGCGTGTTGATAGAAATTCTCTCTGATGCCATCACCCATGGCATACGCCGACTTGTCGTCAGGCTAGACTCACAGCTCGTCATACTACAACTCACTGGTATCTACTCCGTCCGAAATCCAGCTATCTATTGCATGTTCCTAAGGGTCAAGATTTTGGAAAGGCAATTTGATTTTATTCAATATCAGCATATTTCCAGAAACTTAAACACATTAACGGACTCATTGGCAAATTATGTGTTAGATAGACATTTGCAACATTTATAAAAAGAAGCATTTCATCAATATTTGCATCAATATCATGTAACTTAACCAAAATAAAACTCCGAAAATCAAAAATATATATATATAACTGTTTATGTTTTACATAATGTTCTGTAACCAATACAAAATTGGTCAAATGACCCAAAACTAAAAATGATAGGGGGCACCCTAGTCTAATGAAGCTAGTGATAACAAGTCATCGCCTGTGCAATCATGCGTAAAAGCCTAGTCCATCGACTCGGCACGCCGGTAGTATGTCGCTGCAACCTCAGAGGCAGCTCGTCAGTCCTCACATCTGGAATACCAAGAGTGAGGCCCTCGACCTGATCCTGTAATGCTAAAAGAGTCTCAGCCACATCGAGGTCGTGAAGGATAGCCCTCCCCACAGCCTCTCCCGCTGGAGCGGCAGCTGGCACTCTCAGGCGTACTATTGGCCGAACTGGTCCGACATCTGCATGAGCACATGAGCTTTGATTAGTCTTGATAGAAAAATCACAAGAACATTATAAAGAGAAACGATAAACAAAGATATGGTCAAAGAATTTACCAATGGCGCCCCACTGCTCACCAGCCGACAATATCAAATCCGGGTCACCCTGGAAATCCATACCAGCATATGGATACTCAGAAAAAACCATCTCCTGACGATCGAACCACCCAAAGAAGGTATCAGAAAAGGAAACCTGAGACTGAACAACATGTCTGGACATATGGTCGACCCATCTCTGCATCCGTGGCTCATTCGGTGGAGGTAAACCAAGTGAAATATACTGCGGCTGCATCAGCGAGATCTTTTCCAAGGCAAAAGCAGTCAAAATAGAACCATATCCAAAGTTCTTCAATCTTCCGTTTTTCAGTTTGGTCATTTGTTCTTTCATCACAAAGAGTACTGCATCACACCAGTTGAACACCTTTGGTTCAAGGCATTCTAAGGCATACTGCATATAAGATCGGTTGGCCACATGAAGAGCCGCACTACCATCCATTCTAGCAAAAGTGAATAGAATGGTCGTCAAGGGCCTGTCAGTGACATCTCGGATATTGATCTTGCCATCCTTACTCGGCTAAGATCCCTCTCTACAATACCTACAAATGTAATCTCTCACAGATTCACCCCCACGGGCCGAACCTGATAATGAGATAGGGTCACCCCGCCTCGATAAGCCGGTCAAAAAATAGATGTCCATGACAGTCAAGGGGATAGATTTTCTCCTAATCTGGAACACCTGGTTGGTAGGATCCCAGGCATAGAGCAAATATTGCAACAAGTTGATTTGTTGCCTCATGCTAGAGATGCGGAAAAACTTGAACAGGCCAAGATGCAACGCACCTTTCGATATAGAAAGGGTGCGATGGAGCCAGGGCGAGTTTTTCAAATCCCAGAGGCTCAGAAAAACTAGAAAACATGCTCAGAATTCAAAAAGGAAAGAATGAAACTGAAGAGCTCAGGTTTAGCTCCTACCTAGTCTAGATGGCGCCAAGAATCGTCCATAGAATATCTCGGAATCGGCTAGTGAAAATCAAGGGGGAAAGCACCTCCAAAGCTCCAACAAACCAAAGTTCAAATGAAATGGTAAAATGAGAAGTAAAAAACCACTTTTAAATTACTTTTCACGTAATTCAAGTAAAATATTAGTGTTTTGACTCATTTTTCAAACATATATTGTTCATTTCTAACTAGTTTGATGAAGTAATTGAGCAGGCAGTACAACCTTTGAAGGAACAAAGTTATTAATGGTAAAATCAAGAAAATAAATGACCAGTATATCGAGCAGTTTTAACGCGGAATTCAAGCTCGTTAGAAAATAAACATAAACAATGAGCAAATGTTCCTCCAGAGTTTAAGCTCATTAAAAAATGAACCAATTTCTGGTAAGTAACCATTGTGAATGTATTACCATCAGCCTTTGAAGCCTTGGTCGTGTTATCATCATCACCTCCACTCTGTATTGGCTGATCATTCACCCCCATTTGATTGTTTACCCTTTTTGAGGAACAGTTGCGAAGAGTGATCTTGTTAGCCATCCTTGTGACACTGCCGTGATTGGAAAATTCCAAACCTTACCTGGAATCAGCTGCTACCCGAATCTATCACTCGTTCCTCAAAAAACGAGTCTCCTTTAAGCTCTTTTCAACTGACTCATAAAATATGAAAAGATTGCCGAGCCATTGGCCTCTCCAGCTCGTTAAAGTGACCGGAAGTGCTATCCCTCCTTTATATTTTAATCTTTTTTGGACTTGAGGGATTATTACACAAAAAGATCGAGTGCTTGTTTTGTTCGGCTCGTTAAAAGTACCGAAAATTCATCCCTTTTGTATTGTTTTATACTTTTTCGGACTCAAGGGATTATGTGATGAAAACGGATTTTTGGAGTTTTCTTTACGTCCCTTTTCAGACTCTCTAAAATTGAAAAGGACCGAGTTATCTTTGTCATTAAACTCATTAAAACCGAATAGCGACAAACTTGTCCATGACAGACAAGAAAGAGTTTCACTATCGCTAGGCTCGTTAAAACATAGCGAGGGGTTTGCCCGAAGGGAAAATTATAGAACAAGCATATGTTATCCTCCTCAATCTTGACAAAAATAAAGAGGTACTGGTCAGCAATGACTGGGGAAAAATTGGGAAGAAAACTTGAAGAAACTTTGTTGGTAGCAAGTCGCTCTTGAACATGACACTTTCACTCCGCATCCGAGTCGGGTTGGGTTGTTCCATTCACTGATCACATCACCGTGGTTCTGTCACACCATCCATATTTGGGGTTAATGCTACCGATCCATCATGTCAGTGTCGCCGATATGTTCAAGAGAAGTCACTCAGAGAATTCACCTGTGCCTCACCCACTGCAATACATTTACACTCCATTCTTTCATGACCGCCACCCTGAACCTTATATCACCATATCGTTTTCACCTCCATTAAAATCATTTGCTCCATTCTGTGTCATTGATGTGGGATTCACTAAGGCCCTCCTATGACGGATCGCTTCTTGTCAACATCAGCTCATTATCCAAGAAGTCGATCTAGGAACAACCCTTTTAGTACTTTGAAGCTTGCATGTCTCAATGGCAAGTTTCTCACTTTCGGCGACAGGTTTACATCAATGGCCTTCAACTGAAAGATTTTGCGTGGTGTTCGACACCAAGTCCCTTATTCACACCACGTGAATTGTACTGTAGTACCTTGAGGATCATCATCATTATCGGTAATTCCTCTCGATCTTGTTAACAACTTACATAATTGGCTGGTAATCAGGTGATGTCTTTCCATGTTCGACTCCAGAACATCTGTCACATGGATCGACTTGTACTTAGAGTGAAGATCGAACGAGATTGAAGACCCCGGGTCTAGTTTCATCCATCCAGGCTGTGATATATATTCAGGAAAATAAAGACATCAAATGTACATCATTGCTGCGCAGATAATCATCCAATATAAGAGATGATGGCTCTACCAGAATCATTAGTCTACACTCAGACGATTGTCTGTCTTATGTACATAAAAATGAATTTATAAAGCTGAGCATGGGAAATGCCTGCCTCAGCTAGATCATGAAAATATTATGAAGATAATGTATTGTATTGTATCTTATTACAAGTCGCCTTCCAACTTGAAAAAACTTCGGATCCTCATGATAAAGAATTTCACCCGACATCAAAAGATTAAAAACCTCATGCTTTAGGGGGCAACT
The DNA here is from genome assembly GCA_031772625.1 of Pinus tabuliformis. Classification (NCBI taxonomy): domain Eukaryota; kingdom Viridiplantae; phylum Streptophyta; class Pinopsida; order Pinales; family Pinaceae; genus Pinus; species Pinus tabuliformis. Next base: position 1,190,638,024 of record CM062816.1, on the reverse strand, counting down.
GTTATAGACATTTTTGGGCACTACAACCCCAATAAAAAATGTCCATAAACCAAGGGCTCCTAAGTCCCTAAAGGTGTTGTTCCAACCCCTAAAAGAACAAGGTCAACTGATTACAACATCTCCTAGAAGTTCTCCATGAAAAACTACTCAGAACTAGTCAAAATGGGACCATTTCACCTGCTCCATGGTCAAAGTGCGTTGCATCCAACCTAAATACACACAGTAGGTGCGATGCATGTTGAAAAGCCCTTCTATGGGGTGCGATGGGCGAGAGTGGACAAATGGAAGGGTCAATCCGCAAGGTGGAGGATCATGGAATCTTCCAGAAACTTCTCCTGTGACACTTGCCTCTCTGCATTCGCCCAGGGATGAGTAAGAGATCATCAATCTCCAAGTGGAATCAAGAACTATCAGAGAGAGGACACTAATCAAATCTCAGAAGTTGACTCACCTCCCTTGCAAACATCTATATATGGATCCCTCATCCCAGAGATCTAGAGGCTGGAATTTTGTATCTTGTAAGGATGTGCTGCTAGTTTCTTGGTGCAACATCATAGTGTTGGGTGATCTAAGATTTTCATGAGGTGAAGAAGGGCTTTCTTGCTGAGAGGATGATGCTGGGTTAGAAAAATTGGTTGTAATCCTCTTTGCTCTTTCTTGATTATCAATAAAGCTATTCAAGTTTTCCTCCACATTCTTGTATGATTGATGATTTATGCATTTGTGTGGTCAATATATATCTGGTCCTATATTGTTTATGATAGTAGATCTCTGTTCTTGGATAGTGTTATGCTTCTTTGATTCTACAGGTGCTCTTTCAAGCTGGCTTGACAAGGAAGTGAGTGGCAAAGATATATTAGAAGGGAGAGGAATCAAGCAAGGAACCAAGCGCAAGACAGAGGTTGGTCTCCTTTATTCCCCTCTTATCTATTTCTCATAAAGGAAAACAAAAGTGGTTTTATTTTGTTTGTTTCTAAGGTAGCTACCAGCCTTAGTGGGACTAGTAGCTATGCATAGACACTAGTTTTCCCGATAACATTAGGTGCCTCATGGAGGTTTTCACCTGAGTCTTTTTTTTTTTCTCTGAGTTGATGAGGTAGAAGTTGAGACTTACTCCACCACCATCACTGTCTTGCTGATGCCTTCAATGAATTATTTCTTTGACAAGAGCTTCTTGTAAACCTTCAATCTGTGCCCATTAACAAGTAAAGGAATAGCTTCTGCATCAATGGTTCTAATCTGCACTGAACCATTATCATGACATTTGTCTATGACATAAGGCCCTAACCATCTAGTCCTTAACTTTCCTTTAAAATATTTGTATCTGGAATCATACAACAAAGCCCAATCACCTTCTTGAAATTGTTTGTCCTTTTCATGCCAGATCTTCCTCTAAATCTGGAATCATACAACAAATCCCAATCACCTTCTTGAAATTGTTTGTCCTTTACATGCCAGATCTTCCTCTAAATTTGAGTCACCTCTGTGTGCAAGAGGGCCTACATTCTAAGCTCATCTAATCCATTAAGTTGGAGCAATCTCTCTTTTTGTGCACTGCTGAGACCTAGATCTAGTTGGGCTACCATCCTCAATGTGTTGTACTCAAAATTCAATGGAAAATAGGGCCTTCTTCCCATAGACCAACTCATAGGGTGTGAATCCAGTGGTGGTCTTCTAGGTGGTGTTGTAGGCCTAAGTGACCTCAACTAATCTGTCTACCCAATATTTTCTGCTATTGCTAACCACCTTGGTCAGAGTGCTCTCCAGCGCTCGGTTGGTCACCTCCACTTGCGCATTAGATTGTGGGGCATAAGGAGTGGATGTTATATGCTTGATCTTGTGCTGGATTAACAAGTCTTTAATCATGTTAGATGTAAACTGACTGCCTTGATCAGTGACCAACTCTCTAGGGTACCCAAACTTATAAAATACATTTTCCCTTAAGAACTCAGCCCTTTCTCTTCTGTTGCTACATTGATTTTCTTGGTTTCAACCCACTTGGTCAAATAGTGAGTGCACACAATGATGTATTTCTTTTGCTTGGATGGAGGGTCAATAGGTCCAATGAAATCGATGCCCCAATTTTGAAATGGCTTGAAAGTCAATTAAGGTTGCAGAGGGATTTCATCCCTTGGAGTAGGCTTTCCCATCCTTTGGCACTGATCACATTGAATAGTATACTTTCTCACATCCTGATGAATAGTGGGCTAATAATAACCAGCTTGTAACACCTTGAATGTTTTCCTATTTGATAAAAAGTGACCTCCATAAGGCCCATCATGACAGGTCAAAAGGATGTCAAAGAATTCCTCCTCCCTAACACATATTCTCAGAATTTGATCTGGGCCTAGTTTGAAGAGGTTGCCCCCAATCCAAGTGAATGGGGCACTTTTCCTCACAATCTTTCTTTTCGCTTTGGAGGACAAATTCAGTGGGAACTGTGCAGACACCAAGTACTTTTCTATGTCAGCAAGCCACAGAGAGAGAACTGAAATGGCGAATAAGTGTTCATCCGGTAACTAATCATCAACCATTCCTTCCTCCCCTACAGGCAAAGTTAATATGGACACAAAATATGCAACAACATTCTCCTTGCTAGGGTTATCAATAATAGTTATATCAAACTGCTGTAATAAAAGTAACCATCTAATAATCAGGCATTCACATCAGGTTTATTCATCAAATATTTAATTGTAGCATGGTCAGTATGTACAAATGTTTGGTAACCAGTAATGTAATGCCTAAATTTGTTCAATGAATGTACAATAGATAAGAGCTCCTTTTTGGTCACTTTGTAGTTTAGTTCGGACTTTGATAGATTCTTACTGATGAAGTAAATGGCATAAGGTAACTTGTCATCTATCTTGCCTAGAGCTGCTCCTAGGGCTTTGTGTGAGGCATCAGCATATATGTGAAAAGGAAGGGCCCAATTTGGGCCTCAGAGAATAGGTGCAGTGGTCAACTTGTCCTTTAGGGTGTCTAGGGCCTCTTGACAGCTTTTTGAGCATACTTTTGATGATGACTATCTTATTTGGGTCCACCTTCAGTCCTTGCTGGGATATTGAATGACCTAGAACAGTCCCTGCAGTCATCAAGAACTCACATTTTTCGAGACTAAGGGACAGGTTCATTTCAATGCATTTGTTCAACACCTTACCTAAGTTGGACAGAGCCTCCTATAAATCACACCCATAGGGTGTGAAATCATCTATATAATTTTTTATTGCATCATGGACTAGCTTGGAAAAGATACTTAGGACTGCTCTCTAGAAAGTGGTAGGGGCATTGCATAGGCTAAGAGGAAAAACCCTATAGGCGAAAGCACCCCAAGGAAAAGTGAATGTGGTTTTATCCTGGTCTTCCGAGCTGATCTGGATTTGATTGTACCCGATGAACCCATCTATGAAAGAGAAATTTTTTTTCCCTCCCAGGCCCTCTAGCACTTGGTCAATTAAAGGTATATGGAAATAGTCCTTCTTTGTTTCTTTGTTTAAATCTCTATAATCGACACAAATCTTCCACTTACCATTTTTCTTTGGAACCAACACAAAAGGAGAAACCCACTCACTGTCTGAGATTGGGTAAATTAATCCTACATCCAGCAACTTTTTCAGTTCTTCTTTGACTATATCCTTGAGAACTGGATTCATTCTCCTTTGGGGTTGTTAGATTGGTTTGCAACCTTCTTTGATATAAATGTGGTGAGTACACATTGAGGGTTGCACTCCCTTCATTTCCTTATAACTCCAAGCAAAGACATCCAAATGTTCCTTTAGCATGTAGCACAACTTTTATTCTTGGTGTACAAAAAGAGATGGGTTGATTTTCAAAGTTCTCTCAGGGCCGAATTCTATGGTTTTGACATGGGTAGGGTTTGAATCAGCTAAGCATAGATTAATATGATGGTTTTGTGGGTCTCCTTTACTACTTCCTCTAAGGACAATGTGCTGGGAGTTGGACTTTGGACTATGTGTTCAATCAAATCATCTTCATCCAGTGGTCCTCCTCCCATGGTTGTTTCTAAGGTGTAGAGTTGGGCTGAGTAGACTTCATCTCCTTCTTCCTCTTTTAGCCATAAAGGTAAGTCATGCTCTAGAGATAGCTGAGCAGGAGGGTACAGGACTAAATGCTTGGACATATGCCCATTTTTGATAGTCATATTTCCATCCCTACAGCTAATGTAGGCATCGACAGTGGCTAACCAGGGCCTCCCAAGAATGAGAGGGTAACCAGTAAGCTTGGCCTTAGGCTGGAGAACTAGGAAGTCTGCAAGGTACTCCCAAGAGTCAATGGATACCATCACATCCTCCAAAATCCCCTTAGGGGTCACTGTGGAATGATCTGCAAGTTGGAGGACTGTTGTGGTATTTCTCAATGAACCCTGGAGATTGAGCTTAAGCATGGTGTCCTTAGTCATTACATTAATGAAAGCCCCAAGATCAATCAAAGTGTGTGGGACAATGGTGCCATTGATGTGCACATCTACTATAGGGATTCCAGGGTCCAAATACTTCGGACAAATTACCTGCCTTAACATTAAGTCAGACAGCTGTCCAATGGCATTACTGGTAGGGGTGTCTCTTTTTCATCTCCCTGGATGTTTGAAGCACTTCTCCTTAATAAACTTGTTGTAAATAGGTACATCCTTTATGGCTTGGAGAAGTGGAATTTTGACACATAGATTTTTCAATTCACCTAGAAGTTCATTCTCTTTTGGGGTAGGCTAGACTGGATGATTTAATCTCTTGGGAAAGGGTGGTGGATTTACTCTAGGAATGATTTCCTCTCTCTTGTCCTCACTCTCCCTAGGCGGAGGTAGAGTTTGGTTGTCTGGGATTACTCTCCTAGATCTCAGGTTGATTTCCTAAATCTCCACAGTATAAATAGGATAGGATGTCTCTCCACTGTATACTTGTTGTTCCTGTCTGTTGTTTGGGTTTGGATTTGGCTGGGAAGGCATCTGGGGTTGTTTAGGTGGAGCAGGGTGTAAAAGTTGTGGTTGAGTAGGTGTTGAAGGAAATAAAGCTGGAGCATTGTTGTATGGGGGCCTCCACACCTGGGGCGGTGTATTCCACTAAGGCTGTGGCGGAGTATATGGCTGAAATGACTGGCTGGTCGGCTGGGAATGGTACTGAGGTGCAAAGGACCAAGGAGGAGGTGTAGAATAGGAAGGATGAGTAGGGGGTCCCTAAGAGGGAATGGATGTGGTTTGGTTGGGGTTGTAATATGCATGGGATGAACCTTGCATGCCGTGTTGGTATGGCTGAGGCCCATGAGGTCTCCTTTGATTTATGTAGTAGAGCTGTTCAGTCGCCCCTTCAGTCCCCTGATACACAACCTTTAGTCCAGGTAGAGAAGGGCACTTGTCTGTGGAGTGGTTTTCTTCACAAACTGAGCAGACTTCAATCAAATTCAATGGAAATTAATTCCTAGGGTGCCTCTTGGTGCATCTAGGGTAGAAAATGGCTAAGGCTCTCTCTGTCTCCTCCTGATTTCTCTTGATGTGCGTAGTGTCCATATGTAGGGCAAGGGTTTGCAACATCTCACTCTTGAAATCTTCCAACATGTTTCCAATTTCACCTTTGATGGAATCATGTATTGGAAGAGGATGGACTTACCATAGGTTGACTACCCCTACCTTTTTTCCTAGCTGCCATAAAATGTTTCCTAAAGACAGTCATGATATCTTCATAGGGTAGTTGGTAGATGACCCCTCCGGCTAGCAGGTTTAGGGTATCCAGAAGATATTCCCTTACCCCTCTAAGCACGACTAGCTTCAGCGACTCAAGATCAAGTGTGCACCTAGCCCTTTTGTAGCTAAGCTGGAATCTTTCTTCATAATCCGCTAGGGATTCATCATGCCCTAAGGTCATCCTAAAAATTTCCTCTTTAGTGTATTTGGACTTGCAGTAGTCTCGATACTTGTTGTTGAAGACTTACTACATCTGAGCCCAATTTGTGATGCTATCCCCAGGTAAACCCATGAACCAGCGCAAAGATGCATCCTTGAGAGTGGTTGGGAATAGTTTCAACTTCTGCTCATCATTGGTGTAATCATAGGTTCTACATATGACAACAAACTCAAACAAGCAAGTGTCTGGATCTTCTGAGGTCAGGCCATGGAAGTGGGGAAGATCATAGGGGCTTATATTCTTCATCTTCATATCCCCATTAGTTTTTCAAATGGGAAAGCCATCATCAACGCTTTCTTTATTCCCTCTATCATTTCTATTTTCAGCCATTGGGTCAATTGAAATGGGTTCTTCTTCTTCTTCTCCCCCTGTAGTCTCTTCAAATATCTCTGGTTGTTCACCTAAGGGGTTCTCCAATTCACAGCCACCGAAGAAGAGGGAAGGTTGGCTATTTGAAGCAGTGGGGGTATTGGGTAGAAATTTTCCTAAGTCATCCCTATTCCTACGAGGCATGAAAGAAGTGTTTTTGTTTTGTTTTGTGTTTTTTTTTTTCAAGCTTTGAAAATAATTGTATAATTTAAATTACAAATTGAATGAAAACTAATTGCTTGAATGAAATCTCACTTGCAGAATGGAAAATAAAGCAAATAATGCAGAATGGAAAAGAAATCAAACTAGATTAATTTTTTAGAAATGAAGCTAATAGCTGAATTTCAGAGATAAGAAATGGAAGAAAGAAAGCAGAAATCACATATTACTCAGACACCTCCCTGGAAACGGCACCAAAAAGTGATGAGCACTAGTATTGCAGCAAGAATGTTGCAACTCCTAGGGCTACCAACTTTACTTTATCAACCTTGGGTTTGTACAAACTTGGAGGTGACAGTGCTGTATACACAAGTAAATGTGATGGGCATGCTCTTTGTCACTGCTAAGCTGGTGGTATACTACTAAGGGTTTTCAAACTAGACTTCTATTGATTCAAAAGAAGCTTGATTAGCAATGAGGAAAAGAGAAATCTACACTAAAAGAAAGCTTGTCTACTGCAGTAAGGAAAAAGACTGAAATCAAATGCTAAAACACACCATTCTTCTAACTAACTGCTAAGAGGCTTTGCTTCAAAAGAATGCTAGTTAACATGTATGCAATCCTACTGTCCTAGGCATTCAAATTAAAACATCAATCATTCTACTATTGTGCATGTAAATGAATAAAATAACTCTATTTTTCTTTTTGTCTTTTTTGTGTGAAAGTGTGAAAGCTAACTTCTTTTGGTGATGTGGCAAGTGGCTTAGGGATGATGGTGAATGGTCAGAAGGCTTGAGAGACAAGTAGGGGTCCTTCTCTAGCTTCCTAGGGGATTTTTCCACATTCGGCATCAAAATAGGCCACTACAAGTCAACCTACAGGATGTTCTAATGCGTTCTACAAGATGTCCTGAATTCCTACAAGATCCCTTGTATTCCTACAAGATATAGCCGAGAGAAAAAGGAGGGATGTTGAAGGTGATGGAAGGCTTAGGGAAGGTGGATGGTGGATGGAATGAGGCAAGGGAGTGCCTAGGAATCCTTCAAAGCTCAAAACCATAGTTGTGAGATGGCTGGATTTGCTCAACAAGCTTGGAGAAGTACTCTTGTGAAATGATGAAATTGGTGAGGGTTTTAGTGAAAGAAAGTGATGACCATGGATGGATGAAGTTGGGATGATGTTTATGATCATGACATCTCTATGTATTGCTAAAACTCCTACACTGCGTCAAACATTGATATTTATCCATAAATCATGTAAACAAGAAGGATTTCAATTAACTAAGGAAAACAAAATTTCATGAGCTAGGTGCCTATTTCATGCATGGGAAGAACTTGTAGAATAATATGAAACATTGATGAGATATAATGTAAGATTGAAGATATCAGAAACAGAAATCAAATCCTATTCTTGAAAACTATAAAAATGCTGACCTAAGTAAAAGAAAACCCTAAATTCCACGAGAAACTAGAATTTTGTCTTTTTGGGGCTGCATAGGAGTTCTTTCCTCAAACCATGATCCCTGAAGGGAGGAGTGAGGCCAAATCCACCTACTGACAAATTTTTGATATTCCTTTATCTCTTCTAAGCTATTTATGAATTAAGTCACAAATGGAAGCAAACTAATTAAATCCACAACTACTTGCAATGAAATAATGCTAAAGACAATTCAACTATAAAATCAACTAAACATATAAATACAAGAAGAGGAGCCTTTGCTGCTAGGGTTGGGCCCTAACCCAAGAGCTTCAGCCCTCTGAGTCAACTCAGTGCTGGATTAAGGAAGTGATCATTCTCATTATCAAATCCAAAAATTACATAACAATGTCTTCCACAAGTCTTGAACTAAAAAATGACTAGTGTTTTTACAACAAAAATTCAAATCCTAATGAGGGTCTAGGCCTCTTTATTTATACAACTGAAGTATGCAATGACTTCCTTAAATCTAGGGAGGCTCACTCCAAACTCAAGATAAACCGACTCTTTAACTGTCACTTGCTCGACTGCCTTTTGATCTCCATGACTTCGCTGCTTGTACTTCGAGCTAGTGTGATTGATGGAGGAATATTCGAATGACTGAGGAGTAAATGAGGAGGATCTACCTCCTACAATCTCTCCTCCTTGTCTCATTCGAGTTTCAGCCCTTAATTAGCCAAAATTTTCATGATTTTCTCTCAAAAACCTACAATCAATGCACATTAGTCCACTAGGCATAATATCTCACATTGACTCATCTCATTAAGAAAAATGCAATCAAAATATGTAATAAATTATGAGAAGAGTTGATTTGAATAAGCCAGGAGGTGTATTAATGGTCCATATAGTTACCCAATCATGAGGGTCATCACCTACCATGAGTTGGGTAGACTCATGGAGAACTGCTTGCACTGTGACCTAAGCCTAACCCCTCTTACATGAGTTTCTACTTGAATCTAGTTTTAACTATTGGAAGCTGGAGGCTTTTAAGCTCCTTATCGCACGCTTCTAAGTTGGTTTTGTTTTCTTGGAGTAGTTTACTCACACACCTAGCTCCAAAACCCTAGTCTAAGCTAATGTTGGTGCACTACCAGTAAAAATAAATTATGAGTCTAATGAATTTCATTAGAGTGTTTATTTTAGTGGATTTTCTTTACTCAGTTGGGTAGTAGTGTGAAACAAAAATGGTCTGATGAACTCTTATTAGTAAATCCATAAATGCAACTGTATGAAGATGCCCTTTTTTTTTTCCTTTTTTCAAATTCGATGAAAACTAACTAGAGAAGGGCAAGACTATTTTCAGTCTTCAAAAGTAAAACAATTCGTACCAAATTCACCTCTCACTTATCCTACAATGAAATCCCCAAATTTATAAAAATCTAGACCCAAAAGAAAATTAAAAAAAAAAAATTTGAAAAGAGGCCAAATAGTCCCTAAGCTAGAAAACAAAGCAATTAAAAAAGATCAAAACTTGGAGTTAATTCCAATTGAAACACTCTCAAGTAATCAACAAGAAAGCCAAAAAGTGGAAATAAGAAGGCGATGCAAATAAGTTAGGGTTGTAGCACAATGTCTCAATGAGAGGCAATGTTCTATGTGGTCAAAACCAAACCCTAATAGTAGGAAATACTAGGAAAGATTGCATGGGAGTAACATAATGTGAATGTGAAACAAAGAATAGACAAAACACACCAATTCAACTTTTCAAGTCACAATTCACACAACCATAAATAATGAATACCACCTCTTGCAAACAAAGGCAAGCACACAAGAAATAATGCAATCACTCAAACAAAGGAAAATGAAGCCAAATATGGTTGCAATACTAGAATCAAAAGCATATTTTGGCTTCTTCTTGATCAACTAAATAAATCTGAAAAGTTAGGACCATTAGCCCCAATGAAAGCACAACAAATCTCTAATAAAGAACCCCTAGAGTAGTACCAAAGGAGGAAACCAACACAACAAGAGTGCACTCAAATATGATATGTTTCATAGTTGAAAGTAATAATATAAAATATATCCTAAAATCCAAGAACCATTCATAGAGAAGGGAGTTGAAATTGAAACAAAATCAACCAACCAAGAAACCATAACAAGAAAAAATAACAAATCTAACCCAAAGAGATAGATATGGATCAAATCAGTAGTAGATATGGACTCAGAAAAAAGAGCTGAAAAATAGAGCTAATCAAAAGGACTGTGTGCTATAGGATCTCTTAGAAGAATTTAAAACTCCTAGCACAGTTGTAGGGAATGACACATGCATAGTGTGATTATGTTAAGGTACAGTTGCAAGGATTGAATGATCCACCCAACTATTTTGGAAGAATAGCTTTGTACACCCTTTTGTGCCAACGACTATGGAGGAAATTTGGTTTTTTAAGAGATGTGCAAGCAACTAAATGAAATAAAGGCCAAAATATAAAATCTATGGCTCAAAATGACTCACAATTGCACAAAGAAATTTAGGAAGACCAAAAAAACCAGATCCAAAGTGAAAGAGAAGAGATCTTAAGACAAATAGGGAAAACTCCCTAACAGGGTTTCCAATTTTGTTATGGCTATGTTTGCACAACCACTAGGAGTTATTTCTCTATAGTCTTGGCCCTAAAAATACTTCTAGACAAAGGAGCATATGCAATGTAACAAGGAGTGTACAAACAAGTAGATCTCCAAACCATACAAGAAAACCAATCATCCATGCATGGATTTCCCTATTCTAGGGTTTGAGTTTGGTACCCAAGATCCATGTAGGTTGATGGAAAATATTGGATCTGATGTAAAGAATTCTTACTCCAACTAAGAGATCTGGTCCTCTCGAATAGGTCCGAATCTTGCACACAATCACCACCAAAAAAATCACACAAATGGCCTTTTGCAGAGGACCATCAACTCAAACAAATCAACATGAACAATAAATTATAAATACAGATTTAATGAAAGGGAATATTTACTTCTACAAAGAATGTATACCATCACATATGGATCTTCTCCTCTAGATCCTAGAGACTCCTCTTCTCTAAGAAATATGACCTTGAGACCAAAATAAATCACAACCTCTCACATAATTAGAATAAAAAAATGACTCTCTAACTCTCCAAAACTAGTTTAACCCCCAAGGATAGACTAGTATATAAAGACCCAAAGGGCTTCCAAGGAGGATGAATGAATATTATTATGGTGAAGAGAAGTTAGGAAGCTTCTCTATAATGCACCCAAGCTGTAGAAAATCATGTAGATTCACAAGCCCATGCAATGTACTAAAGCAAGGACAAGAATCTACTTCTATTTTCAACTAGCGGAAGCCAATAGATCGATGAAAACAATATGAACAAGAATAAGATAAATAAATGGCACATAACACAAGATGTATTTGGGGAAATCCACTACCCAAAACCTCACTATCTTTATTGCATATATCAGAAATATGAGTGAATATACAAAGCTTGTTCTCACAAAAACAATTCCGCATAAGTATGCTCAACTCTCTTAGCTCACAAGCTACCTCAAGCCAAATCCTTAGCATATTTAATAGTTCTCCAAGCTCATAATATCTTGCGTAATTCCTAGGATGAATATCTTGTATTTAAATGGAATTCGCGCTTCCAAAACTACGGAATCCAAACATAGGTCCTTCTCTAATTGCATGCATGATATTTACAACTCAGTAAATCACACAACTAATAGTACACTGTCCCTGCATTCTAGTCTCAACTGGGCCTTTCCCAGAATTGACATGCATCAGTTTCTGATGAGGGAATCTTTAGTTAACTAGAGTGACACTTATGGATGCACTAGTGCACCAACTGAGTGTTAGCTCTCTATTAGTTCCACAAATAGTTTGGAACTAATTTAACTGAACATAACTCAGTAAACTAAGTTATCTAATTTAACACTCAATTTAAACTCATATTGGACCCCTGAAACTTAGGGAGAACATATACATGACTTCAGAAAGACTTCCAACTCGAAATTCCTAAGACAATTAAGTTAATTAAACTTAATTAACTATTTACAATTTTCTATGAGAATAGAACTCGATTTTAATTCTCACTTTAATTCAAGGACAAATTAAACTTGAATTTCTTGTTGCCATTTCTCAACACAAGCCAACTTGAAGAGATAAGATATCATGTGGCTTCAAATTAATCTCCCAGGGAAAGTAAGCCTCTAGAACATCATCCAGGGTCGCAGGGATTGAACTGAGAAACTTTGACTCTAATCGCTATGAAAAAGGGTACTCCATGCGACTGGAAGGCTAGAATCACTCTTTCAGACACTAGGCCCCATCGACTATGGAAAAAATTAGGTCAAAAGATAGTTCAAAGCTCAGAAAGTGGTCATTAGTAAAATGAATCATGAGTACTGACTCTAGGTAGAAAAATAGGCTGATAACAATATCATCCAGATACACAACCACAAAATAATTGGTGAAAATATGCAAGATATCATCCATCAACCTCATGAATGTTGTTGGGGATTTTTTCAAACCAAAGGGCATGACCAACCATTCAAAAAGACCCTCCTTGGACTTGAAAGCAACCTTCCATACATTAGTTGGTTTTATTAGGACTTGGTGGTAGCCAAAATTCAAATCAATCTCACTGGAGTACTTGGATCCCTTGAGTTGGTCAAGAAGGTCATTAATATGAGAAATCAAATATTATTTCCTGACTATGATTTTGTTTAGAGCCTAGTTGTTACAGGGAAAAGTGTCTATATAGAACTACTCTATCCCACTAAGGTGTGACAGCTGCCTTAGAAACAAACAGAGAAAAGCTACTTTCGTTTTTCCTTTATGAATTATAGATAGAGAGGAACAGAAAGACCAACCTTTGTCTTGCGCTAATCTCCTGATTTGATTCCTCTCTTCTTTGATAGTCTTCAGCTACCTGCTCCCTTACATGCCTAGCTTCACAAAGTACCTGTAAGATCACAGCAGCATAGCACCATACAAAGACATGGATCTATAATCCTAAACAATCTAGGATCAGATGTAAATTGACCATACAAATGTAGCAAGCATCAATGACACAAGAGCATGGAGGAAAACTTGAATAGCTTTTATTGATAAACAAGAAAAGAGCCAAGAGGAGTTACAACCAGTTGTTCTGACCCAGCATCAACCTCCCGGCAAAGAAGCCCCTCTTCACCTCAAACAAAGCTTAGATCACCCAACAATCTGATGTTTGTCTCAAGAAACCAACAACAATTCCTTACAATATGCGAAATTCCAGCCTCTGGATCTCTGGGATGAGGGATCCATATATAGATGTCTGTAATGGAGATGAGTCAGCTCATGATTTGATTAGTGTCTTCCCTCTGATAGTTCTTGCTTCCACTTGGAGATTGATGGTCTCTTACTCATCCTTGGTCGAATTCAGTGAGGCAAGTGTCACAGGAGAAGATTCTGGAAGCTTCCATTGCCTCTCCACCTCGCGGAATGACACTGCCATTTGTCATTTCTCGCCCATTTCACCCCATAGAAGGGATTTTTGAAATGCAACATACCCACACAGTGTATTTAGGTGAGATTCAATGCAATTAGCCAGTGGAGCAGCTGAAATGATCCTATTTTGACCAATTCTGAGCAGTTTTTCATGGAGAACTTCTGGGAGAAGCTGTAATCTGTTGACCTTGTTCCTTTAAGGGTTAGAACAACACTTTTAGGAACTTAGGAGCCCTTGATTTATGGACATTTCATGCTTGGGGTTGTAGGGCCCAAAAATGTCTATAACAGTTGCCCCCTAAAGCATGAGGTCGTTAATCTTTTGATGTCGGGTGAAATGCTTTATTATGAGGATTCGAAGTTCTTTCAATGCTGGGAGGAGACCTGTAATAAGATACAATACAATACATTATCTTCATAATATTTTCATGATCTAGCTGAGGCGGGCATTCCCATGCTCAACTTTATAAATTCATTTTCATGTACATAGGACAGACAATCGTCTGAGTGTAGACTGATGATTCTGATAGAGCCATCATCCTTTTGATTGGATGATTATCTGTGCAGAAATGATGTACATTTGATGTCATTATTTTCCTGAATATATATCGCAGCCTGGATGGATGAAACTAGATTCGGGGTCTTCAATCTCATTCTATCTTCACTCGAAGTACAAGTCGATCCATGTGAAAGCTGTTCTGGAGTTGAACATGGAAAGACATCACTTGATTACCAGCCAATGATGTAAGCTGTTAATAGGCGCGAGAGGAGTCATAGATAATGATAATAACCCTCAAGGTGCTGCAGTACAATTCACGTGGTGTGAATAAAGGACTTGGCGTTGAACACCACGCAGAATCTTTCGGTCGAAGGCCATTGATGTAAACCTGTCGCCGGAAGTGAGAAACTTGCCATTGAGGCATGAAAGCTTCAAAGCACTGAATGGGGTGTTCCTAGATCAACTTCTTGGATAATGAGCTGATGTCGACAAGATGCGATCTGTCACAGGAGGGCCTTAATGAATCCCACATAAATGACACAGAACGGAGCAAATGATTTTAGTGGAGGTGAAAACGATTTGGTGATATAAGGTTCAAGGTGGCGGTCATGAAAGAATGGAGTATAAATGTATGGTAGTGGGTGAGACACAGGTGAATTCTCTAAATGACTTCTCTTGAACATATCGGCGAAACTGATGTGATGGATTGGTAGCATTAACCCCAAATGTGGATGGTATGATGGGACCATGGTGATGTGACCGGTGAATGAAACAACCCAACTTGACTCAGACACGGAGTGGAAGTGTCATGTTCAAGAGCGACTTGCTACCAACAAAGTTTCTTCAAGTTTTCTTCCCAATTTTCCGCAGTCATTGCTGACCAGTACCTCTTTATTTTTTTCAAGCTTGAGGAGGATAACATATGCTTGTTCTATAATTTGCCCTTCGGGCAAACCCATCGCTATGTTTTAACGAGCCTAGCGATAGTGAAACTCATTCTCGTCTATAGACAAGTTTGTCGCTATTACACTTTTAACGACTTTAACGACAAAGATAACTCAGTCCTTTACAATTTTAGAGAGTCTGAAAAGGAACGTAAAGGTAACTCCAAAATTCCTTTTTCGTCATCTAATCCCTTAAGTTCGAAAAAGTATAAAACAATACAGAAGGGATAAATTTTCGATACTTTTAACGAGCTGAACGAAACAAGCGCTCGATCTTTTTGTGTAATAATCCCTTAGGTCCAAAAAGATTAAAATTTAGAGGAGGGATAGCACTTCCTGTCCCTTTAACGGGCTGGAGAGGCCAATGGTTCGGCAATCTTTTCATATTTTACAAGTCAGTTGAAAAGAGCTTAAAGGAGACTCGTCTTTTGAGGAACGAGTGATAAAATGGGTAGCAGCTGATTCCAGGTAAGGTTTGGAATTTTCCAATCACGACAGTGTTACAAGGATGGCTAGTGAAATCAATCTTCGCAGCTGTTCCTCAAAATGGGTAAACAATCAAATGGGAGTGAATGATCGACCAACGCAAAAGTGGAGGTGACAGTGCAAACACGACCAAGGCTTTAATGGCTGAAGCAATACATTCACGATGGTTATTTATCGGGGAATAGTTCATTTTTTAACGAGATTAAACGCGGGAGGAAACATTTGCTCATGGCTTATGTTTATTTTTTAATGAGCTTGAACTATGTGATAAAACTGCTCGATGCGGGTTTATTTTTTAACGAGCTTGAACCTTGCAGTAACACTGCTCGATTAATCCAGTCATGTGATAAGAATGTCTCATATATAAAAACGACAATTTTTAGAGTTTTTCCCCACATCCTTTCTTTATGCAAGTTAGGAAACGACCAATCCTACGAGTTTAAAGGGTTAGAGGACCTACAAATTTAAAAAAATAAATAGTCGCTCTTCGCTTGCACGCTAAAAGGCTTGCATGCCCCCAAGTATAAAATAGAATATCAAGGTTACCCCTTCTTTAGTCTGTTAAAAAATTTGTTGTACCGGGAGAGGCCTACCTCTTACAAGTTACCCAAAGATTGTTCTTATTCACAGCGCAAACAAAACACTTCTTCGGCGATGTCTACCGAAATAGACAAAGGTGAGTGAAGGAGGCTACCCCACTCACATAAATTTGACAAGAGAATATTGTTCTAGAATAACCCCCTCTTCCAATCACGGACGGGAGTACAGACTAGTCATATTTTCTCACGGAAACCTACCCTATACCCAAAGTTTTCCTGCCGAAGCAGATCAGGGTGCATGCCCCCTGGGTTTCAGTCATGTCCCTTGAATCACTCGCGCTCATCGGGTGGACAGACTGGGGATTGAGACATTTCTTGCGTGAAAAGACCATTCAGGGATGGTATATGACTATTTGCTATGCGTGATCCAGGAAATGAAAGCTGGTCTACGAGCTTGACCACTCTTCCTTTGTGCGGAAAACACATCACTCTAAAGAGTGATGAGATAATGGCTCTCATGCAATAAATATAGTCTCGTCCAAGGAGTAGATTGTAATCCAGGGGTCCTTGAACTACCATCACGTTCATGTGAACAGTTTTCCCTCTCAATGTTATGGGCACATTGGGAAGGATCCCTAACGGTCGACTGGTTCCTTTATCAAAGCCTGTTAGATTTCTCATCTCAAGCAAAAGCGACGGCGAACCAAGCGCTTTCCAAGTAGTTGAGGAAAGGATACTCACAGAAGCCCCTTCATCTATGATGGTACCGGCCATAACCATTCTATATATTTAAACAATGATTCGGAATGGTATACTAGCTGGTAAACGGGGTCTGCCTAGTTGATTCCAGTCGAAGGAGACAACTAGGTTGCTTGGAGGTGGGACCGAATAGACGGTTGGGTACGAATCTGACGAACTTCCTTCCTGCGGTAAAGGAACGGGTAAATTGCCCCCATGTTCGTTGGAGTCTGTGCTTATGAAAAGAATTTGGACAGTGTCATCCTTGTTCTCTTTGGTGATTGTATCATCTGAAGATGGAACCTCTGAAGGCAAGACCGGGTCAACTGTCGCCTTGACCTTTTGACTTTTGTCTGGTATGGGTTCAGATGGTTTGTCTTCAATGATAGATGCTTCAGCCGACCACTTGAGCAGGCCAGTTGGATTTTCAACTAGTGACGGACTCGGCAAGAGTTTTTTATATCCAGGAGGAAGTCGTAACGGTGAAACTGGACAATCGTCCAAAACTCTTTTAGCTTCTTCTAAGAAGGGACAACGGTGGACGGCATGGTCGCCTTCGCACAGTTTACAAGGAAATCTATATTTTCCTTTTTGTCCTGGGGCTTCACTTTCACTAGTTGACGGTGTGTTTTCAACATGACCATCAGAGGTTGACGACACTGGGTTGTGCAAACGAGGAGACCAGTCCCTTAAGATCCGAGGGATGCAAGGACAATCTCTGTGATAGTGGTCTCCTTTGCAAATGACACATGGCGATTTAGGCCTGGTCGGTGTAGTGTGTGGATTTTCGCTAGATGACGCTCGTTTTCCCCCATTCACTTTTGGCTCCTTCTTCTTCTTCTCTTTCTTCTTCTTTTCCTTCTTCTCCTAAGTACTTGAATTTTGGCTTTACCAGCCCCATCAAGAGAAGAAGAAGGAGGAGAGGAAGAATTAGAGGAAGTAGAAGGTTGGTGGGTAACTCTGGACTCGTCTAGTTGCTGGTTCGATTGTTCAGGAATTGTGGTGTTCTGAACAACAGAAGTTGAGAAGAGCCATACAGGCAAGCCGATTGTCAGTCCTGGAAGCGATAATGTGGCCATATGGGGTGCACCAACATCTCCCCAAGAGGAGAAGGGACTAGGATTCCATCCAAGGGGAATTCCTTGGTTGGTGGATTCCATTTTCTCAACCCAAGATCAACGTAGGAAAGGGTAATGAATATTCCGTTTAAAATAAATTTTAGACGCTTTGACACAACTTGTTTTTTCAGTTTTTAAGAGTCGAGAAAAAACAAAAGATGACTCTAGTCGCCTTCGATTTTTAATGAGCCTGAAGTGACAAGTGCTCAGATGGACCTTTTCTATTAAGGAGTCTGAAAAAGAACAAAAGGGACTGCTATGGAAATCTAGGTAGAGGGATTACCAAACCAATCGCAAAACTGCAGAATACTTTTTACGGTACGACAGTCAATCTTCTTGAAAGCTGTGTTCAATGCATTGCGATTGATAGGGCTGCAGACACAGCTTCCTATGGATAAAGGATTAAGCCTATTGGGGTCTCCCAAAATATACTCGACGGTATGTGGGAGCACAAGTCTGTATTGGCACTTATCGTCTCAAAGTGGAGGAATCACCCAACCATCAGTGAGAACAACAGTTACCAGTCTTTACGACGCCGGAATACGTCTCTAGCCTAGACTTCTAAATGTTGTGCGTTAAGTTCCAAAGCGTTGTTAGATTCATTGAATTTATTTTAAGTTGATCTTGTTTATGAAGTTTGCCTTTCAGGTTCACCACGAGATGTATATGTAACTCCTAAAATGAAATCTAAGATGATAAACAAACTTTTTATCTTCTTTGTGCAATGAAAATCCTAGCTACTAAGGAAAAGAAAGACAAAATCTTTTCACAAAGAGCAAAGAGCACACTCTAAATGCACTTTCCTAAATCAAGCCAATCAGACTGTCTATATGCAAATGCACATGCATGTATTTGTTTTCGACTTTCTTAGTATATGAATGCTAAAAAGAAAGTTGATGCACAAATATGAATTTCTTTTCAAGCGACAAATATCAACAAGTTTCTTTTCGAA
This sequence comes from Pinus tabuliformis, assembly GCA_031772625.1. Taxonomy (NCBI): domain Eukaryota; kingdom Viridiplantae; phylum Streptophyta; class Pinopsida; order Pinales; family Pinaceae; genus Pinus; species Pinus tabuliformis. Next base: position 1,190,619,380 of record CM062816.1, on the reverse strand, counting down.
ATCAAAAAATGGAGACGATCACAACACTTTATGATTTTGAAATGAATACTTGTTCTTGACACTAGAAAATTACAAATTCAGACCAAAAGCAATAGTAATAGGATAATCAACCATCAACAACAATCAAACTCTTTCCTACGATTGAAATCGACACTTGCGACAGTTTCAAATCAAAGGACGACAATACGATTATGCTACTTTTGCAAAGGAGAAGTGAAAATGACTCAACAAACACACAAAAACATGTACAGTTCTTTTGAACAAAGGAGGTGGAATAACAACAAGGAAAAGGGGTTTCAAACAGACATATATTGATCACAGGTAGCAAAATTCAGGAATAGAATTGGAAAGAATGAATCACAGAAGCCAAAACTGCACAGAGCCTAGCCTGATCAGCACACCTGTAACACAGAGAATTTGAAATGCAGGGAAGCTTGTCCACTCGGGAAGTGTGCTGAAGTTCAGATTCTCTGAACAGTACCTACGCTGGGCCAGAAACGAGACTCTGTTTGGATTCCGGGTCACAGTTTGCAGTTCAGTTCTTGGGTTTTGGCCGAGCAAAAAGCAATCAGTAATGCAACAATCAGGGGTAGATCTAAGGAGGATCTAAGAGCTATGACAAGGGCAATCAGATAGTTTGTGAATCAGTTGTTTAAATCATAAACAGATCCACTAGATGGATTGAAGTAGTAGTTATCTACTTTACATTTGATATGGAAAATGCAGTTCGAATACTACCTATAAGTTTATGAAAAAGACAACAAAGAATGATAAACAAACAAACTAATACTTCCCCAGTGGAGTCGCCATTTTGTTACAGGGAAAAGTGTCTATATAGAACTGCTCTATCCCACTAAGGTGTGACAGCTGCCTTAGAAACAAACAGAGAAAAGCTACTTTCGTTTTTCCTTTATGAATTATAGATAGAGAGGAACAGAAAGACCAACCTCTGTCTTGCGCTAATCTCCTGATTTGATTCCTCTCTTCTTTGATAGTCTTCAGCTACCTGCTCCCTTGCACGCCCAACTTCACAAAGTACCTGTAAGATCACAGAAGCATAGCACTATAAAAAGACATGGATCTATAATCATAAACAATCTAGGATCAGATGTAAATTGACCATACAAATGTAGCAAGCATCAATGACACAAGAGCATGGAGGAAAACTTGAATAGATTTTATTGATAAACAAGAAAAGAGCCAAGAGGAGTTACAACTAGTTGTTCTGACCCAGCATCAACCTCCCAGCAAAGAAGGCCCTCTTCACCTCAAACAAAGCTTAGATCACCCAACAATCTGATGTTTGTCTCAAGAAACCAACAGCAATTCTTTACAATATGTGAAATTCCAGCCTCTGGATCTCTGGGATGAGGGATCCATATATAGATGTCTGTAATGGAGATGAGTCAGCTCATGATTTGATTAGTGTCTTCGCTCTGATAGTTCTTGCTTCCACTTGGAGATTGATGGTCTCTTACTCATCCTTGGTCGAATTTAGTGAGGCAAGTGTCACAGGAGAAGATTCTGGAAGCTTCCATTGCCTCTCCACCTCGCGGAATGACACTGCCATTTGTCATTTCTCGCCCATCACACCCAATAGAAGGGATTTTTGAAATGAAATGCACCCACACAGTGTATTTAGGTGATATGCAACACACTTAGCCAGTGGAGCAGCTGAAATGATCCTGTTTTGACCAATTTTGAGCAGTTTTTCATGGAGAACTTTTGGGAGAAGCTATAATTTGTTGACCTTGTTCCTTTAAGGGTTAGAAAAAAACTTTTAGGGACTTAGAAGCCCTTTATTTATGGACATTTCATGCTTGGGGTTGTAGGGCCCAAAAATGTCTATAACATTAGTAATTAATGCAGAGCCACACGGTCCTATCTTTCTTATACATGGGTATAATTGGCCTTCCAAAGGGTGAGGAACTTGGATGTATGTGCCCTTTTTGGAGCAGTTCTTGGATTTGGCACTTTATTTCCTCATTTTCCAGAATTGAGTGATGATAGATTGACCCATTTGGTAGAGACATGTGGGGTGCCAAATCGATTGAATGCTTGACTTGACAGTGCAAAGGAACCCCAATGGGTGAAGAGAATAAGCCTTTGTATTCTTTCATGACCTTATCCACTCGCTTCTACTGCATGGAGGGGCCCTATGTGGAGGCCATGGATGTGGCCACAATCTTCTCCTTACTTTGAGAGTGAATCAGGAAGAAGACAAATTTCTCGGTTTGGGAGATGACCTTACTACATTGCTTAATGAAGATCAAAGAAAAGTTAGTAGGTGGAGCTACCTCTAGTATCCTATATAGTTATCTGCATAAATATTAATAACACTATGAGGTCTAGATCCATATACAAAATGATGCTACCAAAAGTATGGTTGGCCTAAAAGAACATCACAAACTTCAAAGGGGGCAATATCACACAATACCTCACCCTTGAAGGGCTTGATGCCATAGGGCAAGTGACGTTGTTGGTAGGCATGGAGATACTCCCCTTGGTGGAGCCACTCGATGGTGTATGGATTTAGGTGTGGTGTTGTCAGCAGGGCTAATTGTTTAATGGCCTCAGATATTAATACGAGGTTCTTTTGACTTCCTCTATCAACAATGAAATATAGCGAAGCACCCTTCAACCACATTTTTGAGTGAAATAGGTGATCACATTCATCCATATCTTCAGGATCACTTTGCTGGACCTTGGTGGTAGTAATGGTGGCACTAGGTTTTTCATCAATGATCTACTTCCTCTTATCTATGTTTGGTTCAGAGTCAAAACTTGCATATGAATCTGAGGCTTTAGTATTAGACACCAATGACTGCCTTGCGTGACATTCATTGCTGTTATGAGAGGGTTTCTTGTGGAACTTACACCACTTTCCCATGTGTTTTTTCATCTTTCCATTACCATTCTTTGTTTTCGACATATATGGGTTGCCATAGGGTGGTCTCCCTTGGATTCATCCTTTGTTAAATGATTTTGGGATGTGATTCTTCTACTTCTGCTATGAGGGATTCACATATCCGAAGTCTCCCTTTTTTTGTTTAAATTTTTTCTTGACTTTGATAGCATATTGGCATGCTATGCTAAGTGAGGAGGTGTCCATGAAATCCACTTCTGTATCTGTGTAGACAACTATGGTACTTGAGCACTAGATGTCACTTAGAGTCTTTGATACCCAACTTGGTGTGCAAGGTATTGAAGATATTTGTGAACTTTGGCATTTTTGGTCCCTTTCCTACCATAGTGTGGCCTATCTCATGTATTGGTCTTCATAGCTTCCAATAGGGTAATATTATTCCTAAATAACATCCCTAAAAGAGTCCCAAGTGGGTGCGATCGTAAACAACATGGATTCCTCTGTGGCGCTTTACTCATGGTAAGTCTCCTGCCAATCCTTGATGTAAGGGAAACCTTAAGGAGTGTAAAGGTAATATTTTCTCTATTGGAAAAATTGTGAACCAAAGAATACCCTTCTAGCATATTTAACCATTTGTTTAGAGCATCTGCATATATATGGCCTTCAAATATAGGAATATCAAAATTAACTTGTAACTTGAATAAGGCAGTGCCTCCAAATTGGCCACTTGATGAAGGTGTGTCACCTATTGGCATCTATTGAAGGATCTAGGAAAAATTATCCATCATCTCATTCTTTTGTTGCACTAGGGCTTCCTCAAGCAAAAATTTAATAAGATCTCCTACTCCCTTGTCTTTCTTTTCTTCCACCATGGGAGCTCATCAGGGTCAACGAGGATGGTTTTGCGAGGGTTCAAGAAGTCCGAGACCCAAATACCTCGACCTCATTAAGGACATGCACATAAAAATAGATAAAGAGTAGAATTCTTTGATATTGTTGATCCAAATTTGTGAAGGGAATGAAATGAAATATAGACTTATAACAAAAACATAGAGATTTAATGAAAATTGACCTATTAATAAATGGAAAATGTTAAAGCTATAAAAATGTAGAATGAAAGCAAACTAGCTTGAATGGTAGTAGCTCATCTTTGAGAAGCGATGTGATGGTTATGCGCCTTCGCCAATGTGAGTTACAATGAGGCTAACAATTCATTTTAACATCAGAAGTAATGAGGAAAAAAAAATTCCAAAAACCTAATCCTATGAGATAAAACACCAAAAAGATTATGGGCCCCACTAGGGTTAGTTGATACATCAACTTCTTGGGGTCATAACTTTTGCATACAATATCGATTTGGTGCGCTTCGTAACCTGTTGGAAAGGTATAACTGAGTTTCGACCGACCTAGGCTTGACCTATAACTACAACCTAAGTCACTACCATGTCACAAAAACATCATTTAGGGCCTCAAAATGACCCTAAAAGTTTGGGACCTAAAAAATTGTAAAAAATATGCCAAAATGGGGAATTATGCTTTGAGCCAGCAGAGTAGGTGGATAGCCACTGATATCCACCTAGATCATTCCTAGATGAATTAAGACTTCAACCTTATATTTTGGGAAAATTAACAACCTAAATTTACATATAATTTGCTAATCTATATTAAAAACATTGAAAATCTACACTTTTCTTATTTAAATAAATAATAATAAACTTTAAATTTATAATTAAATATATCAAATTAAAAGAAAAAAGAAAAAGAAAGAAGTAGCCTTTATTTTTGCAACAAAAATTAAAAAAACAAAGAATAAGTCTCTATCCTAAAGACAAAAACAAACCTATAATATACTATATTAAACATACATGAGGATTTCCATGAGTAGAAAGTAGATTCTATTGTAAACAAGCACGGTCATCTTGCATATTTATTTTCGTTTCAATAAGAATGGATGGTTTTTACATACCTTTAGTTTTGCATACGTAGTGTGTAATTATGAAGGTTATCTTCTCCAATTTCTAACATCAATAAGGTGTAATACCATTCCTTTTTCACTCGACCTCACAATTAGGTCCTCATTTAGTCTCCCATAACTTAAACTTTTTGTACACCATTTTCCCCAACTAACTTAAAAATTAGTTTTAGTGCCATTATTTTTTCTTTATTATTAGTGCTCTTGCTAAGGCCTACTTAAAATTTATATAATGAGGTCACCTAGTATTTAGAATTACCCCAACCCATCCCATTGTGGCCCCAGCTAAGTAGCACCATCAAACTATATCCGTTATCTTGATTTATCAATTTCTTCAACCACCACTACCCTAGGAGGTCTAATGTACTTTAGTTTAAAATTTCTAAGGATAGCTAAAGTTTACGAGGCACATAATTGAGGTGGGGGCCATTTTCCTTCAAGCGATGTTGAACTTATGGCGTTCCATATTCCATATGAAACCACTAAAGGTTTGTAAGGTTTTATGATAGAGTTCCCCACCATTGAGCCAAACATTCCTCTATTGACTATCTTTCTCAAACATGTATAAGACCTATAAAGACCTCAAATATTTCCATACAACACCATCATAATTATATAAAATTGACATATGTGATAATTTCTCATCACATACCTAATATAGAGGGAATTCGCTAAGACACTTCCAAATCCTTCTTTATATATTTTCATAAGTTTGAACTTTATTCCTAAGCACTACTTGAATTTCCATACTAGTTTGAACCACCATGCATGCTCATCAAAAACTTCTTCCTCCCTAATGCAATATAGCCCAATTTTCTAAAATATTCACTTCTCATGGGATTTCTTGACTAGACCAACACATCCTCCTCTTCCTTTGTCCTCAAATGACTTTCTTTGAGTGTTAATTTATGTTTCCCAAATATTTCCCTTCTCACCTACAAAACCCATAGTTCACGTTTACAACCACTCATGGCTAAAGATGGATGTATTAATGTGATATAATACTTGAGATAATAAAAAGAAGCCTATTTCTCTTAGGATAATGACCATGTTCCTAGGCAAATTGGAATTCTCACCACAACCCATCCATGGATCTTATCCAAGTATCACTTTGTACCCAACACCCACCTTCCAAACTATCCATTTCCTTATCATTAGTGTTTCCACATGGATTAGCAGCCTTGGCAAGGCCATTCTTAAGGTGATAGGGGGTACGTACATAAGAGATATGCCCGCTGTCACCTTAGCATGATCTCCTCTCACTTTAGGCTAATTCCTAGAAAGCCATGGGAGGTATCCCAATCTAAACAAACTTCACTAACAAGTTAAAAGAGTAGTGTCTCGAAACACTTATGTATGATGAACATTATGAGTTAATTAAAACAAGCGCTAAATTTGATATATAAGTATTGTAGAAAATACAAGCCATCATTTGAAAACCCACTAAAATACCATATTAAATTATTAACTTTGATGCTAAAGAGTGAGGGAAATATACATGCATCAAGTGAGATGAATTTCCTTTGATTACCACTTGATTTTGTAGTCCGAATTTGGACAAGGTTGTCACTGTCCTACACTTCCAAATATGAAAAATGATAGAAATGTAGAAAATACTAGATTTTGAGGGTATCACAAGTAACCCGAAAGTGTGGAAATGATCGCCGGGTGATTTTTCTTGGGCATTGAATTATGAGTGAAATTAAAGCCCAATAATAAAGAAATATGCAAAAAATAAAAAGCTATACTAAGTTGAACCAAACTTGCATAGACAAGAGGGGTAATCCCCCTAGGGTAAAAACCGAAAAATGTCATGCTCAAATCACTTCCAAAAATTAATTATAAGTGGTTAAACAATTTATAAATGGAATGAGGGCTTAAGGGGTTAAATACAACTTTTCTTCATTAACCCATAGTCATAGGGTCTCACCAATCCTTGCAAAAGTATCGTTGCGATAAAATCCAGAATTGAATGGAAACCTTAAAACCATCAAAGTAATGTTAGTTTGACCTTGAAAGCATAAATAAGAAGGCTATCTTCCATTTGGGTAATTAGATCAAGAATTTAAACATAATCTCAAGAAAATATATAGATAAAAAAATGTAATCCATGAACCTTTTCTAGATGATAAATAAATGATTTCCAATGTTTTTTTAAATTATTTTTTTATGGTAGAATTTTTCCTTTTTTTTTTTTAAATTTTTGAATTTATAAAAAATAAAATACAAGAATTTGAATTTTGAAAGAAGTCATTGGTTGTTGGGATTAGGGTTTAATTTCCTTATCCCCACTAGGGAAATTAGGGTCAAGATGACTTCCCCTCATAAAGTTGTTTATCTAATGTTTGTGGATTAGGGAAAGAGGCTAGAACCTTACATCTTCTATTCTAATCAAGAGAAATTATGAAACAAAAGGCCCACGGGAAGGGATTCCTACAAAGGGGAATGTCTTCAACCAAAACATTAACTATGTACTGAAATAAAATCAAAACCCCTGTTAAGGAACCCTAGAGGGTATGGCCTAACAAGGAGATTCAATTCTTACCTCAAACCAATAAAAGAGAGAGTGAGATAAAAAAAACCCTTGACCTGTCCTTCCAAGTGTCACAAAATTTCCCTTCGATGGATTGATCTAGTAATCTTGAATTATCACAATAATTCCTTTGGGAATCAAGAAAATTAACTAAGAAAAAGAGACTCCAATAGTTAGCACCAAAGCTTCATGAAAATAATAATATTATGGAATATTGATATCCAACAATTCACAAGGATTTGGGAGGACAGAAAAATCTCAATTTATAGAAGAGGCTCTCAACATCTCTCCCCATTTTTCTCTTTAGAAAATTTATAAGAAAAATTTGTTGGCATTATGATTCTGGTTTGGCTCTATGGTTCAGGTGTTGTACTTGATGGCAACTCACTCAAGTGGAAAAACTCTGTTCAGGCTCTCAAAATGATGGAAAATAAGAGGTCCGTAGGTGCATTGTTTAAAAGGTGCGGACCCATAGGTTCGCTGTCCAGGAAGTGCAGACATACCCGCAGGTTATCCATTCATAAGGTGCGGTCCCCCAGTTCACTCACTCCAATGCAAAGAAGCGCGCTCACGTGGGATTTCTTATGTTTGGCCCTTGGTATTTAGCCCGTCGTTCATGATCCTATGGTTTTGGCCCGTGGTTTAGGATCTAAATTATTTGAACCCCTGTTTGGATCCCTTGTATTGGTTTTCGATGGTTTTGTCCCATGGTTTGAATAAGGGCTTGCCTATAAAAGGGAAAAGAGATCACTTGGCCAGACACTTGTGAAATTTGAATATCTTAAGATTTGAATGTTTGGGTGATTGGTTTTAAAACCTAGATTTAAATCAAGGAGAAATTTAAGGCGAATCTATTGATAAGTCGTGATCTCTCGGGCGCATGATCAGATCTGTGGATCTGACTGACTGTGGCACATTGGAGGACTGTTAATTTGGCCCTAATTAGAGGTTTTCAAGCGATCCACGGCGTAAGTGCGGGGGTACGCAGTTCAGGAGAAGACACAGTGCGGGGGTATGCAACGCAATAGAAGGCGCAATGCGGGGTACATAGCGCAGAAGAAAGCACATTGCGGAGGTACGCAGAGGCACAAAAGGACCAGTGCGGAGGTACGCTGTTAGACGGACAGTGAAGGTGCGGATCTGAGCTGAGGTACGCATTTCAGCAGAAGGAGTAAGTGCGGTGGTACGCAGAGAAGCAGATGGATCCAGTGCAAATCTGTGCAGTTCAGGCACAGAAAGGCTGCAGATATCTGCAGGTTTATATTGGTGAAGTTGCGGACCTGTCTTGAAACATTTGTTGGCTATCTTTTATCTATTGCTGCAGAGTTCTGGGTTTAGATTTCTGGTATTACTTTTCTGTTTATAGCATTCTGAGAAGTTGGGTGATTCATTGGTTGATTGTATAAGGAGATGGGGTGATTTGCATGTACTTGATGATTATTTGATCTTCTTGGATCCAGTTTGAAAATTAATGAAACGTGGTCCTTAAATAAGTAGAAGAGCAAAGGGGGTTGTAGCTCCCTTCCAGGAGAGACTGGAAAACGAGAGAGAGTTGTAGCTCTCTGCAGGTTGCAGCCTGCGTACTGGTAAAGGACTGCACCAGTACAAAATCCTTGTAAAACAAGTTTCTAATTGAAAGAAGATAGAGACATATTGCAGCAGGTGGTTTTCACCCACATTGGGTTTCCACCTTATATCTGGTGTTCTTTGGTGTGCTTATCTATTTTTCTTGTTCATTATTATATGGCACTGACATACAAATTAATGATCAATATTTGAAGAATAAATTAAAGTATAAATCTGAGAGTCATATTGAAAAGAATTTGATAATACTGATTCACCCCCCCTCTCAGTATTATTTCCAACAATTGGTATCAGAGCAAATTCTTCAGAAGAAGCTTGATCGCTTGAAGAAAGATCTTGCATCATGAGCAACTACAAGAGGGAAGCATCAATCAGGCCACCGATTTTTGATGGGACAAACTTCATTTATTGGAAGGTAAGAGTTACTGCCTATCTTCAATCTCTTGGTACAGAAGTCTAGGATATCATAGATACAGGGTATACTTTTCCATCAGCAACTCCTACAGATCCGGCTGAGAAGAAGAAATATGAAACAAATGCAAAGGTGGTCAATACTCTATTAGGATACCTATCTCAATCAGAATTTGTCAAGGTAATGCAGTTTAAATCTGCAAAAGAGATATGGGACAAGATTGTTCTGAGCTATGAAGGATATGATCAGGTAAAACGAGAAAAACTTCAAACCCTTAGGATTCAGTATGAAAATCTCAGGATGTATAATGATGAAAGTGTGGCTAACTATTTTGTTCGTGTAGATGAGATTGTTAATTGTATGAAAATTTTGGGTGAAGAAATAAAAGAGGCTGTTGTGGTTGAAAAAATTATAAGATCTTTGTCCCCTAGGTTTGAATCTAAAGTTTCTGCTATAGAAGAAAAAGAGAATCTACAAAGCCTTAAAATGTCACAGCTGCACGAAATTCTAACTGCTTATGAAATGAGGAAAGGAGGTCCATCAGACAGGAGAGAAGCTGCCTTCAAGGCTTCAGGCAAAGGCAAGTATTACGAGTCAGGACACGTGTCAGAAGAAGAAGAAGAATCAAATTTTATCAGAAATCTTCAACGGGGTACTGGACGGTTCCGAGGTAAGTTACCTTTCAAATGCTTTGCTTGTGGAAGATTCGGTCACTATGTTGCCAAATGTCCTCACAAGGATATGATTGACAAAGGGAAGGAACCTGTTAGATGGAACAAGAAACAGAATGCAACTAAGAAAAGTTACTACACTCATGAAGAAAGTGATGGCCTATCAAATAGTGATGAAGATGAACAAGGTAATGATTATAAACTTTTAATGGCTTTTGAAGATGATGATTACATGGATGCTATAGATGTGGATGACTTTTTTGAAGAGATTTCTAGACTCAAGACATGTTTAGAAGAAAAGAATGTAATCATTGATACTCTGCAATTTCAACTTGATGAAAAAGAAAAATCTCTTGAGAAGTTAGAATGTGAAATTGTTGGCCTTAGAAAAGAAATTGAGAAAACAAAGGTTCTTAATCTTAAGTTTGTTAAAGGATCTGAAACTCTATATGAGATTATCAATGTACAATGTTCTCCTCTAATTAAGATAGGTCTGGGTTATAATGGAGAAGCATCTCAAGCATCCACCTCAAAGAGTTATCTTGATGCAGCAAGGAGGAATGAGCAAAAGCCCAATGGAGATCATCAAGTAAAGCAGGGACGAATTACATCAAGAACAAACAGAGACTACCAGGTAAACTAGGGGCAATCTATCTTAAGGGTGAACAAAATCTACAACTAGCCACAGGTAAAAACTTCTGAATTTGCTTCAAGAATGGATGACAATAGAAATTACAATCATTTGGTTGGTAGATTTGATAATCGCAGAAGTTTCTTCAATGGCCAATGTTTCTCTTGCCATAACTTTGGTCACAAAGCAGCTCAATGTGTTGCCTATAAGACAATCATGACTAGAGAAGCTCAAAAACAAAGAATTATGATCGAGATTATGAAAAGGACCTATAACAACTTTTCGGCCCTTGAAAATGAAATTGAATGTTCTATTTGTAATAACTTCGGTCATGAAGATTCTAAATGCAGGAGCAGGTTTCGGCAGACAAAGGAACAAGCCTCAAGCACCCGAACATGGAGAATAAAGGAACCACAACCAGAAAGATGTGGGATAGCTTTTTATGCAGAAGGATAGGAAAATATATGGTACACGACAGCGGATGTTCGAAGCATATGACAGGTGATAAAGAAAAGCATGAATCATATACTTCTTTAGAAAAGGGTAAGAAAGTTTCTTTTGTAAATGATACCCCTGCAGCCATAAAAGGAAAAGGCACTGCTCAGTTGAAAGAAAAGGTCAAAGCTAGAAATGTTTTGTATGTTGATGGCTTGAAGCATAATCTACTGAGTGTCAGTCAGATGTGCGATCAAGGAACCGAGGTAATATTTCGATCAAATGGATGTAGCATTCGTGATCTTGATACAGGAAAAACAGTGATCAAAGGCAGAAGAACTCCAAATAATCTATACATATTTGAAGAAGGACAACAAAAATGCTATTTGAGCAAGGATGATGAACATTGGTGATGGCACCGGAGGTTGGGGCATCTAAGATTTTCACAAATAAGGAAAGCATGCAAATACCGGGCAATTCGTGGTCTTCCAGATATCAAAATTCCAGACAACACCATATGTAAATCATGTTAGTTTGGTAAGCAAACCAGAACTAACTTCCCTGAGAAGGAAGGATCAACCAACAGGCCTCTTGAACTAGTCCATACAGATGTATGTGGTCCATTTAGGACAAGGTCACCTCGAGGAGAAGAATACTTTATATTATTCATTGACGACTTCTCCAGGATGGTTTGGTTGGGACTTATGAAACACAAGGACGAAGCATTCGAAAAATTCAAATCTTTCAAAGCCTTGGCTGAAAACGAATCAGATCACAAGATTAAGTGCCTCAGGTCCGAGAGAGGTGGGGAGTTTACCTCAAATGAATTTTTCGATTTCTGTGAGGAACATGGAATAAGAAGGGAATTCTCTACAGCTTGGACTCCTCAGCAAAATGGAGTGGTGGAAAGGATGAACAGAGCGGTCCAACAAATGGCTCGTGCTATTCTTGATGAGTCTGGGACTCCCGCAACCTTCTGGGGTGAAGCTGCATTTGCTGCGGTTGTTATTCTCAACAAAACAAATGTCTGAGTGAACAACACTCAAACTCCTCATGAGCTCTGGTATGGTGAGACTCCTTGGGTAAAGCATTTCAAAATTTTTGGAGAAAATGCTATATCAAGAACACTGATGAACAACTTGGAAAACTTGAACCTAGAGCAGATGAAGGCATTCTCCTTGGTTATTCTCCCCACAGCAAAGCATATAAGTGTTACAATAAAAGACTTGGAAGAATTGTTGACAGCATTGATGTAGTGGTTGATGAAAAAGTATACATCCCTAGGCAAGTAAATCATGAAAATATCGAAGAGGATGAAGAATACTCTCCAAATCAGAAAAATGATGAAGAAGAACCTCAAGAGGCACCTGAGGAGAAAATAAGGATAGAAGAGAAGACTCCATCCAGGTACGTTCAAAAGAATCATCCAGAATCTCAGATTTTGGGGCAAAAAGAGGCAGGTGTACAAACAAGAAGAACAATTGCAGAAGCCTCAAGCTATTTGGCATTGCTCTCCTCCACTGAACCACAAAATGTAAGAGAGGCATGCAAAGATGAATGTTGGGTCAAGGCAATGGATGAAGAACTTGAGCAGATCGAAAAGAACAACACTTGGGAGTTGGTTCCTAGACCAAAAGATAAGAATGTCATAGGGACAAAATGGATCTTCAAAAATAAGTTGAATGAAAATGGAGAAGTAATTAGAAACAAGGCCAGACATGTGTGAAGGGTATGCTCAACAAGAAGGAATAGACTTCGAAGAAACTTTTGCTCTCGTTGCTAGACTTGAGGCCATCCAAATGTTCCTTGCTCTCTCAAGATTTTAGAAGTTCAAAGCTTTTCAAATGGACGTGAAATCAACCTTTCTGAATGGGGACTTAGAAGAAGAAGTGTACATTGAGCAACCAGATGGTTTCATCCTTGGGAATGATCCAAATCTTGTATGCAGACTAAAGAAGGCTCTCTATGGTCTTAAACAGGCTCCAAGGGCTTGGTACTACCGTTTGGACAAATATCTTCATCAACAAGGTTTTTCAAAGGGATCAACAGATAGAAATCTTTACATAAAAATTGAAAATGACAAATTACTAATACTTGTTGTGTGTGTAGATGATATTATCTTTGGCAGCAATGAAGAAGCTATGAGTCAAAGCTTTGCCTTGGTGATGCAGAAAGAATTCGAAATGTCTTTGCTTGGAGAACTGACATATTTTCTTGGATTGCAAATCCAACAAAATGAAGGCAGGATCTTCTTGTCTCAAACCAAGTATCTCAAGCAGATTTTGAAGAAATATGGCATGGAAGATGCAAAACCAGTATGTACCCCCATGGTCACAGGATGTAGCCTCAGTGCAAATGATGAATCAACAGCAGTGCATCAACCAACCTACAGATCTATGATTGTAAGTCTACTTTATTTAACAGGTACCCGACTAGACATCATGCATGCAGTGGGAATAGTTGGAAGATTTCAGGAAAATCCAAAGGAAACTCATCTTCAGGCAGTGAAGAGAATTTTCAAGTACCTTCAAGGAACTCAAAACTATGGCTTATGGTATCCTAGAGATACAGATCTCACACTTCATGCTTATACAGATGCAGATTGGGCCGGAAGCGTGGATGATAGGAAGAGCACAAGTGGTGGTGCATTCTTTATGGGTTCCAGATTAGTATCTTGGTTCAACAAGAAACAGAGTTCGATTGCTTTATCTACAGCTGAAGCGGAATATGTGGCTGCTGCATCTTGTTGCACTCAACTCCTTTGGATGATGCAGACCTTGTAGGATTTTCAAATCACTTGTACTCCACCTATCTCCATCTTATGTGATAATACAAGTGCAATCAGCATTTCAAAGAGCCCAGTCATGCATTCAAAGACCAAGCACATACCGATCAAGTATCACTTTCTCAGGGAACAAGTGCTTGAACAAAAGGTCAAGTTGGAGTATGTTCCTTCTAAGGAACAAGTTGTTGATATACTCACCAAACCATTTCCCAGGGAGACCTTTGAATACCTCAGGCAAAAGCAAGGGGTTGTTGATGCGTCATCTTGTTGTTGAATCTCATCTGTTTCAGAGATTGTTGGTTGTACGCAAGTTTCATATGGGGTATATGCGTACATTGGTCGAAGATCGAATGGCACAGGTTCAGGGGGAGCATATATTCTTCTAGTAATGCATTGTTGGCATTATGGTAGAAGATCTTGGAGGAAGTACAGAAGTAGAACATGGATGCTGATCTGAATATTGCTGCAATATGTCTCTATCTCTTTCATGGTCATGTATGGTGTATGGTGGATTATGGTTCTTCTTGAAGAATTTTTTCGTTTGCAGATCTGATCTTTAGTCAGGGGGAGCATGATCAGCAAAGCAAAGGCCTAAGCATGTTCTCAGGGGGAGCATAACCCTTTGCCCTTGATGTCAAAGGGGGAGAATGACGTTGAGGATCTTGAGGTTTCCATCAAGTCCAAAGGGGGAGATTGTCGGCATTATGATTCTGGTTTGGCTCTATGGTTCAGGTGTTGTACTTGATGGCAACTCACTCAAGTGGAAAAACTCTGTTTCGGCTCTCAAAATGATGGAAAATAAGAGGTCCGCAGGTGCATCATTCAAAAGGTGCAGACCCACAGGTTCGCCGTCCAGGAAGTGCGGACATACCCACAGGTTATCCGTTCATAAGGTGCGGTCCCCCAGTTCACTCACTCCAATGCAAAGAAGCACGCTCACATGGGGATTCTTATGTTTGGCCCTTGGTATTTAGCCCGTTGTTCATGATCCTATGGTTTTGGCCCATGGTTTAGGATCTAAATTATTTGAACCCCTGTTTGGATCCCTTGTATTGGTTTTCGATGGTTTTGTCCCATGGTTTAAATAAGGGCTTGCCTATAAAAGGGAAAAGAGATCATTTGGCTAGACACTTGTGGAATTTGAGTATCTTAAGATCTGAATGTTTGGGTGATTGGTTTTAAAACCTAGATCTAAATCAAGGAGAAAATTTAAGGTGAATCTATTGATAAGTCGTGATCTCTCGGGTGCATGATCAGATCTATGGATCTGACTGACTGTGGCACATTGGAGGACTGTTAATTTGGCCCTAATCAGAGGTTCGCAGGCGATCCACGGCGTAAGTGCGGGGGTATGCAGTTCATGAGAAGGCATAGTGCGGGGGTACGCAGAGCAACAAAAGGCGCAGTGAGGGGTATGCAGCGCAGAAGAAAGCACATTGCGGAGGTACACAGAGGCACAGAAAGACCAGTATGGAGGTACGCTGTCAGACGGACAGTGAAGGTGTGGATCTGAGCTGAGGTACGCAGTTCAACAAAAGGAGTAAGTGCGGTGGTACGCAGAGAAGTAGAAGGATCCAATGCAGATCTGCGCAGTTCAGGCACAGAAAGGCTGCGGATATCCGCAGGTTTATATTGGTGAAGTTGCGGACCTGTCTTGAAACATTTGTTGGCTATCTTTTATCTATTGCTGCAGAGTTCTGGGTTTAGATTTTTGGTATTACTTTTCTGTTTATAGCATTCTGAGAAGTTGGGTGATTCATTGGTTGATTGTATAAGGAGATTGGGTGATTTGCATGTACTTGATGATTATTTGATCTTCTTGGATCTAGTCTGAAAATTAATGAAACGTGGTCCTTAAAGAAGTAGAAGAGCAAAGGGTGTTGTAGCTCCCTTCCAGGAGAGACTGGAAAACGAGAGAGAGTTGTATCTCTCTGCAGGTTGCAGCCTGTGTACTGGTAAAGGACTGCACCAGTACAAAATCCTTGTAAAAGAAGTTTCTAATTGAAAGAAGATAGAGACATATTGCAGCAGGTGGTTTTCACCCAAGAGAGTTGTAGCTCTCTGCAGATTGCAGCCTGTGTACTGGTAAAGGACTGCACCAGTACAAAATCCTTGTAAAATAAGTTTCTAATTGAAAGAAGATAGAGACATATTGCAACAGGTGGTTTTCACCCACATTGGGTTTCCACCTTATATCTAGTGTTCTTGGTGTTCTTATCTATTTTTCTTGTTCATTATTATATGGCACTGACATACAAATTAATGATCAATATCTGAAGAATAAATTAAAGTATAAATCTGGAAGGCATATTGAAAAGAATTTGATAATACTGATTCACCCCCCCTCTCAGTATTATTTCCAACAAAATTTAGAAAGGATGAATTTCCATCCATAAAATATGTGGAGACTAAGCCATTACAAAAAATTAGCTTCACATTGCCTGAAAGCTTCATAAGGGAGGTGATAAAATTCTCCAAAGGGGAGGCACCTTCAAAACAATTCCAATACAGACAAATAATGCTTATTAACCTTCAAAATATACTTAAAAATGAAGGCCATTCCCATACCCACAAGTTGATGCACTTCCATGAAGCATGCAAATAAATTTCCAAGTCTTAAAATGGGTTACAAAATCTCTGAAAAGCAAAGTGACATAAATCATAGAAGGAGGGATGATTTGGATTGAGTGTGCAACATTTACATTGAAGATGGCTTGGAATAATTTTTAGATGCTTCCTAGGAGGAGATACAATATTCCCCTCATTAATCTCAACATTCACTTGATTTGACCTTTTGACCCCAACATCCACTTGAAAGTGGATGACTCCATGACTTGGGCTTTATCTTACTTGTTTTTATGAGATAAGGTCTTCTTTATTCACATTAACGTTTGATTATGGTCCTTGAGACTTTTTTTGACACATCATTCTTTCACATGTTTGCACCTACATATCACTAAGTGACTTGCCACATCATCATTTTGACCCCCACAATTGTCATAAAAATATTCAACCCCATTTTGAAGATGAAAAAAGGCTTGAAAAGGAACTTTGAAGAAGAAATTTTGGATGATTTAATTTGTTTTCCTCGGAGAGTGCATTTGACATCTTTTCTTACCTTGGAGAACATGATATGTGACTTGGGGAGAACAAAAAACATTGTGGATTATAATACTTCCATGTAAAATGATGAGAAAATGAACCATGTCTAAATATATTCATACGTAATATAAAATGCTCCATGTGGGGAAGAAAATAGATGTACTAGACATGGGTATTTCCACCCTTACATAATACAATCACCTTTACATGCCAATAATCTTAAGTGAGTAAATAAGGGCTCCCTAAATCATGTGCCCAAGTATATCCACCTCCATGACCTCCAAAGCCTACCCAAGACATTAAATTCTCATCAAGGTATGGATATACCACCCACTATGGGGTTGTTAGTACATGACTACCATAGATCTAGTGGCAATGAATATGGGGACTAAAAGGACTAGGCATGATTGATTGGCATGGGGAATCTAAGTTACCACACAACCAACACTTTTACATAAAAAATATTGCAAATAGTTGGGCTTATAATAGTGTTGAATCTAGCAAAAAAATATAGGTAATCTATAAAGGATCTAGGGAGTAACATGTGGAAAGGCTAATACAAAAATATTTCAAATCATAGAAGAATTATTATATGATTTACCAGGGGTTCACACTAAATTCTCCATGGATTTAGGCTCTATATACTTTTGAGTCACCACCTTGCTCCAAAGTCGTTTCCCCTGTAATGATTCTCCATACACACCTAGCCACCGACACTCTTACAAAACAATGTACATTCTTGATATCCCATCCCCCGATTCCTTTAGGAATAACATTTTTCTTCCATGAAACCTACATAAAGTTATTTTCTCAACCAAAAAAATTTAACTTTGAATTTTACGAATTATTCAAGCACACATTTTGGTTTAAAATACCTAGTATATAGGTATCGTTTCTATCATAGATTTCATTAAAACTAATCTACCAACCCTCGAGAAGAATTTATTACACCATAAAGATAATATCTTTTCAACTTCAAATATTATCAACTCCCAACCTTTCTTGATATAATCATTAGGTTTTAGATAAAAAACTAAATATCTTATGCTAGTCTACAACTCAACCTAATTAGAGCGAAACAATTATGAGAACATAACTTGATCCTCTTCACAAACTCCCATAAAGGATATAGCTAATTTTCAAACAATTACCATCATAATCGTGGCTAGGAAATATAGATCCATAATCTCCTTGAGCTTGAGAGCTCCCTTCTTTTTCCATCATAGAAGAAAAGAATTCCATCCAAAAATAAGAAGTGAGATAATTATAAAATCCCACCCATTCTAATTCCTTTGAATGTCCCATTATTATTTGACTCTAGTAATTCTCTCCTTGATCCTTCAACCACAACAAAAATAGTAAGGGTAATAAATTAAAACCCTACCTTAAGCCTCTTTTGAGTCTAAAAAATTTAGAAGAATGTCATTATCAAAATTCAAAAAGACATAGAGCTGATGTAATTTATTACCTAGTTAAGAAATCTAGGATTGAACCCCAAGTGGATTAACAAAAGCCTCAAGTAGAGCTAGTTAGATTTGTCATAGCCCATGGAGAGGTGAAAATTTATTACCATAGCAGGAATTATTCTTGGTTTAATAGAGTGGAAATATTCTTGAGCCACTAGCACTGCTTTATGAATTTGTCTTCCTATCAGAAGAACCAAACCATTCTAGTGAAATAGTCTTAGATATAAGTGACTTGACCCTCTTAGGAAAAATCGTTGATATAATTTTGTGAATGAAATTGCACACAAAAAGTAACCTATAATCCTCAGAAATAGATAGATTATCTTCTTTAGATATTACTACTATCAAGGTGGAACTAAAGGTAGCTAATATCAATCAATTGGATTTGAATTCCTTAATGGTTTTCAAAAATGTTATAGCTCAAAATGGCACCCCTTGGGTCTATAATAGCTCAAATTGACACCTCCTTGGGTATACTAGGGAAGTAACCCAAAATGAGGCCTTGAATGTAAGAGAAACTCCATGATAACCCTATAAAAAATTCAGTTTTCCTCTCCAATGCTCATAGTACACAATTAGGGAGAGCTGCAAAAATCTAGTTGGTGTAGAAGGGAGAGTTGCAATGCTTTGATACCTCAACAAAAGAGAGTTGGAGTGGCCAAGGTTGGTAGAGTGAATGGATAAGGGTGGAAAAGGTAAAAAATTATCAAATTTAAAAGATAGGGATGAAAGGACCATATCAAACATGGTCAACAAAGAGTTTAGATACATATGATCACTCCTCAAAACCATCTATAAAAGAAATGCTATCCATGGAGCAAAGGGGGGAAACTATGTGATAAGGAAATGTTGTTGGAATAAGAACCCACTCTTATTTTTCATAAGCTACATAACACAATGAATCTTCAATGTGAGTTGTGGTGAGAGGAGGAGCCTGGGTCAAGGATTGCAAATGGTACATCAATATAAACTCTCATTGGTATAATAAGGAGATCATAATTTTCCTCCAACTACATATATTTTTCATGTGATTGTTAATGTATGTTCTTGGTTTATTTATGATGCTAATGCTAATGTGGTTTGTAGGAATATGTATATAGTGGTTTATGTTGTCTGTGTGCAGGTTACAGGTGCAAGGAGTTCAAAAGCTAAGATCTTGAGGAGCTCCACCACCAAAATCACTGAGGATCCACCTTCCAACGTAAGGTTCACTACCTATCCTTTGCATGTTTACTTTTATCATGCATACATGTCATTAATTTGGGGTGGAGTAAATATCTAGAACATTGTCTATCACAGACCCTAAGCAGACATGTGGGTCAAAAGTACTTTGTTACTACAGAGAAAATTTCATATAAATAGAATGGAAACTTTGTTGGGAGTCCCATTGGATCTCTTTGTGGTATTTGTTTTTTCATTTAGTTGTTTTCTTTAATTTTTGTTGCTTCTGAATCATAAATAAGGGTTCTGGGAGAGTCTCTTCTGAAAATATTGTACTTGAAAACTTGTGAACAAGTCTTTAAACCATTTAAATTCTCCTTCACAGTCTTGAAAGTGAGTTTATCTCTTGTCCAATGCTCTGTATATCCTATGACATAGCATTAAAACTCTCTTTTAATTCTGTGTTAGAGCACCAAAAGAGATGCTTTGTAGAGGTTTTCTATGAAATTTCTTTAGTTTTCTTGCATTATTTTGAGCATAGAGTTAGGCTATCTTTGATTTGATCCTTTTAGTACTCTCCTTAGTCATATTGTTGGGGTTTTTTATTGTCTTATTAAAACAATTCATCCATTCTAACATAAATTATCAACTAGGGTAAGCCTTTTTATTTCAAGGTTATTTGTGTAATGTATATATAGGAAACAATAGTTAAATTGACATTGATTACCTCCTAGTATGAATTTACCTAATATTCATCCTCAACAAGATTAAAGCCCTTAAATAAAAAATCAATTATTGTTGTAAACTAATTCACGCTTGCAGGAATTGAAATCACTCTTCACACAACTTTGGAATTTAAAACCACACTCTTGTAACCACACTTGCATGAAAATAATAGAAATCAACACACAATTCTGGAAATAATAAGCACTCTTGTAGGAAAGAAATAACAATGGTCACACCCTTATGAAAATGAGAATAACTCTCATAAACAAATCCATTACTGCATAAATGAAAACATTCAAATACCACAACCATTCATAAATAAGTTACCAATCTTGCATTGCCAAACTAAAAATCATTCATTAAAAAGGTTACTATTGAAATTGCATTAATATCATCGGGTTGAAAACAATAAAGGATAGCAATTTCAAATTGCAACAATGCGATGTAACAAGGATTCATGAAAATAATATCTACAACAAACAGTAACAAAAGTTTGTAATAAGGGTCAACAATGCCAATCTACAATAGTAGTAACAATATGAATCAACGCATATATGATGGATATGGTTTAGTAACAATAATAAGTATTCAAAATTATCTACAGACTAACATGAGTAACAACAATAAAAATTCAACAATTAAATTAAATTCCAGAAATATAAATAACAAAACATTGTTAGGGAAAAATGTATCGCCAACAATAAGGGGGTTTCCCTCAGGGTGTGAAGTCGCAATTAGACCTCACATCGTTTGGGATAGGAGCCCCATCCAATATGTGGGCCCTACTACCACCGTGTGAGTTTTCTCTTGGATGTTAAATGCAAAGATGTTAGAGTGAGAGTAAGTGTGAAATGCCTAAAGAATGAGTATGAAGTCAACCCACAATTGAAAAAATAGCAGAACAATATACAAGAACATAACAACAAAACAATAAGAAAAGTATGCCTCAAGAGTAATTAGTTAGTTAAGACCATCTGAAACATACCAGTAAGAAAGTACTAAAGGTCAACTACAAATTAGCTCACAGATATTTACTAACATCTGCATGGAATAAAAAAGAAAATATTCAAAGATAATATATGAGTCACATGCCACAAATTAGTTCATTAACATATAACCAACGTGAAAGCACACATGCACACATAATTTGAGTATTGGTTAGCCATTACAATCAACAAAGAAATGCATGAGAATCTATACCAAAAACAAAGAACTTCTTATTAATAATACTGCAAATCCAAGTACATATGCCACAAACCCATCAAAATCCAATATTGGAATAACATCTCTAACACAAACACTTACCTCACCACCTCTTTCTCTGATTGCTACCAAGAGCAAGAGTCCTCAAATCTCTGAGTACAAACAATTATGCTACAAGAATCAAGTGCTAAAATCCCCCACAAATGAGTCATGAGGGTCCCTTTATGCAAATGGGTGGGTGTTAGGCCCCTATACTACTAGTGTAACCCCTTATTGTTATCAGTATAACCCACTTATTATATTGATGTACCCATGTAGTGCCCATATTGTTACTATTGTGCCCCATAGAAGCCCACTATTGTTATTATTATGCCCTTACATTATTATTGTTATGTCGGCTCTGATTATGTTATAACCCCTTAGACTCCTATATATAGAAAGGAGGTCTTTTCATTTGTATCATCCAAGAATTGTCATTTATGTAATGTAAAGGAGGTTGCCCCCTCGAAGAGGCTGAATTCTAAGGCGTGGATCTCTCTTTTCCATCTTTTTGTGAGCTGGTTTCATAACATTTGGTATCAGAGCTTTGGATTCTAGGGTTTCGCTGCTCCAAACAAGTCATCGTGGAATTTTCGCTATAACCCTTTTTCTGTGACGTTTCAGAAGTAAAAAAAAAACCCATTTGAGAAGAATTGACGCTGAGCCTTGGGTCCGAATTTCAGAGATTTTTACGTGATAGTTTCGGAGATATGATCTGAGGAAGTTGGTCTTTTTGCAGACTCCTGAATTACACTCAAAACAGGTGACCTGGGGAAAATCGTCATAACTTTCTTTCTGAGCATCGGATTGAAATTTCGTAAGAAGGTACAGAAAGAGGACAGACTGTAGTTTCGGTTTATATATTTTTTAGAGTCAAAGGTTGAAACAATGACACGTGGCACTTCATACAAGTTCGCTCTACTGAACTAGTCTATAATCAGGTCACTGTGGGAGATTGTGCATAACTCTTTCTTGGAGAATCCAATTTGGATCAGACTTGTGGCATTGGAAAGAGGACACAGAGGGATACTACAGGTCACAATTTCAAAACTTAAAGATCTGAAAGTACAAAGTTACAGTCGTTTCAAGGTAGAGCTCCTAAAATCAAGAAAAAGCAAGATGAGGAAGTTTGATGGCAAGGATCCGGTAAATTGGATACTTCAGATGGAGCAATATTTTGATATACATGGTGTACAACTGTTACAAAAGGTATGTATTGCATCTTAATATTTAGAACCAGATCAATTTTTATGGTACAAAGGGCTTTGTTCTCGTAAAAAACTTGTTACGTGGTCAATTTTCACGGAGGAAATGATAGCACATTATGAGGATACAAAGAGCAACACCTTCTTTAGAGCAACACCACAACAATTGGAAAGAGTAAAAGGGCTTTGTGACATAATGGAAAGAAAAATTATGGAAACCAGGAAGCATACCCCTCACAACTATAAAGATGGAAGTGTTGTTTCTCCTAGCCTTCCACAACCTACAAGGGTTACACCACAACAATTGGAAGAAAAAAGAGAAAAAGGGCTTTGTTACAATTGTGATAGAAAATGCACTAAAGGTCATAGGTGTGCTGAGAAGAAATTATTTTACATAGAATATGAAGAGGAGGAAGAAAAGGATCAAGAAACATCAAAAGAAGAGGATATACGTCAGAACACCACCCTAGAGAAAGAAGAAATGAATCAGACCATATCTTGTAAAGCATTGGCAAGAATTACCACTCCTCAAACTCTCAAGATAGAAGGACATATCAAGAAGAAAAAGGTGCAAGAAGTGAAAGATCACATCGAGAAAGAAGAAATGAATCCAACCATATCTTGTAATTCAATGGATGAAATTACCACTCCTCAAACTATCAAGATAGAAGGACACATCAAGAAGAAAAATGTTCAAGAAGTGAAAGATCACATCGAGCATCAAGAAATGAATCTGACCATATCTTGTAAAGGACTGGAAGAAATTACCACTCCTCAAAAGATAGAAGGACATATCAAGAAGAAAAAGGTTCAAGTAGAGAAATATCATATCGAGCATCAACAACAAGTTCTCCAACTTTTAAAGGATAATGCCACTTCGGTGCAAAATCAAATGAAACAACAGGTAGATCAACATCGTAGTGAAAAATGTTTTGATGTAAGTGATTGGGTATTTTTACTACTACATCTCAAGCAAGCTATTTATGAGAAGGAAATGTTGGCAATACTACATGCACTTAAAAAATGGCGACCTTACCGAATGGGAAGACGCTTCAAGGATGAGGATGTGGAAGCATTGTTTTGTGCTATTTATATTATCCAACCAAATTGGATAAACGAAACAACGGATGAATGGAAGAAGAACGAAGAAGTATGGCCACTTATTCAAAAGTTGCAAAAGATCCCAATTCAAGCAATATTGCCAGAAATTGAAGAGGAAGGAAAAATCATATGGGAACCTGGAGCAGTCACAGAAACAAGAACCCGACAGCTACGAAATCGATCAATTTCAGAGTATCTCATCAAGTGGAAGAACTTACCCGCTGAATATTCCACATGGGAGGACAAGAATTTTATATAGAAGCATCAAGAACTACTCAAGCATTGAGGACAACGCTTTTTGAAGGAGAGGGGCATGTTAGGCCCCTATACTACTAGTGTAACCCCTTATTGTTATCAGTATAACCCACTTATTATATTGATGTACCCATGTAGTGCCCATATTGTTACTATTGTGCCCCATAGAAGCCCACTATTGTTATTATTATGCCCTTACATTATTATTGTTATGTCGGCTCTGATTATGTTATAACCCCTTAGACTCCTATATATAGAAAGGAGGTCTTTTCATTTGTATCATCCAAGAATTGTCATTTATGTAATGTAAAGGAGGTTGCCCCCTCGAAGAGGCTGAATTCTAAGGCGTGGATCTCTCTTTTCCATATTTTTGTGAGCTGGTTTCATAACAGTGGGTGATCTTTTCACCTCTCCCATGACTCTTCAAATTCCCCAATGGCCCATTTGACTCCTAAGAATTTTCATATTTTGAAAGACTCTTCATTTATTCCACAACTATCACCGTCTCAATTACTTTACATGCTTAAATACACCTTTACATGGCTGTTGGAATTTTTCATTTTCATAATTAGGATAATATTACTATTTATGACATGTCAAATGGGACATAATGGATTTAATGCCATAGTGCACACATTTAAATGATGCAAACCCTCCAAGCAACTTCATCCGTGCAAGCACATGACAAATAATTAGGATACAAGATGGAAATATTTCAATATAACAAGATATAAAAACACGATAGTAATTATCCCTTCCTTTATCATGAATGAGATTGCTATTGGATCCATTGATAAACTCATAAAAAGATGCACCCTTTTACTGATGAAACGAGCACAAAATAGGCCTTTGAGTTTTAAATGGTGCTTTCTTATTGTGCATCTTAGCAAAGAACTTCATGTTTACTTAGTTTTTACCATTCTATTCATGTTCTTCATTTTTCCTAGGATTCAACTAGTCTGGTGATATATCTAATATCTTGGTCATGTGATTTTCACACACTCCCTTGTTTGAATTCTAGAAATTGTACTCCAAGATCCATTTGTAATATTGTTTCTGAAGAGGAGAGATCTCAACTATTAAAATGCATTCTAACTTTGATGGAAAATATTTCTCATATCCATGATGACTCTTTGGAGCATATGAGGTTGAAGCTCTTTATGTGGATTAACAAGCTCATTCACTCAAAATTTATATTTCCCCACAAAACTATCCTTATCTTGAACTTGTCTTGATCTGGAAATACAATAGAGTTCCCAACTCTTCAACACCATTGTGCAAATGCGTTCTAGTAATCAACACTTATTCAATATTGAATTCATAGAGAGCAACGTAAGGTGAGGCTTCATTATTCTCCATTATATGTGTGCATCAATTATGAGATAATTACACTTGTTTTTTGAGAGAATGTATCTGTCTTATAGAACAACCCTATATGTGGTCAATAATATGTTGAAATTAATAATTTGGCCCACCTTCTCATTGGTATAAACTCCCTTGTTCACACATGCATAGCAAAAGTTGGTGATCCATTCAACAATAAGGAATATAGCCATCGGAGACCGTTTCACTATGTAGTTGTCAGTTGGGCATGTATTTAAGGTTAGGTATAGGCATTGGAAGAGATTCAAATTCTTAATGAACACTACAGTCTACAAACTGGAAAATATTTTGTCATATCCTTATAATATTCATCTTAGTAATGTCTCCTTTGTCAAATATCATTTAGGTAGTGTGGGTTAAGAACGATAACGCACATTACATTGCCCACTAAAAAGAATTCATTGCCATGCAGGTGAAAATTCCATTTAGGTTTGATGATACATCCCCACGTATTCTACTACTGGGTGTACCTGACATGTTTGCCTTGACTGGAGGAATGTTGATGGGGCAATGACTATGCTACATATACTTAAAATGACATTTTTGTGCTATACTCTCAAATATTTTGCAGTGCCGTATTCCATTTGCATATTTCTCCATGGAGAAAAACTCCACTGTGTCTTACCATAATCAAGCTTTACATTGTTGATCCACTCCTCATACATTTGAATAAGGCGTAATGCACTGTAAAGAGCCTTCAAAGTAGAAACCATGCCTTTACTATTGCTGCTCTCTTATTCATTGTGAAAATAATTTAGGATTGGGACATTGGTAGTGAAATACTTGTAGAGGCTTATGTGATTTAAAACTCGAAATCCATATAATTTTTGGTGGATCGAGTGACTATATTCATTGTTCGATCATTAGGACTATTTGTAACTTGAAAGAAATCATGTGCAACTAATACACCTTGGTTACTTGTATTCAATGCATGGCATGAACTGTAGTATATAGTATATGACCAACATGACCCAAGACATTTGGATGCTTTATTAAGAAATCAACAATGTCAAAATCTGAGCCATTGGAACAAGAGTTATTAGTAAGCATTCCATGTTTAAGGGAGTGTGATCATTTCCTTCTACAAGGGTTGGGTACGTATCATCACATCATATTAACTAGTGGTAATAACTTTGCCAATGCTAATTGATCCCTCCATGAAATACAAAATGAGATTATGTATAACATGAAGAAAAATCATCCAAAAATTTGGCATAATATGATCAGATTAAGTTGTAACCTAAACATTATAGTAGAAATATTATCGTTATCATAACAAAATCTTGAAGCTCCACTGAAATATAATGAGAACATTTGGAGAGGTCAGAAATTTCAGAGCCATATATTATTTGAGTCTATCACCTAGAAAAGCCTTGTTTTCCCAGCACATCCGTAAGATAGTGAATTACAAACTCATATCCCATCTCTCGAGCTTTAAATATTGCGATGAATGTCGGTGGAATATTATGTTTCTTTAGACAAAAATAACTGTTATAAATCTAGTATGTATTAACACCTTTCTCCTCTGATCAATGAGGATACATCCAAATATTATTTACCCTCATTGAACTCAAAGTCGATGGTATCGTAGTTAATTAGCATTGTCGTCATTTTTGGCTTGTTGAATCGGGAATTGACAACAAGTTTTCATATCTTTAACTTGAGGGTAGTGGTATCACATGTTGAACCATAATGTGATGGGATATAATGGTCGAGTTGGATGAACATGTGAACCCTAATTTATTAATAATACTAATCTACGAGTTGAGAGTGGGGCAAAATTGATGGGAAAATGGTTGCTGCAGTCTCAAGTCTGAAGTTGAGGTAAGTGAGAGCGACCATTATTGCAAAAATTCAAACTTTGTAATTACATTATTATGGTTTTGTAATTACATTAATATTGCATTGAGAGCGACCACACAAGTATCACCTATTATTATTGCATTGCGACCATAGAATTTGGTCACTAACTATAGTGAAAATTGTTGCAAGATCAATTTTTGTTGAAGAGGCTAAGCTGCATAACTCATAAATGTGATATCCCCATCATGAGCTTTATTTTTTATATCAAGAATTCCTCCAGTCTCAAAGCTTAGACATTGTAACAAATAACCATGTGTCACTGCAATGACCTTATCATCTGGTGAGAGGTCCATTCGATCATAATGAGGAATTAAACCCTTTTCATTTTCAAAGGTATTGGAAACACCTTCAAACACTTGGAATATTCATCAAGATGGTATCAAACATTAATGTTCCATATCTTCATCAAACCATCGTTTTATGCATTCGTTATGAATTTGATGTGAAGCGAATCCATGTCATTGAACTCTTGTGAACTTTAAGATGCAAAACCTTCACAATATATTTGACTAAGCCATATTTCCCATAAAAAATCTCTGACACCTTCACATTTTCCGTAAAAGCTGCAACTGTCACAAAGTGCCCATTTGGTGAAAGAACAACTTGTGATATCCCTTAGCTTAATTATGTGTTTGTACATAAGTGTGTAAAATTTTATTTCTTAGTTTGATATATTATGTGTGCTACATGGAATAAGATATACATTTTAATTATCAGTAATTATTACCGATGGTGGATGATTGTAAAGTTGTAATTTTATTTTTATTTTGCAAATGAAAGTAAATCTGGGAACTTAATGGCTAAAGTACATATGGTTGAAAGAGGAAAAAGGCTACAATTCAATTATGAAAAATAATTATTTTATCCATCAACAAGTCCTTGTCATCTAATATGGGTGATTAGATTTAATTTTGAAATTATGATATTGGCCAATTAATGTTTCTTAGAAGACAAGAGGCTATCTTCAGAAGTGGGAGGTGGAGGTAGTTAATAACCACCCAAAGAGTGGTATATTGTTATGAAACCAGCTCACAAAAAGATAGAAAAGATAGATCAACGCCTTAGAAATAAGCCTCTTCGAAGGGGGAACCTCCTTTACATTACACAAATGAACAATTCTTGGATGATGCAAATGATAAGACCTCCTTTCTATATATAGGAGTCTAAGGGGTCATAATATAATCAGAGTCGACATAACAATAATAATGTAAGGGCACAATAATAACAATAGTGGGATTCTATGGGGCAGAATAATAACATTATGGGGACTACATGGGCACAACAATATAATAGGGGGGTTGTACTAATAACAATAAGAGGTTACAGTAGTAGTATAGGGACCTGACATGCCCCTCTCCTTCAAAAAGTGTTGTCCTCAACGCTTGAGTAGTTCTTGATGCTCCTGTATAAAATTCTCTTCCTTCCATGTGGAATCTTCAGTGGGTAAGTTATTCCACTTGATGAGATACTCAAAAATTGATCGATTTCGTAGTTGTCAACTTCTTGGTTCTATGAATGCTTCAGGTTCCAATATGAATTTTCCTTCCTTGTCAAGTTTTGGAAATATTGTTGGAACTGGGATCTTTGAGAGCTTTTGAATGAGTTCCCATCCTACTTCGCCATTCTTCCATTGATCCCTTTCTTTGTTTATCAAATTTGGTTGGATAATTATACCAACCTCTACCATTTCTGCAGTTATGTGTTCAATTTCATTCCTTTGGGCATATGGATATCTATAAGGCCTGATGTTTGGAGGAATATTTCCTGGAATCAAATGAATACCATGATCATGATCATGAATATGTGGGAGACCTTTGGGAGTCTCAAATACCTTGGAATTATTGTCCATGAATTTTTGGAGAAATGGAGAAATAGATGATTTCGATGTGGGAACCATTAGCGAACATAATTGTGCAATTATGCCTCGTTGTTATTTTTGTAGAAGCTTTGTCATTCTGTTAGAGCTGATTATCTTTCCTGGTTTCCCTGTGATACCCCTTAATTCAACCTCCTTTCCTTCTGATGAAAATTTCATGAAAAGTTCTTGAAAATTAAAAGTTATTGTACCCAAGGATTGTAGCCATTGGACTCCTAGTACAACATCAGTACCACCCATTGGAATGGAAAGCATTGGGCTATTCAATACATATTTTCCCATGGATAGCTTGATATTATGGCACTTTCCAGAGCAATTTATGGTTCCTCCACTTACAACTGTCACTTGACACTTTGGCACTGGATATAGGCAGTAATTCAATTCCTTGGCTATCTTACAATGAATAAAATTATGGGTACTTCCCAAATCAATCAACACTATTAAATTTTTCTTCTTGATATGTCCTTCTATCTTGATAGTTTGAGGAGTGGTAATTCCAACCAATGCATTACAAGATATTGTCGGATTAATTTCTTGATGCTTGATGTGATCCTTCACTTCTTGAACCTTTTTCTTCTTGATATGTCCTCCTATCTTGAGAGTTTGAGGAGTCGTAATACTTGTCAATGCTTTACAATATATGGTCGGATTCATTTCTTCTTTCTATGGGGTTGGTTCCTGGTGTATATCCTCTTCTTTTGACGTTTCTGGATCCTTTTCTTCCTCCTCCTCATAATCAATGTAAAATAATTTCTTCTCAGCGCACTTATGACCTTTAATATATTTGTTATCACAATTGTAACAAAGCCCTTTTGCTCTTTTTTCTTCCAATTGTTGTGGTGTTAACCTTGTAGGTTGTGGAAGGCTAGGAGAAACAACACTTCCATCTTTATAGTTGTGAGGGGTAGAGATCCTTGTTGCCATAATTTTTCTTTCTACTTTTCTTTCCAACCTGAATGCCTTCTCTAATGAATCAAGTTCCAAAAGATGAACCTCACGTTGAATGTTATCCTTTAAAGTCCTTATGGAGACATCAACCCTCTACTTCTCTGGAATATCATTTTCCCTTATATTCAATTTTTGGAAGCCCCCAATGTGCTCTGCCATTGACCACTTTTGTTTGAGATTTATCAATTGGCTAAAGAAGGTGTTGCTATTTGTATCCTCATAATGTGCTATCATTTCCTCCATGAAAATTGACCACGTAACAAGTGATTTACAAGAAAAAAGCCCTTTATACCATAAAAATTGATCCAGTTCTAAATATGAAGATGAAATACATATCTTTTGTAACAGTGGTACACCATGTATATCAAAATATTTCTCCATCTGTAGTATACAATTTACCGGATCCTTGCCATCAAACTTCCTCATCTTGGTTTTTCTTTATTTTAGGAGCTCGATCTTGAAACGACTATAACTCTATAATTTTGGATCTTTAAGTTCTTAAAATTCGGCCTGTAATATCCATCTGAATCCTCTTTCTAACCCCGCAAGTTTGATCAGGAATGGATTCTGAAAGGAAGAGTTATGTCAAATCTCCCACGATGACCTGATTATAGACTAGTTTAGTAGAGTGAACTTGTCTGGCATTCCACGTGTCATTGTTTCAACCTTAGGTTCCGAAAATTATACCCAAACAAAATACAGTACATCCCCTTTCTGAAACTTCTTATTAAATTTCAATCTGATGCTCATAGAGAACGTTATGATGATTTTCCTAAGGCCACCTGTTTAGGATGTAATTCGGGAGTCTGCAAAAACCCTAACTTCCTCAGATCATATATCAAAAAATATAGCGAGACAAGATTTGAAATTTGGAGCCAAGGTTTAGACCGATTTATTCTCAAATGAATTTTCTTTTTAGCTTCTGAAACTTCGTAGCGAAAGAGTTATAGCAAAAATTCCACGATGACCTGTTTTAGAGGAAATTATAGAGCTTGAAAAAACCCTAACTTCCTCAGATCATATCTCCAAAAATATAGCGAAACAAGATTTGAAATTAGGACCCGAGGTTCAACGCGAACTCGTCTCAAATGGTTTTTTTTTTAGCTTCTAAAACGTTGCAGAAAAAAAGTTATAGCGAAAAGTCCATGATGACCTGTTTGGAGCAGCAAAACCCTAGAATCCAAAGCTCTGATACCAAATGTTATCAAACCAGCTCACAGAAAGATAGAAAAGATAGATCAATGCCTTAGAAATAAGCCTCTTCGAGCGGGAAACCTCCTTTACATTACACAAATGAAAAATTCTTGGATGATACAAATGACAAGACCTCCTTTCTATATATAAGAGTCTAAGGGGTCATAATATAATCAGAGCCAACATAACAATAATAATGTAAGGGCACAATAATAACAATAGTGGGCTTCTATGGGGCACAATAATAACAATATGGGGACTACATGGGCACAACAATATAATAAGGGGGTTGTACTAATAACAATAAGGGATTACACTAGTAGTATAGGGACCTAATATTTGTAATTTTCTGGCTTTTGTCTCACAATTTATGAGAACAAAATTGGAGAGACTAAAGAGAAGCTAAAAAGTAATAGATAGAAAAAGGAATTACATGCCTAGTTGCTCAGGGAACCAGCTGTAGCTGTGACAAGGTTGGGAGGAGCTAATTACTTGACTCTTAATTTCCAAGGAAACTTCTTCAAGTTAGTGTTTCTAACTTTAATATTCTCTTTCAATATGAAGAATAAAAAATAATATTTTAATATGTTGTTAATACTAGGTATGAAAAGTTTCTTATATGTTTATTTCGATGTGTGGATATTATCAAAGAATAATAAATCTAAGATTAGAGGATTAGTATTCTCTTGAAAGGAAAAGAAAATACAATTTGATTTTGATAAAGTAATACTGATATTAGCAACCTATAAAGTTAAACTATATATAAAATAGAATGGCATGTTGTATCAGTAAAACTATAAATCCAAAACATAGCTAGAATGAGATTATATAGAAGTTAAACCTTAAAGAAGAGTGGATAATATTATATAAAAATATATAGGTAACTTTTGAAGCAACGAAGAGTTTACTCCTTTAACAACTTGAATAAACGTAGTAACCAATTTAATTCTACTCTTGTACATGTAGAAATAAATAAGAACTCATATGTATATATATATATTTCATATTTTTATTTGTGAGCAGTGTTATAGACAAGAATTTGATTAAGTGGTGTAACAGTAGATACTCTAGAGACATGAAAGAAGTACTAAAAGTTGAAATTGTATGACCATGTATTCATATACAGTTACAAACAATAAAAGAGGGAATTATTGATGTAGAGCCATATTAAGCAAAATGGAAAATATGGTAGATAAATAATAAACGACACATAATGTATCAAAACAAGAATTGGATAATAAACAAAGTTTTCATCTTTGTGAATCTATTTACTGTCAAAATGAATAATTCTAAAAAGATACACAGTGACCGAGTCCAGTCATAAAATTATACATAATTATAAAAGGTTTTGTTCAGACTAGGTACTCGTAAATAATATCCAAACTCGAAGTATGACAAAGGAAATTCCTATTATTAAACATAAATCCCTACAATTCAAGGGGATGTAATTACCATGATAGGCAGCACAATAAAATAGAAACAAAATAAAATAATTAAACAATGTCTTCATAGATAAAAATTCACCTTTTCCCAATGAGAGGCAATAGGGTTCGTGTTATTAAGACTGACAGAGGGGGTGAATCAATATTTCATTCCCAAATTATACATTACTTAAATTATTCTTTCAATTCATAGTTATCTTCAAACCATTACTTCATTTAGAAATTCACATTGTTATATATATATATATATATATCTTATTCAATAAATCATGAGTAGAAATAAGAATAAAGCATGTAAACCATAAAGCACATTAGCACATCAAACACATGTGGACACCGAGATTTTAGGTGGAAACCCAATGTGGGAGAAAACTACTGCTGCTGTCATCTCTATCTTATTTATTATTATATAAATAAAAGCTTCATTACATCTTGGTCTTGTACTGACGTAGACTCTTACAAACATGCATGATACTACTTGCTGTTGGCATTATGAGACAAGTGTTGTCCTTGATGGCAAATCACACTGATAACAAATCATAGTGCAGAAGGATAGCAGCAAGGAATTGATGATCAGTCTACAAGTATGAAGAAAAATATATACACGCTGGTTCACTATATACCAAGTCGCGTATACAAGCAGGTTCACTATATACCAAGTCGCGTATATGCAGGTTCGCTATATACCAAGTCGCGTGTACACGCTGGTTGGCTTCAGTAAAAGCGCGTGTATGTGGAAAACTTATCTTTGGTCCACGGCGGTTATTCCTTGGAAGTTGTGCCTATGGTTTTGGACCTTGGTGTCTCGACGGACGTGTTGATCCCTAGTTTCGAAGATGATGGTATTGGATTTCTATGGTTTTGGCTCTTGGTATTGAACAAGGCCTAAGGCTATATAAGGAGAAGGAAATCATTAGGCAAGGGTATCTGAAAAGTCTTGAATATCTGATGAAGAATTAGATCCAGTACGCAGGTTATTGGTTGATGATGTATTGCTTGATCTGAGCTAAGGAGAGATCTCATTGGTTGATGGAGAACAAGATCTAAGGAGTGATCGGGATCAAATGGTTTGAAATGAACTATCTTTATATGGTTGATTATGCGTATTTCTAGATCTGCATACTGACGCAATGTTATGTTCTGGGTATAACTGATATCTGGTACAGCTGCAAGTTATGAAAAATTCTTCTTAGATCTGCACGCAGGTTGTCTTCGGTAAAACCGCGTGTATACGCGGGTTGCCTTCATTGAAGTAGCGTATATCTTTTGGAGCTTGATTTTTGGGTTGCAGCTGGGTCTGACTGTTATTGCAGAGTTCTGTAGTCTGCTCTGTGTTCTGGTGACTGGGTTTGACAGGGTTTCAGTGGTTCAGTGATTGTTGGTTGTTTTGTAATCTGCTATGAAAGTTGAATGAATTGTGGTATTCAGATTGTAATGTTGTGCTTTAGGAATATCCAGTCTGAAAATGTATGAAAAGTGGTACCTGAAGGAAAGAAGATTGTAGGCCAGCACCTACGTACTAGTATCTTAGCTAGTACAAGAGCAAAGGGGGTTGGAGCTCCCTTCCAAGGAAGTTTGGAGAACGAGAGAAGGTTGAAGCCTTCTGCAGGTTGTAGCCTGTGTACTGGTATAAGGCTGCACCAGTACAAAAGATTGTAAACTGAAGTTCTTATTAAAGAAAGATAGAGACGACTTGCAGCAGGTGGTTTTCACCCACATTGGGTTTCCACCTTATATCATGGTGTTCATGTGTGTGGCTTTTGTGTGATGATCTGTTCTATTATACTGCATCTGTTTACTCTTAATATGGTGAATAATGACCTGATGCACTTAACTGAAGATAAACTAACTGAATTATAAGTTTTCTGGTTATACGCTATTTTCTTTAGACACAGTAGCGTGTACACGCTGGTTCACTTAACTGAAGTAGCGTATATGTTTCTGAGCATTGAAAAAGTTTTATTAATCTGATAATACTAATTCACCCCCCCTCTCAGTATTATTTCCAACAATTGGTATCAGAGCAGGTCCTTCAGAGAAGCTTGATCGCTTGAAGGTAGATCGTTCATCATGAGCAACTACGAGAGAGAAGCATCAATCAGGCCACCGGTTTTTGATGGGACAAACTTCAATTATTGGAAGGTAAGAGTTACTGCCTATCTTCAATCTCTTGGTACAGAAGTTTGGGACATCGTAGAAACAGGCTACGCTTTTCCTTCAGCTACTCCTACAGATGCAGCTGAGAAAAAGAAGTATGAAACAAATGCGAAAGCAGTCAGTACCCTATTAGGATGTATATCCCAAACGGAATTCATGAAGGTAATGCACTACAAATCCGCAAAAGAGATATGGGACAAAATTGTCACGAGCTATGAAGGAGATGAACAGGTAAAGCGTGCTAAACTTCAAACTCTCAGGATTCAGTATGAGACTCTCAAGATGTATAATGATGAAAGTGTGGCTAACTATTTTCTTCGGGTAGATGAGATTGTTAATTGTATGAAAAATTTGGGTGAAGAAATAAAAGAGGCTATAGTGGTTGAAAAGGTTCTAAGATCATTGTCCCCCAAGTTTGAATCTAAAGTATCTGCAATAGAAGAAAAGGAAAATCTACGAATTCTTACTATGTCTCAGCTACATGGAATTCTAACTGCTTATGAAATGAGAAAGGGAGGTCCATCAGACAGAAGAGAAGCTGCTTTCAAGGCATCAGGCAAAGAAGATTATTATGAAGCAAGCCACGTCCCAGAAGAAGAGGAAGAAGAATCAAATTTTGTCAGAAATCTTCAAAGAGGTTTTGGAAGGTTCAGAGGCAAGTTACCTTTTAAATGCTTTGCTTGTGGAAGAGTAGGTCATTATGCTGCAAAATGTCCTTATAAGGATAAAGGAAAGGAACCTGCTAGATGGAACAAGAAACAGAGTGCAAATAAGAAAAGCTACTACACTCATGAAGATAGTGATGGTCTATCGAATAGTGATGAAGATGAACGAGGTAATGAATATAAGTTGTTAATGGCATTTGAAGATGATGATTATATGGATGCTATAGATGTGGATAACCTTTATGATGAAATTACTAGACTCAAGAGATGTATAGAAGAAAAGAATATGATCATTGATACTCTACAATTTCAAATTGATGAAAAGGAAAAACTTCTTGAAAAACTAGAAGGTGAAATTGTTGGTCTTAGAAAAGAGATTGAGAAAACAAAAGCTATTAATCTTAAATTTGTTAAAGGATCTGAAACCTTGGATGAGATTATCAATGTGCAGCGATCTCCTCTGATCAAGACAGGTCTTGGATATAATGGAGAAACATCTCAAGCCTCTACCTCTAAAAGTTATCTTGATGCAGCAAGGAAAAGCGAGCAAAGGCCAAATAAAAGTAATCAGGTGAATCAGGGACAGTTTACCTCAAGAATAAATAAAGACCATCAAGAAATTTGGGGACAAACTGCCTTAAGGACAAACAGAAGCTACAATCAGCCACAGGTAAAATCTTCCCAATTTTCTCCAAGAATAAATAGAAGCTACAATCGGTTGGATGATAGATCTGATTATCGCAGAAGTTTCTTTAATGGCCAATGCTTTTCTTGCCATAACTTCGGTCACAAAGCAGCTCAATGTGTTGCATACAAGACAATCATGACTAGAGAAGCTCAAAAGCAAGGGAGAATGACTGAAACCATGAAAAGGACTTATAACAACTTTTCGGTTCTTGAAAATGAAATTGAATGCTCTATTTGTAATAACTTTGGTCATGAAGACTCTGAATGCAGGAGCAGGTTCCGGAAGACAATTCAGAAGGAGCAAAACTCAAATGTCAGAACATGGAGAATAAAGGAACCACAACCAGAAAGATGTGGGATAGCCTTTTATGTAGAAGGTCAAGAAAGTCTATGGTACATTGACAGCGGATGTTCGAAGCATATGACAGGGGACAAAGAAAAGCTTGAGTCATATACCGCATTAGAAAAGGGGAAGAAAGTTTCTTTTGGAAACGATATCTCTGCAGCCATAAAAGGAAAAGGTGTGGCTCCATTGAAAGAGAAGGTCAAAGCTGGAAATGTTTTGTATGTTGATGGATTGAAGCATAATCTTCTGAGTGTCAGTCAGATGTGCGATCAAGGAACAGAGGTAATATTTAGATCAAATGGTTGTTGTGTTCGTGATCTTGATACAGGTAAAACAGTGATCAAAGGAAGAAGGACTCCAAATAATCTATACATATTTGAAGAAGGACCACAACAATGCTATTTGAGCAAGGATGATGAACACTGGCTATGGCATCGAAGGTTGGGGCATCTAAGCTTTTCACAAATAAGGAAAGCATGCAAATATCAGGCAGTTCGTGGTCTTCCAGATATCAAAATTCCAGACAACACTATATGCAAATCTTGTCAGTTTGGGAAGCAAACCAGAACTAACTTTCCAGAGAAGGAAGGATCAGCCAGCATACCTCTTGAGCTAGTCCATACAGATGTATGTGGTCCATTTAGGAAAAGGACACCTCGAGGAGAAGAATATTTGATATTATTCATTGACGATTTCTCCAGGTTTGTCTGGTTAGGGCTTATGAAGCACAAAGATGAAGCATTCGAAAAATTCAAATCCTTCAAAGCCTTGGTTGAAAATGAATCAGGACACAAAATTAAGTGCCTCAGATCTGACAGAGGTGGGGAGTTTACCTCAAACGAATTTTTCGATTTCTGTGAAGAACATGGGATAAGAAGAGAATTCTCTACAGCTGGAACTCCTCAGCAAAATGGGGTGGTGGAAAGAATGAACAGAACAATCCAACAAATGGCTCGTGCTATGCTTGATGAATCAGGTACTCCCGCAACTTTCTGGGGTGAAGCTGCACATGCTGCGGTTATTATTCTTAACAAAACAAATGTCCGAGTAAACAACACTTAAACACCTCATGAGCTCTGGAGTGGTGAGACTCCTTCGGTGAAGCACTTCAAAATATTTGGGAGCAAATGTTATATTAAGAATACTGATGAGCAACTTGGCAAACTTGAACCAGGAGTAGATGAAGGCATTCTTCTTGGTTATTCTCCACATAGCAAAGCATACAAGTGCTACAATAAAAGACTTGGCAGAATTGTTGACAGCATTGATGTAGTGGTTGATGAGAAGGGATATATTCCTAGGCAAGTTCATCATGAAGACATTGAAGAAGATGAAGGCTACACTCAAAGGTAGAATGATGAAGAAG
Organism: Pinus tabuliformis; assembly: GCA_031772625.1. NCBI lineage: Eukaryota > Viridiplantae > Streptophyta > Pinopsida > Pinales > Pinaceae > Pinus > Pinus tabuliformis. Next base: position 1,190,581,306 of record CM062816.1, on the reverse strand, counting down.
AAGAACCTCAAGAAGAACCAGAGGAGCAGGCAAGAATAGAAGAGAAGACTCCATCCAGATATGTTCAAAAGAATCATCCAGAATCTCAGATTGTGGGGCAGAAAGAAGCAGGAATACAAACAAGAAGAAGAATTGCAGAAGCTTCAAGCTATTTGGCATTACTCTCTTCCACTGAACCACAAAATGTGAAAGAGGCATGCAAAGATGAATGTTGGGTCAAAGCAATGGATGAAGAACTTGAGCAGATCGAAAAGAACAACACTTGGGAACTGGTTCCTAGACCAAAAGATAAGAATGTCATAGGGACAAAATGGGTCTTCAAGAATAAATTGAATGAAAATGGAGAAGTAATTAGAAACAAGGCCAGACTTGTTTGTAAAGGGTATGCGCAGCAAGAAGGGATAGATTTTGAAGAGACCTTTGCTCCTGTAGCAAGACTTGAGGCCATCCGAATGTTCCTTGCTCTCTCAAGCTTTCAAAACTTCAAGGTATTTCAAATGGACGTGAAATCAGCCTTTTTGAATGGAGACTTAGAAGAAGAAGTATATATTGAGCAGCCAGATGGTTTCATTCTTGGGAATGATCCAAACCTTGTATGCAAATTAAAAAAGGCTCTCTATGGTCTCAAACAAGCTCCAAGGGCTTGGTATTATCGATTGGACAAATATCTTCACCAACAAGGCTTTTCAAAAGGATCAACAGATAGCAATCTCTATATAAAAATTGAAAATAACAAATTGCTAATACTTGTTGTTTATGTAGATGATATTATCTTTGGCAGCAATGAAGAGACTATGAGTCAAAACTTTGCCTTGGTTATGCAGAAAGAATTCGAAATGTCACTACTTGGAGAATTGACATACTTTCTTGGATTGCAAATCCAACAAAATGAAGGAGGCATCTTCTTGTCTCAAACCAAGTACCTCAAGCAGATCTTGAAGAAGTATGGCATGGAAGATTCAAAGCCAGTATGTACACCCATGGTTACAGGATGCAGCCTCAGTGCAAATGATGAATCAGCAGCAGTTCATCAACCAACTTATAGATCCATGATTGGGAGTTTGCTTTATTTGACAGGTACCCGAACAGACATCATGCATGCAGTCGGAATAGTTGGGAGATTTCAGGCAAATCCAAAGGAGACTCATCTTCAGGCAGTGAAGAGAATCTTCAAATATCTTCAAGGGACACAAAATTATGGATTATGGTATCCTAGAGATACAGATCTCACACTTCATGCTTATACAGATGTAGATTGGGCTGGAAGCGTGGATGATAGGAAGAGCACAAGTGGTGGTGCATTCTTTATGGGCTCCAGATTAGTATCTTGGTTCAGCAAGAAACAGAGTTCGATTGCCTTATCTACAGCTGAAGCAGAATATGTGGCTGCGGCATCTTGTTGCACACAACTTCTTTGGATGATGCAGACCTTGCAGGATTTTCAAATCACTTGCACTTCACCAGTCTCTATCTTATGTGATAATACAAGTGCAATCAGCATTTCAAAGAATCTAGTCATGCACTCAAAGACCAAGCACATACCAATCAAGTACCATTTTCTTCGGGAACAAGTGCTTGAGCAGAAGGTCAAGTTGGAGTATGTTCCTTCTAAGGAACAAGTTGCTGATATTCTCACGAAACCACTGCCCAGGGAAACTTTTGAATATCTCAGACAAAAGCTGGGAGTAGTTGATGCTTCATCCTGCTGTTGAAGCTTGTCTGTTCTACAGAAAATTTGGTATACGCAAGTTACGTAAGGGATATCCGCGTATATACGCCGATTTATGCTGGGAAAGTCGCGTGTATGGTGTACGCGTGTTGCAGAAAGCATATCCGTGTGCATACGCTGTTTTCTGCAGGAGAAGTCGCGTATATGGAGTTCTGAACAGCAAGGGCAGACTCCGGTCGGAGAAGGTCTGAGATGGGTATGCCAGAATTCTTCAGGCACAGGTTCAGGGGGGGCTTCAGGCACAGGTTCAGGGGGAGTAGCAGGCACAGGTTCAGGGGGAGCATATTAAAGTCTCATAAAGCATTGTTGGCATTTAGATGCTTTTGGTTCTAGTACACAACTGTTGTTGGTTTCAGGAGAAGGAGCTCAGAAGGAAATCTTGGTTGCTGATCTAAAAGATGTGTATCAGATGCTGCTTGTGACTTTCATAAGTCTTGGTCTAGATTTGTTGTCTCTATGTCATGTATCTCTTCTGTGATATCTCTTTTATGGTGTCAAGGTCATGTAACGGCCTATGTTGGTTTCCCCACTATGCCTGGGATGAATGATGTAATATAATTGGTTGTTTCTGATGTATCCCCTCTTGGTTGGGAGTATGGATGTATGTATTGAGTCTTTTGGTAATAGGAAGGTCCCTTATGGTGTATAAGTCTTGGTTCCTTTGAAGAACATCTTTTGCAGATCTTGCCTACAGTCAAAGGAAGCATGTTTCAGCACATCCAAGCAAAGATATCAACATGTACTCAGGGGGAGCACAGCCCTTTGCCCTTGATGACAAAGGGGGAGAGTGATTTGATTTGGTGTTGTTGCCATCAAGTCCAAAGGGGGAGATTGTTGGCATTATGAGACAAGTGTTGTCCTTGATGGCAAATCACACTGATAACAAATCATAGTGCAGAAGGATAGCAGCAAGGAATTGATGATCAGTCTACAAGTATGAAGAAAAATATATACACGCTGGTTCACTATATACCAAGTCGCGTATACAAGCAGGTTCACTATATACCAAGTCGCGTATATGCAGGTTCGCTATATACCAAGTCGCGTGTACACGCTGGTTGGCTTCAGTAAAAGCGCGTGTATGTGGAAAACTTATCTTTGGTCCACGGCGGTTATTCCTTGGAAGTTGTGCCTATGGTTTTGGACCTTGGTGTCTCGACGGACGTGTTGATCCTTAGTTTCGAAGATGATGGTATTGGATTTCTATGGTTTTGGCTCTTGGTATTGAACAAGGCCTAAGGCTATATAAGGAGAAGGAAATCATTAGGCAAGGGTATCTGAAAAGTCTTGAATATCTGATGAAGAATTAGATCCAGTACGCAGGTTATTGGTTGATGATGTATTGCTTGATCTGAGCTAAGGAGAGATCTCATCGGTTGATGGAGAACAAGATCTAAGGAGTGATCGGGATCAAATGGTTTGAAATGAACTATCTTTATATGGTTGATTATGCGTATTTCTAGATCTGCATACTGACGCAATGTTATGTTCTGGGTATAACTGATATCTGGTACAGCTGCAAGTTATGAAAAATTCTTTTTAGATCTGCATGCAGGTTGTCTTCGGTAAAACCGCGTGTATACGCGGGTTGCCTTCATTGAAGTAGCGTATATCTTTTGGAGCTTGATTTTTGGGTTGCAGCTGGGTCTGACTGTTATTGCAGAGTTCTGTAGTCTGCTCTGTGTTCTGGTGACTGGGTTTGACAGGGTTTCAGTGGTTCAGTGATTGTTGGTTGTTTTGTAATCTACTATGAAAGTTGAATGAATTGTGGTATTCAGATTGTAATGTCGTGCTTCAGGAATATCCAGTCTGAAAATGTATGAAAAGTGGTACTTGAAGGAAAGAAGATTGTAGGCCAGCACCTACGTACTAGTATCTTAGATAGTACAAGAGCAAAGGGGGTTGGAGATCCCTTCCAAGGAAGTTTGGAGAACGAGAGAAGGTTGAAGCCTTCTGCAGGTTGTAGCCTGCGTACTGGTATAAGGCTGCACCAGTACAAAAGATTGTAAACTGAAGTTCTTATTAAAGAAAGATAGAGACGACTTGCAGCAGGTGGTTTTCACCCACATTGGGTTTCCACCTTATATCATGGTGTTCATGTGTGTGGCTTTTGTGTGATGATCTGTTCTGTTATACTGCATCTGTTTACTCTTAATATGGTGAATAATGACCTGATGCACTTAACTGAAGATAAACTAACTGAATTATAAGTTTTCTGGTTATACGCTGTTTTCTTTAGACACAGTAGCGTGTACACGCTGGTTCACTTAACTGAAGTAGCGTATATGTTTCTGAGCATTGAAAAAGTTTTATTAATCTGATAATACTGATTCACCCCCCCCCCCTCTCAGTATTATTTCCAACACTTGCAAGAGGCTACAACCTCCACTCATTCTACAACACCCACTAGAAGGGAGATACAACCCTCTAATCAAATTTTCCAGCTAAGGAGGCTTCTACCCCCTTACTGAAGGCTCCAACCCTTAACTCTTTGTGGACCTCATTTCATAATCTTTCACATTGGATCCACTTACCTCAAACAAACATCAAAAGATGTAGCACACTTTCCATCAATTTTCACACTAGACCCACACACTACAATAAGCTCAAACAAATACCATACTAAATACTGAATCACTAAAGCATTGTAAACCAACTAAATCACTGAATACAAATATGCAATGAATATCAATACCAATACCAATACAAAATACTGTTGGAAATAATACTGAGAGGGGGGGTGAATCAGTATTATCTGATTAATCAAACTTTTTAAATGCTCAGAAACATATACGCTACTTCAGTTAAGTGAACCAGCGTGTACACGCTACTGTGACGAAGTAAAACAGCGTATAGAAGAAAACTCACAATTTAGTTAGCTTATTCTTCAATTAAGTGCATCAGGACATTATTCATCACATTAACAGTAAACATGTGCAGTAAAACAGAACAGATAAAAAGCCACACACATGAACACCAAGATATAAGGTGGAAACCCAATGTGGGTGAAAACCACCTGCTGCAAGTTGTCTCTATCTTTCTTTAATATGAAACTTCAGTTTACAATCTTTTGTACTGGTGCAGCCTTATACCAGTACGCAGGCTACAACCTGCAGAAGGCTTCAACCTTCTCTCGTTCTCCAAACTTCCTTGGAAGGAAGCTCCAACCCCCTTTGCTCTTGTACTAGCCAAGATACTAGTACGTAGGTGCTGACCTACAATCTTCCTTCTTTCAGATATCACTTTTCATACATTTTCAGACTTGGATATTCCTGAAGCACAACATTACAATCTGAAGACCACAAATCATTCAATTTCCACAACAGATCATTGAAGCATAAAACAACCAAACTTTGAATCACTGAACCACTGAACCCTGTCAATCACCAGTTACCAGAACACAGAGCAGACTACAGAACTCTGCAATAACAGTCAGACCCCAAAATCAAGCTTCAAAAGATATACGCTACTTCAATGAGCAAAACCCGCGTATACACGCTCTTTTACCGAAGTCAACCTGCGTACAGATCTAAAACTTTCTCAATTTGCAGCTGTACCAGACATTAGTTAGATCCAAAACGTAACATTGCGACAATATGCAGATCTAGAAATACGCATAATCAACCATATCATGATAGTGCATTTCAAACCATTAGATCCCGATCTATCCTTAGATCTAGTCTTCCATCAACCGATGTGATCTCTCCTTGGCTTAGATCAAGCAACCCAGAACCTGCATATCAGATCTCTTTCTCTCTTAGATATTCAAGCCTTGTCGAAAAGATGATTTTGCCTAATGATCTTCTTCTCCTTATATAGTCTTAGGCCTAGCTCAATACCAAGAGCCAAAACCATAGTAACACAATACCATCAACTTCAAAACTAGGGATCGACACGCCCGTCGAGACACAATGGTCCGAAATCATAGGCACAACTTCCAAGGACTAACCACCATGGACCAAAGGAACCTTTCCACATACACGCACTTTTTATGAATCGAACTTGCGTGTACACGCGACTTGGGCTTAAGAAACGGCGTGTATGAGCTTCCTTGGTATGCTGTATTGAGATCTGTCTTCTGATTAAGTTGCCATCACCTGTACCAACCTCTGAGCTCCTGTACCATCCTCTGAGTGAGTTTCCATCAAGGACAACACTTGAATCATAATGCCAACAATCTCCCCCTTTGGACTTGATGGCAACCATCACACCAAGTCACTCTCCCCCTTTGACATCAAGGGCAAAGGGCTGTGCTCCCCCTGAGGACATGCTGATATCTCTGTTTGGCTGTGCTGACTTGTGCTCCCCCTGACCGAAGGCCAGATCTGCAAAAGATGTTCTTCAACAAGAACCAAGCCTTATACACCATAAGGGACCTTCCTATCACCAAAAGACTCAATACATACATCCATACTCCCTACCAAGAGGGGACATAACAGAAACAACCAATTATATTACAGCATTCATCCCAGGCATAGTGGGGAAACCAACAAAGGCCGTTACATGACCTTGATACCATAAAAGAGATATGACAAGAGAGATACATGACATAGAGACAACAGATCTAGACCAAGACTTAGGAAAGACACCAGCAGCATCTGATTAAACATCTTGTTAGATCAGCAACCAGAATTTCTTTCTGAGCTCCTTCTCCTGAAACCAACAACCAAAACATCTGAATGCCAACAATGCTTTATGAGACTTTTGAGCTGCTCCCCCTGAACCTGTGCCTGTTGCACTCCCTGAAACTGTGCCTGAAGAATTCTGACATTCCTATTGCTGTTCAGAACTTCAGAGTTTTCCCTTGCTGTTCAGAACTTCATATACGCGTTTTATCCTGTACAAAACAGCGTATGTACGCGGATATTCTTTCTGCAACAAGCGTCCAGCATACACGCGACTTACCCAGCATGAATCCGCGTGTATACGCACATATCTCTTCCGTAACCTGCGTATACCAACTTTTCTGTAGAACAAACAAACTTCAACAACAGGATGAAGCATCAACTACTCCCAGCTTTTGTCTGAGATATTCAAAAGTTTCCCTGGGCAGTGGTTTTGTGAGAATATCAGCAACTTGCTCTTTAGAAGGAACATACTCCAACTTGACCTTCTGCTCAAGCACTTGTTCCCGAAGAAAATGGTACTTGATTGGTATGTGCTTGGTCTTTGAGTGCATGACAGGATTCTTTGAAATGCTGATTGCACTTGTATTATCACATAAGATAGAGACAGGTGGAGTGCAAGTGATTTGAAAGTCCTGCAAGGTCTGCATCATCCAAAGAAGTTGTGTGCAACAAGATGCTGCAGCCACATATTCTGCTTCAGCTGTAGATAAGGCAATCGAACTTTGTTTCTTGCTGAACCAAGATACTAATCTGGAACCCATGAAGAAAGCACCTCCACTTGTGCTTTTCCTATCATCCACACTTCCAGCCCAATCTGCATCTGTGTAAGCATGAAGAGTGAGATCAGTATTTCTAGGATACCATAAGCCATAGTTTTGGGTCCCTTGAAGATATTTGAAGATTCTTTTGACTGCCTGAAGATGAGTTTCTTTGGGTTGGCTTGAAATCTTCCAACCATTCCTACTGCATGTGTAATATCTGGTCGAGTACCTGTCAAATAAAGCAAACTCCCAATCATGGATCTATAAGTGGGTTGGTGGACTGCTGCTGATTCATCATTTGCACTGAGGCTGCATCCTGTAACCATGGGTGTACATACTGGCTTTGACTCTTCCATGCCATACTTCTTCAAGATCTGCTTGAGGTATTTGGTTTGAGACAAGAAGATACCTCCTTCACTTTGTTGGATTTGCAATCCAAGAAAATATGTCAATTCTCCAAGAAGTGACATTTCGAATTCTTTCTGCATAACCAAGGCAAAGTTTTGACTCATGGTCTCTTCATTGCTGCCAAAAATAATATCATCTACATAAACAACAAGAATTAGCAATTTGTTATTTTCAACTTTTATATAGAGATTGCTATCTGCTGATCCTTTTGAAAAGCCTTGTTGGTGAAGATATTTGTCCAACCGATAGTACCAAGCCCTTGGAGCTTGTTTGAGCCCATAGAGTGCCTTTTTCAATCTGCATACAAGGTTTGGATCATTTCCAAGAATGAACCCATCTGGCTGCTCAATATATACTTCTTCTTCTAAGTCTCCATTCAGGAAGGCTGATTTTACGTCCATTTGAAATACCTTGAAGTTTTGAAAGCTTGAGAGAGCAAGGAACATTCGGATGGCCTCTAGTCTTGCCACAGGAGCAAAGGTCTCTTCAAAATCTATTCCTTCTTGCTGTGCATACCCTTTACAAACAAGTCTGGCCTTGTTTCTAATTACTTCTCCATTTTCATTTAACTTATTCTTGAAGACCCATTTTGTTCCTATTACATTCTTATCTTTTGGTCTAGGAACTAATTCCCAAGTGTTGTTCCTTTCGATTTGCTCAAGTTCTTCATCCATTGCTTTGACCCAACATTCATCTTTGCATGCTTCTTTCACATTTTGTGGTTCAATGGAGGAGAGTAGAGCCAAGTAGCTTGAAGCTTCTGCAAGTGTCCTTCTTGTTTGTACTCCTGCTTCTTTCTGCCCCACAATCTGAGTTTCTGGATGATTCTTTTGGACATATCTGGATGGAGTCTTCTCTTCTATTCTTGTCTGCTCCACTGGTTCTTCTTGAGATTCTTCTTCTTCTTGAGGTTCTTCTTCTTCATCATTTCGCCTTTGAGAGTAACCTTCATCTTCTTCAATGTCTTCATGATGAACTTGCCTAGGAATATATCCCTTCTCATCAACCACTATATCAATACTGTCAACAATTCTGCCAAGTCTTTTATTGTAGCACTTGTATGCTTTGCTATGTGGAGAATAACCAAGAAGAATGCCCTCATCTGCTCTAGGTTCAAGTTTGCCAAGTTGCTCATCAGTGTTCTTAATATAACATTTGCTCCCAAAGATTTTGAAATGCTTCACGGAAGGAGTTTTACCACTCCAAAGCTCATGAGGTGTTTGAGTGCTGTTTACTCGGACATTTGTTTTGTTAAGAATGATAACAGCAGCATGTGCAGCTTCACCCCAGAAGGTTGCAGGAGTACCTGATTCATCGAGCATAGCACGAGCCATTTGTTGGATAGTTCTATTCATTCTTTCCACAACCCCATTTTGCTGAGGAGTTCTAGCTGTAGAGAATTCTCTTCTTATCCCATGTTCATCGCAGAAATCGAAAAATTCATTTGATGTGAACTCCCCACCTCTGTCAGATCTGAGGCACTTAATTTTGTGTCCTGATTCATTTTCAGCCAATGCTTTGAAGGATTTGAATTTTTCGAATGCTTCATCTTTGTGCTTCATAAGCCCTAACCAAACAAACCTTGAGAAATCATCAATGAATAATATCAGATATTCTTCTCCTCGAGGTGTCCTTTTCCTAAATGGACCACATACATCTGTATGGACTAGCTCAAGAGGCAAGCTAGCTGATCCTTCCTTCTCTGGAAAGTTAGTTCTGGTTTGCTTTCCAAACTGACAAGATTTGCATATGGTGTTGTCTGGAATTTTGATATCTGGGAGATCGCGAACTGCCTGATATTTGCATGCTTTCCTTATTTGTGAGAAGCTTAGATGTCCCAACCTTCGATGCCATAACCAGTGCTCTTCATCCTTGCTAAGATAGCATTGTTGTTGTCCTTCTTCAAATATGTACAGATTATTTGGAGTTCTTTTGCCTTTGAGAACTGTTTTACCTGTATCAAGATCACGAACAAGACATCCATTCGATCTGAAAATAACTTCGGTTTTTTGATCACACATCTGGCTGACACTTAGAAGATTATGCTTCAATCCATCAACATACAAAACATTTCCAGCCTAACCTTTTCTTTCAAAGGAGCAATACCTTTTCCTTTTATAGTTGCAGGAGTATCATTTCCAAAAGAAACTTTCTTTCCCTTTTCTAAAGTAGAATAAGATTCGAGTTTTTCTTTATCACCTGTCATATGTTTCGAACATCCACTGTCAATGTACCATAGATTTTCCTGTCCTTCTGCATAAAACGCTATCCCACATCTTTCTGTCTGAGGTTCTTTTATTCTCCATTTTTTGGTGCTCGTGGCTTGTTCCTTTTTCTCCTGAAACCTGCTCCTGCATTCAGACTCTTTATGACCAAAATTATTGCAAATAGAACATTCAACTTCATTTTCAAGAACTGAAAAGTTGTTATAGGTCCTCTTTGTAATCCCTGTCATACTTCTTTGTTTTTGAGCTTCCCTAGTCATGATTGTTTTATATGCAACACATTGAGCTGCTTTGTGACCAAAGTTATGGCAAGAAAAGCATTGTCCATTGAAGAAGCTTCTGCGGTTATTGAATCTACCAGCCAACTGATTGTAATTTCTATTTTCATCTATTCTTGTGCCAAACTGAGAAGATTTTACCTGTGGTTGGTTGTAGCTTTTGTTCACCCTTAAGAAGGATTGTCCCTGATAGTTTCTGTTTGTAATTCGTCCCTGCTTTACCTGATTATCTTCATTGTTCTTCTGCTCATTTCTTCTTGCTGCATCAAGATAACTTTTTGAGGTGGATGCTTGAGAGGTTTCTCCATTATAGCCCAAACCTGTCTTGTTTAGAGGAGACCGCTGCACATTGATAATCTCATCCAAAGTTTCAGATCCTTTGACAAACTTAAGATTATAGTTTTTGTTTTCTCAATTTCTTTTCTGAGACCAACAATTTCACCTTCTAGTTTTTCAAGATGTTTTTCCTTTTCATCAATTTGAAATTGCAAAGTATCAATGATCACACTCTTTTCTTCTATGCATCTCTTGAGTCTAGTAATTTCATTATAGAGATTATCCACATCTACAGCATCCTCATAATCATCATCTTCAAATGCCATTAATAGCTTATATTTATTACCTTGTTCATCTTCATCACTGTTTGATAAGCCATCACTATCTTCATGGGTGTAGTAGCTTTTCTTATTTGCACTTTGTTTCTTATTCCATCTAGCAGGTTCTTTTCCTTTATCCTTATTAGGACATTTTGCAGCATAATGACCTACTCTTCCACAAGCAAAGCATTTGAAAGGTAGCTTACCTCTGAACCTTCCAGCACCCCTTTGAAGATTTCTGACAAAGTTTGATTCTTCTTCCTCTTCTTCTGGAACATGGCCTGCTTCATAGTAATCTTCTTTTCTTGATGCCTTAAAAGCAGCTTCCCTTCTGTCTGATGGACCTCCCTTTCTCATTTCATAAGCAGTTAGAATTCCATGTAGCTGAGACATAGTGAGAACTTTGAGATTTTCCTTTTCTTCTATTGCAGATACTTTAGATTCAAACTTGGGGGATAATGATCTTAGAATCTTTTGAACTACTATAGTCTCTTTTATTTCTTCACCCAGATTTTTCATACAATTAACAATCTCATCTACCCGAAGAAAATAATTAGCCACACTTTCATCATTATACATCTTGAGGGTCTCATATTGAATCCTGAGAGTTTGAAGTTTAGCTTGCTTTACCTGTTCATCTCCTTCATAGCTAGTGATCATTTTGTCCCATATCTCTTTTGCTGATTTGAAGTGCATGACCTTCATGAATTCTGTTTGAGATATACTTCCTAATAGAGTACTGACTGCTTTTGCATTTGTTTCATATGCCTTTTTCTCAGCTGGATCTGTAGGAGTAGCTGAAGGAAAAACATAGCCTGTTTCTGCAATGTCCCAAACTTCTGTACCAAGAGATTGAAGATATGCAGTAACTCTTACCTTCCAATAATTGAAATTTGTTCCATCAAAAACCGGTGGCCTGATTGATGCTTCTTTCTCGTAGTTGCTCATGATGAATGATCTTCCTTCAAGCGATCAAGCTTCTCTGAAGGACCTGCTCCGATACCAATTGTTGGAAATAATACTGAGAGGGGGGGTGAATCAGTATTATCTGATTAATCAAACTTTTTAAATGCTCAGAAACATATACGCTACTTCAGTTAAGTGAACCAGCGTGTACACGCTACTGTGACGAAGTAAAACAGCGTATAGGAAGAAAACTCACAATTTAGTTAGCTTATTCTTCAATTAAGTGCATCAGGACATTATTCATCACATTAACAGTAAACATGTGCAGTAAAACAGAACAGATAAAAAGCCACACACATGAACACCAAGATATAAGGTGGAAACCCAATGTGGGTGAAAACCACCTGCTGCAAGTTGTCTCTATCTTTCTTTAATATGAAACTTCAGTTTACAATCTTTTGTACTGGTGCAGCCTTATACCAGTACGCAGGCTACAACCTGCAGAAGGCTTCAACCTTCTCTCGTTCTCCAAACTTCCTTGGAAGGAAGCTCCAACCCCCTTTGCTCTTGTACTAGCCAAGATACTAGTACGTAGGTGCTGACCTACAATCTTCCTTCTTTCAGATATCACTTTTCATACATTTTCAGACTTGGATATTCCTGAAGCACAACATTACAATCTGAAGACCACAAATCATTCAATTTCCACAACAGATCATTGAAGCATAAAACAACCAAACTTTGAATCACTGAACCACTAAACCCTGTCAATCACCAGTTACCAGAACACAGAGCAGACTACAGAACTCTGCAATAACAGTCAGACCCCACTGTAAACCCAAAATCAAGCTTCAAAAGATATACGCTACTTCAATGAGCAAAACCCGCGTATACACGCTCTTTTACCGAAGCCAACCTGCGTACAGATCTAAAAATAAACTTTCTCAATTTGCAGCTGTACCAGACATTAGTTAGATCCAAAACGTAACATTGCGACAATATGCAGATCTAGAAATACGCATAATCAACCATATCATGATAGTGCATTTCAAACCATTAGATCCCGATCTATCCTTAGATCTAGTCTTCCATCAACCGATGTGATCTCTCCTTGGCTTAGATCAAGCAACCCAGAACCTGCATATCAGATCTCTTTCTCTCTTAGATATTCAAGCCTTGTCGAAAGATGATTTTGCCTAATGATCTTCTTCTCCTTATATAGTCTTAGGCCTAGCTCAATACCAAGAGCCAAAACCATAGTAACACAATACCATCAACTTCAAAACTAGGGATCGACACGCCCGTCGAGACACAATGGTCCGAAATCATAGGCACAACTTCCAAGGACTAACCACCATGGACCAAAGGAACCTTTCCACATACACGCGCTTTTTATGAATCGAACTTGCGTGTACACGCGACTTGGGCTTAACGAAACGGCGTGTATGAGCTTCCTTGGTATGCTGTACTGAGATCTGTCTTCTGATTAAGTTGCCATCACCTATACCAACCTCTGAGCACCTGTACCATCCTCTGAGTGAGTTGCCATCAAGGACAACACTTGAATCATAATGCCAACAAATACCTCTAAGCCAATCAAACTAGTTTAAAAATACATAACCAACCAAGTTAATCAAACAATAATCATGTCAATCCCCACTATTGTCATGCTAGGAAAAAACTATCAAGTACCAAGTCTTATAAAATATTATGCTCATCAAGCCTTCATTGTCATGTAACACATCAATCATTCATTAGATCCATTGTCATAGGAAACTTGTCATTGAATACAAACCATGGAATACCAATTTTACCTCTGCAAAATATCACCAACATGTACAATCAATACCATACCAAATCCCGGTTGTCATCAGTGTCAAATTCGAAGTCATATAAGTTATCATCGCAATCTGTAATAATCCAACCCATAGTAACAAATACTCAACCATACTCATTATTAAAATTGTCACTATTAACCAAGACTCAAATTGTCAATCATAATGTCCAAGTCTGCTCATGTCAATATCACTGTCAATGCAACTTTGTCAAATCTGATTCACGAGTTGTCATGTACCATGCCATACCAAATGATATCAATCAATATGCAACATAAAATCATGTTCATAAGTCTAGAAGAAGAGAACGAACAACAAAAAATATGAAGGCTATCTATCCAACAATATGTTCTGCAAAGAATGTGCCATTATCTCATCAATCATCAACAAACCATACATCTAATCTAGGATAAAGACAATACTACTGCTACTATCAAGCATATAGCACAACATAGTAAGGAGCAACCATGACATAATTTCATCGATCCAGATATTCTCTACAAAAGACAATAACCTCTGCCAAGATCATACTATATGCACCATTACCAAGCCCCATCAAAGTTGTCACACAAGTCTAGACCAAACTGTCATCATACATTCAAGTAACCAAGAAACCAAGATCAAGATATCTCTGACAACGAAGACCAGAGAATCTCAATCATTTAAAAAGGGTATGCACTCTCTACCATCATATATCGCTGCAACAAACCTCTGCATACATATTTAAATGGCTCACCCTAACCTTTGTATACACTTTTTAATAAACCACACACAAATCTATGCATATATATCTATATATATATATATATATATATATTGTCACTGTTATTAAGCACACTAGTCACTGCCATCATTAAATTCTCTACATACAGAAAGAGATATAACATCCATTGAAAGAGTGTAAAGCACATTCAATGCCATTGATCAAAATAATATTCATTATCATGGTTAAGTAGGTATCCGCAAGTCACAACAACCTATACAAAACTAATTTTTGTCTCTGCAAAGTCTCTGCAAAAATGGCTTCATAATCCTACAAACACTTTGTCATCTATCTCTGCAAAATCTTAGTCATAATGCAACTCTCAATCAAGGATTAATCAAAGAAGTGTCTTCTCCATGCCATAAACTCTAGACATTTAAAAAGGGAAATATTCTTAGATCAGTTGCACACACACAAACCATACTGTAGACAAGCAAGGATAATCAAAATGACCAAGGAACGATCTTTGTTTCTCTACAGACTTATCCATTAATTTATTCTCTGCCCAAAGAAGTGAATGATTCCAATTCTGTCACAAATAAGCAAGAAAATTTGTCTCATATAATCGCTTATCTTAAGCTATGTTGGATCTCTACTAATATTCTACAACAGTAATCAGTCTAAGACATTATGGAATAGAAACAAGTATTTCTTCTTCATATTTTGTTCTTGCATAAAGTTAGTGGCTTATATCATTAGGAATAAAACATTTCAATCACATATTTCATTGGATCTTCAAACCATTTTCAAAACTTATGAAATCTGATTCTCCTCACACTCCTGGTGCACTCCTGCATCAAAAACATATCATGAAGATCTCATCGGTTGCACACAATACAATTTGTTTTCTCTCCTTGATATAGATTTTTTTTCCTTCAATACCTCAGGTCAAAACCAAAGTATTTCCAATACCACGGGCCATTATGAATCATGGTTCATTATGATTTTTTGCACCTATATACATGTATTTATTCTTATTTTAACATCATTCGACCTTCAAAAATCAAATTGCACTTGTCTTTCCAATCCTGCACTAAAAATTGTAGTCTTGTACTACACACTTGCTAACCATTATATAGACATATCAAAAATGTAGAAAACATCACATGAAGACACATTGATCATATACTAATCACTGTGATAGTAAACATATGACACTTCATCGAGAACATGCATTATCATCCATGGAGGCATACAACAAACTAAATAAGAAAAATATACTTAGACAAGTTGATACATTCATTAGTGTAGGTTGCCAACGAGGACAACATCAAAGCCATAATTCTAATAGTATCCCCTTTTGGACTTGATGGAAACCTTTTGCAAAACCCCAAGTCCCTCTCCCCCTTCGACATCAAGTGCAAAGGGCTAAACTAAATCAAGAGAATACCTCCCCCTGTCATGTGCGACTTTTGATGCAAATCAAAGAGTTCAACTGACCATGCTCTCCTTGTCATGTGCGACTTTTGATGTGAATCAAAGAGTTCAACTAACCATTCTCCCCTTGAGCATATACTGGATTCTCTAGAGATATGCAATAAAAATCCAAGGATGAATGAAGCAAGTGTAAGTACACCCATAAACATGATTAACCATTCATTCCCTAAAGAAAAATGACCATATATCCTTGAAAAGACCAACTTCATTATCATAAGATATCCATACTTAGTAGCATATGATATCATTTTGATCAACAACATATGTGAAGAGGTATATCCACCAGTTATGCAATGCAAGTGCTTGGAAGCATATAAAATATTCTTGTCCATCAATGGATTGAATGAAAGGCATACAACATTAGTATCCATTCAACATCAACAATGACATAGCATTTGAAAGCTTCATATCAGTCAACAATAAGAGAGACAATATCAATCCAAATTCCAATAAGAAGACCGATCAGCATCAATAATTAACATCAACTAGTCCATAGCGACAACAACATTTTATCCTTCAATTAACAAGCAATGCACTCACGACTGTAGCAATAATCATATAACATATGTGCCCATGCTAACCATAGTGAAGCAATAATAAACCATTGGAAGCATAAGAGAAGCTCCCCTTAAACCTGTGCCAATCAATACTGATCACAATATATAACCATAATTCCAACAATAAACTGTTGAAAGCAAATGAGTAGCTCCCTGTGAACATGTCATATCTTATCTTGTTCGTTGAAAATGAAATATTAGTAGCAAAAATAGCAAAAAATAACATTTGAAATCATCAATGCAAGGCTCCCCCTGAGATCATCCACCATTGATCCTGTTGACTTGATTGCTCCATATGCCCTCCTGCAATCCTTTTAGAAATAACATCAAATATAACAAATTGTAGTGTGGATCATTTTCCTGTACTCTAAATCTGAAGAAGAGGAGCTAGACCAATTCTTTCTTCCTGGATTCTTATTTAATACATATAATATATCTGAGTTTCTTAAACCTTTTTATATGAATTCTCCAATTTCTTCTTCTATAATATTGCATCTAATTGATGTAAATATAATTACATTCCCTTTATCAGCTATTTGGCCTACACTTAGAATGTTTTCCTTCATCCCTTAAACCAATAATACATAATTAGTTGATTATCTATTCTTAACATCTAGATCAACACTACCCATTCCTAATACCTTTATGGATGAACCATTTCCAATAATAATATTATCACTCTTGTTTTTCTTGAGAGATATAAATTTGTCCTTATTTCCAAACATGTGATGAGAGCATCCGCTGTCAATATACCATTGATCTTCTTCTTAAAATGTGCATAGATCAAGGCCACACCTTACTTATTTTTCTTCTTTCTGCTTAATGTTAGGACTGGTGGTGGATCCATCTTTTTCAACATTCTTGTCTGGTTGCTTGATTTGCAGGGAGTCTACTTGTTGTTTATATGAATTCACCATCTTGTTCCTAAATTATTATGCTACTTGTCCAAACTTGTTACATGAATAACACCTTACATGACTAGAGAAGGGAGCAAGAGAGTCATCATATTTTTGCTTCATATTTCTCTTATTGTAATCAATAAATTTGTGACCAAATTCATTACATGTAAAAAAATACCCTTGAAAGAGGTTTGAGTACTAGGGAGCTGATGATATTCTTGTGGAATAAATATTTTTTTGAGATATGAACAATCTACTTCTACAATTGGCTACAATGTCTTCATAGTTATGACAAATAAAACATTCAATATCATTGTTCAGATGTGAGAATCAATTTTTGTTTCTATTATTGGGAGCAAATGATTTCCTTTGAAAATTCACTTTCCTTTGTTGTTGGTCTGGTTGAATTCTTAATTCTTTAACCAGTCCCTCAGAATTGTTTTCATAGGCTTGTGAACTATATTCTCCCTTAACAAATTCATGAAAATCAAGGCCATATTTGATGAAGTGGGATATTTGTCTGTTAAGAATATTATTCAATTTCGTGGTACTACCATGGAATTTCAAATGTTTGTCTTTTTCTGCTAGCTTACCTTTTGGAATGCTTACCGTAGCCTCCAGTTTTTGACAGTGATCTTCCTTTTCCATAGATTGTTTCCTCATTCCTTCTTCAATATTTCTTCCTTCATCTACTTCAATTCTGAAGTTGACAATATCTTCCTTGAGCTCATTCTCTTGTTTTTGAAATACTTGAAGTAGTTGCTCATTTTTCTTATTTTACTTTTCAAGATCTGATCTCAACATCAAGTCCTTCACAATATTGCTTCCTTTCTTTAAGTTGTTTTGTTATTGTTGACTCATCGTGATCCTTATTTTCACATTTTTGCAACTTTTTCTCAAGATTAACCTTTTCCAAAGTAGAAGCAAGTTTTCTTCTAAGATTAAGAACTTCTTCTAACCCATCTTCTTCTAAATCAATAACTCCAAAGATTGTTTCATTCACTCTCATCTTTTGACACACCATACTTTTATTTAATAACAAGATTACATGTTAGTTTACCTAATGAGAAATATTTATTTACGTGATTTCCTTCTCCTTTCTAGATGACCTGAAAACTATCCCATACTTCCATTGCAGTTTCATAATGCACGACTTTCTCTAATACTGAATCAAGTATGTTACAAAATATTACATTTATTTCCTAACTATTCTTTTTCAATTCTTCACTTGATGGGGGAGTTTTAGTGCAACCATTACATACTGAATGCCAAACATAAGATCCAAGGTCCATTAACTTAGAATTCATCTTTTCTTTCCATTACTTATCGTTAACATCATTAAGCATGAGCATACCTTTATTGTCCATTATTTATGACTTTCCCTGTTATGCTGTTGATTTCCCTTGATCTATGAATGAAAATATTTCCACGACATTAGATACATCACTGTCACTTCTTTCCTGGATTGAACTATTCCTTTGTGCTTCCTTCCCATTGTCCCTCATCCACTCTAAAGTGGTTAAGGTTCTACTAGAGAGACTTGATATGATACCAATTATTATAAATACTGAGAAGGGTGGGGGATGAATCAATATTTCATTCCCAAATTATATGTCACTTAACTTATTCTTTCAATTCATAGTTATCTCTAAACCATTACTGCATATAACAGATCACAATGTTATATAAACTTATTCAATAAACCATGAGTAATTATAAGAATAAAACATCTAAACCATAAAGCAAATAAACACATCAAACATATGTGGACACCGAGATTTTAGGTGGAAACCCAATGTGGGAGAAAACCACTATTATTGTATTTGTCATATCTATTTTATTTCTTATTATATAAAGAAAAGATTCATTATATCTTGGTCTTGTATTGACGCAAACTCTTGCCAACGTGCATGCTCCTACTAATAGGAGGCTACAATCTCCACTCATTATCCAACACCCACTAGAAGGGAGCTACAACCCTCTATTCAAATTTACCGGTTCTTACTGGAAGGAAGCTTCTACCGCCTTGCTGAAGGCTCCAACCCTCAACTCTCCATGGACCTCGTTTCATAATATTTCACACTGGATCTACCTACCTCAAACAAACATCAAAAGATGTAGGCCACTTTTCATCAATTTTCACATTGGATCCACACCCTGCAATAAGGTCAAACCAATACCATACTGAAAACTAAATCATTGAATACAACTGAATATTCAAGATCAATACCAATACTAATACTGAATACCACTATGCCAATCAAACCAGTATACCAATCCACAACCATCCAATTCAATCAAACCATAATCCAGTCAAGCCCCAATACTTCCATGCCAATCCAAAACTGTCAAGTACTAAGTCTAAAAAAATCTTATGCTCATCAAACCCTAGTTTTCATATAGCACATCAATCATTCATCAAATCGATTGTCATAGGAAACCTGTCATTGAATGCAATATCTGAAATACCAATTTTACCTCTCCAAAAATAACACCAACATGCACAGTCAATACCATACCAAACCCTAGCTATCATCTCTATCAAATGGCAAGTTATATAAGGCATCATCGCAATATGTCATAATCCAACCCATCACAACAAATACTCATCCATACTCATCATTAAAATCTTCACTATTAACCAAGAATCAAATTGTCAAGCATAATGCCCAAGTTTGCTCATGTCAATATCACTGTCAATACAACTTTGTCAAATATGATTCACGAGTTGTCAAGTACCATGCCATACCAAATGCTATCAATCAATATGCAATATCAAATCACATTCATAAGTCTAGAAGGAGAGAACAAACAACAAAAAATATGAAGGATCTCTATCCAACAATATGTTCTGCAAAGCATGTGTCATTATCTCACCAATCATCAACAAGCCATACCACTAATCCATGATAAAGACAATACTACTTCTACTGTCAAGCATATATCACTGCATACAAAGGAGAAACCATGACATAAGTTCATATATAAATATCTTCCCCACAAAATACAATAACCTCTGCCAAAATCACACCATATGCACCATTACAAAACCCTATGTAAGTCGTCACACAAGTCTAAACAAAACTATCATCATACATTCAAGCAACCAAGAAACTAAGAGCAAGAGATCTCTGGCACGAAGACCATAGAATCTAAATCATTCAAAGGATATGGACTCTCTTCATCATATATCCCTACAACAAACCTCTGCATACATATTCAAATCACTAACCCTAACCTCTGTATACAATTTGTCATAAACCACACACACACACACATACACACACGCACACACACACACACACACACACACACACACACACACACACACACACACACATATATATATATATATATATATAGATATATATTCAATCATTCAAAGGATATGCACTCTCTTCATCATATATCCCTACAACAAGCCTCTACATACATATTCAAATTGATAGCCCTAACCTTTGTATACACTTTGTCATAAACCGAACACACACACACACACACACACACACATATATTGTCAGTTTTATTAAGCACACTAGTCACTGTCATCATTAAATTCTCTACATACACAAAGAGATATAACATCCATTGCAAGAGTGTAAATCATATTCAATGTCATTGATAAAAATAATCTTCATTGTCATGGTTAAGTAGGTCTCTGCAAGTCACAACAACCTCTACAAAACTAATATCTGTCTCTACAAAATTCATGCAAAAATGGCTTCATAATCCTGCAAACGCTCTGTCATCTATCTCTACAAAATATTAGTGATAATGCAAATCTCACTCAAAGACTAATCAAAACAGTGCGTTCTCCATGACATAGACTCTAGACATTTAAAAAGGGAAAGTTTCTCAGATCAATTGCACACACACAAACCATATTGTAGACAAGCAAGGATAATCAAAGTGACCAAGGGCTGATCTCTATTTCTCTGAATACTTATACATTAAGTTCTTCTTTTCTCAAACAAGTGAATGATCCTTATTCTGTCACAAACAAGCAAGAAACTCTGTCTCATATAGCCACTGATCTTAAGCTATGATGGATCTATGTTAATATTATGAAAAAATAATTAGTATAAGACATTAAAGAATAAAAACAAGGATTTCTTCTTCAGATCTTCATCCTGCATAAAGTTAGTGGCATAGATCATTAGCAATAAAAAATTTCATTTACACATTTCATTTGATCTTCAAACCATTTTCAAAATTTATGAAATATGTTTCTCCTCTCACTCCTGGTGCGCT
This sequence comes from Pinus tabuliformis, assembly GCA_031772625.1. Taxonomy (NCBI): domain Eukaryota; kingdom Viridiplantae; phylum Streptophyta; class Pinopsida; order Pinales; family Pinaceae; genus Pinus; species Pinus tabuliformis. The sequence continues at coordinate 1,190,560,033 of CM062816.1, read as the reverse complement.
CCTACATCAAAACTATATCATGAATATCTCATCAATTTCACACATTACACTTTGTTTTCTCTCCTTTATATATAAATTTTGTCCCTTAATACCTCAGGCCAAAACAAATGTATTTCCAATACCGCAAGCCATTAATCCAATGTAATTTGTTTGACCAAATCAATCCCATTGCATGCATGATTTCTTATGAGTAAAACCTTGGTTTTCGTGCGTAAGTTTTTATTCTTTCATAATTAGAACTTAAATAGGAACGCAAAAAATTATAGATATAACCATAAATACATAAATGTAACAGAAATAACACTTCATTTCATTAATATCATAATACTGAAATATGCTTATAAACAAAATGTAAAAAAACTAGCTTGGGCGATGGTAGCTTATCTTGAGAAGAGATGTGGTGGCCACATGCCTCAGAACTGTGCTACAATGAGGCTCCAAGGCCTATTTATTATTGAGAAACAATGGAAAACCCTAAACATCCAGAAACCTAACCCTAGGAGATGAAGTGCCAAAACTATGGGCCCCATTTGGGCAAACTAGTACACTCAATTTCCCTGGGTCGTAACTTTGGCATACAATATCCATTTGGCTATCATAGTACCTTGTTACGAAGATCTCTAAGATTAGGTCAAATACAAATTGGGAAACCCATTTACAAAGGTTTGGGATTCTCCGTTTTCTGCAAAAACATCATTTAAGGCCTCAAAACGACTTCGGAAGTTCATGACCCGAAAAACTGCCAAAAATAGTAAACATTGCTACAATTAAGGAAATTGAAAAGGTGAAAGAGACAGTGTTGGGGGTCCAAGTGGAATAGGAGGATGTCCACCAATATCCACCTGGATCAGTCCTCCCCCCTTAGGAAGCAATGGTCCCCATTGCGTTGAGTGCCACCATGAGATGGGGAAACTTTTGCTGAACTTGGTCGCTGGTGAGCCACTTGCCTTGGTGCAGGAGTTGGTGTTGACAAGGTTAATCCTCTCTGCAGACAAAGACGATACATCTAGCCCAATGAGTGGGTCTAGCAACTAAAGTGACGTTAATCAACTAGACATCTTCCTAGGTTATAATTGAAAAGTAAAACGAAATAGATGACCTACCTCGTTCTGATGCTATTCCATTTTCCTTTGTTGAGGGCCTTGAACCGCTTGTGGTACAAACTTGCTCCTGCTTCTTTTAGTATTTATGTACCTGCACAAGTGATCAAGAGACAACAAAGTATGCTAAAACTAATAGAAAATCCAATAACAACCTACTTAATTGATCAAGTAATGTCAAGCTAAATAAATACATGAACATATATATTTTGGGAAGATTTACCAGTAGTTGTATATTATTAGGAAATAAAGGGAATCTTACAACCAAAGCCTTGATGTTGAAAGGCTCTCCCTGAGTGGTAATCCAAGTCCAAGCCAAGAATTCTCCAAGCACTCCTTCTCTCTAGGTGTGAAGTAGGAAAGTGTTTCCTCTGCGGACAGAGGCAACCCCTCTAGCCCTAGAGTGGGTCTAGTCATAGCAAAGACAAAACAACAATTGATTCCCTTAAATAGTCATTGTTGGAGGCCTACCTCAAATTGGTGGTTGATGAAGTTCCGTTGCGCTACTCAAGCTTCCGTTTCCTTCTCCTTAATGAGCAATCAATCTGAAACACCACAAGAAAACAACAGAGCATGTAACCAAGAACAACAATGACCTATTTACTCACAAAGTCAAGAAGTCATGAACTATCAAGTAAATCACTTACAAGACATAGGAAATCATCATTGATTATATTAATAATAAATCAAGAGCAAAGCTTACAACTAAGTCTTGACGTCGCAAGCCTTCTCGAAGGGTCCAGCTAGTATGTTTCTTCAAGCATTCACTCTCAAGGATGGGTCTCCCAACTAAATAATATTTCTCTCTCACTCACAAGCTTTAATACAAGGTTAAGGGCACTCCACAACCTCTTGCAAACTATTCAGCAATACCACACTTGTCACACTCACACCAAAGCTATCTACCAAACTCAAATGCACTAGCAACACTATCCAACCCAAAAGAACTAAAAAAAACCTATCATAGCAATGGTGAGTGCTTTTATAGGAGGAGGAGCCTCCATGAAATGAGGGGGAGGGAGCTTATCCTCAAGGGAGGTTGCACAAGAGGCGGAACCACCATACTAGAGGCGAAAAGGCGACCCAATATAACCCAACAACCAACTCTGGAAACATCAAGAAGGCTGACCATTTGAACTAATTTTCCAAATCTGGATTGTCGCAGGTCATGAACTGAGGACTAGTGACAACGTTGCAATGATACAGTGCATGACAGAGAACTGTCATGGATTTTGAAGGTTTACTAGCGACGATGCAGGAACTTAGTCAAAAAGGGTCAATCTTCAGCATTAAAGAGCATTTGCTTAATCTTCTTGCATGGGTGGGAGGATATGGAAATGTTTATTTAATACATGACACAGTAAAGGGACTGAGATGATGACAATGACAAATTACTGTGTAACACTAGGCACAAGCTTAGCATAAGGGTGTAAATAGACATAGACCAACCCAACCTCTAACCTGAACAACCACTTGGGAATGGGAGAGGATGAATATATAGGTTGGGAAAGGGAGTAGGATCTCTCCAATGATAGGATTAGGCCCTCATCTCAAGGAAGTAGCTCATAGGGATAAGACCAAGAGGCCAATATGAGAGGATTCGACCTCATCTATGTGAAACAACCTCCAGCTCGTCGCTTTGGAAGCTTCTAGATTATGAAGATTTTCATCTTCTTCGGGAAAATTACGTTTTTGGGATCATCGCGGGTATGAAAGGGAAAGAGTGATGCCATCGCTGGCTAAGTACACTGAAACATGCGACCATCGTAGTTTTAAGCCTCATAAGAGCGATGATCCTGATTTTAGGGTTTTAAGAGCTATTTCTTTAGGGAAAGCTTAAGACATTTTCCAAACAAAGTCTTAGGAGGGATCTGAGATGCATACATGGATGAGTATACTATATAATGGTCATGTTTCGGGATGAGTATACTATTTTAGGGTTTTAAGAGCTATTTCTTCAAGGAAAGCTTAAGACATTTTCCAAACAAAGTCTTAGGAGGGATCTGAGATGCATACATGGATGAGTATACTATATAATGGTCATTTTTCAGGCACTTTGAGGTATGTCACAGGGAAGTGCAGGAGGTGTGACAAAATTCTGTGTAACAAAGGCCCCCTAAAGCATGAAGGCAAAATGAGGAGTGATGACTGAGATTCTTTACCAGCTTTTGCAAGGATGAGGACATGCACTGTCAGGAGACCTACAAATCAAGGACGCATATACATATACATATATGAGAACAAGACATGAATCTATGGCATGGGCACAACCATTTGAATGATGAAGACTATATGAAAAGATCCATGGTATGGGCGCAACCATCAAGATGAGAAGGATCATTATAAATTCAAAGTCCCATGATATGGTCACAACCATCTGTATAGAAGAAACATGTGTACAATCATGAATAACATATAACTCCATGAAACTTGAGTCATATGATATAGGACTCAGGGTCGTGCGCTCCATCGTGACCTGATCAAAGTACGGATTCTAACATGTGAATGAACATGTCACAGTTGAACATGCTAGAAAACCACCTAATTACCGGCCATTGATGTAGAGCATTAACAGGCACGAGAGGAACCACCCATAATGACAATGTCTCTCAAGGTACACTAATACAATCCATGAATGTGATAATGAAGTTGAAGTCAAACACTCATGGAATCATCTGATCAAAGGCTAACGACGAAACCCTGTTGTCGGATGCGAAGAACTTGCCATTGAGGCATGCAAGCTCTAAGGTACTAAAAGGGAGTTTCTAAGTCATCATCCTGGATAATGAGCTGAAGTCAAAAGGAAGTGACCCTTGGAATGAGGGTTATAATGATTCCCCCATCATTGACATGAAACGAAGAACAAAGTGGAATAAGTTTCAACACTGTAAGAATGACTCAAACTGTGTATAGGTAAATAACTATAGATTGGACTTCTCTTGAACATATTAGCAACACGACTCTAGACTGTGGCAACATTAGACTCAACATAGGACCAAGGGTCATAATGATGAGGTGAAATAATCAAATGAGAGGAAAAATGGATCACCCAAACCTGGAAAGGCAAGTGACTGAGTGAGGATATCCCAAACCCGACATGAGAGCAGAAGAGTGTCATGTTCAAGAGCGACATGCTGCCTATACAAAGGATGTTTCATCTTCATTTTCCCCCACTATTTCTAGCGAGTACCTATTTATTTTTACACAATATTGAAGAAGATACCATATGCTTGTAATATAAGTTAATCCTTCAGATGAATCCATCCTAGTAAGTTTTACGACACCTAGGAAGGAGAAACTCGGTCTCATCATGGTGACGAGTCTTTCGTCGTAAATTTTTAACAAGTCCAACGTAAGACACACTCGACATATTTTTCATATTTATCATGTACCTTTTTATAATTTGTCTCTTGAATCGAAAACATAGAAAAGAATATTTGAGAGAACCTCTTGACCATGTCGATTAAGGTGTACCTTTTTCATAAGTAGTCAATCTGGAAAAGGGTTAAAATTATACAGAGTAGACTGCATTTCATTTACTTTTACGAGTTTGAAACGACAAGTACTTGACAATATTTTCATTTTTCGAGAGTCAGAAAAGAGCTAAAAGATGACTCTACCTAGAAGATTGAGTGGCAAAAAAGGATAGAAACTGGTTCCGGTAATGATGGAACTGTTCAAAACATGTAAAAGTCAAGAGGATGGCTAATAAGACCACTCATCGCAGATGTTCCTTAGGCAAGGGTAAAATAAACAAGTGAAAGCGAATGATCGGCCAAAGATATGGTGACGATGGAATGGACAAACCAAGGCTCATCTGGAAAAAATCAACTGATAAGGATGGAAATCACGAGAGATAAGATGAAAATGGTTTCTTTTTTTACACAAGATTGAAACATAGCAAACTCTGCTTGAAATTGGTTTCGTTTTTACACAAGCTTGAAATGGACACAAACTGTGCTTGATTTGGTTTCATTTTTACACAAGCTTGAAACAGAGACAAACTATGCTTGGGTGTGATTTCATTTTTACATAAGATTGAAACAGAAATAAACTATGCTTGAGATAAGTTTGCATGCCCCCAGCATAATGACTCAATTCGAGGTACATGCCCCCAAATCTTCACTTCATTCACCTAAGTAGACCACTGGTTACTAACTGGTGGATGGAATGAAGGTTCACTTATGAGATCAAGTGAAAGACTCGACTGGGATTTTACGAGATCTAATCAAAGACTCAAATTGGAAGGGGATTTGTTTCATTTTTTAATGAGCTTGACACAGGAAAAGAACCATGTTCATGACACCTTGTTTCATTTTTTAATGAGCTTAACACAAGTAAAAGAACTCTACTCATGGAGACCTATTTTTTTTTTTTTTTTTTAATGATGTTGACATCGTAAAAGAACTATCCTCATGGGGACCTATTTCATTTTTTAAAGAGGTTGACATAGTAAAAGAACTATCCTCATGGTCCTTTGTTTCACTTTTTAAGGAGCTTGACATAAGACAAGGAACTCTGCTCCATGATCCTTTCATCACAAACCAAAAGAGGCTATGGCTTCCAAGAGGTTCTCATGAGATGGGAGAACAACACTCTGGAAGGGATACATGTCCAAGGATCCAAATGAAAAATTAGCCTCCAATGCCCCCAGTACATGGTGTACTACGTCACCTACTAGAGCATCAATAAATGTGGGCATGGAATAGGTGCCCACGTAATTAACTTGTGGAAGGGGTGATACCGCTTGCATATGAGAACCATTTAGGGATGATGGTTGAGTGGGAGATGATTCAGGACCAACGAATGTAAGTTGATCAATGATCATGATGCTTCCTTCATGCGGGAAACACATCACTTGAAAGAGAGAAGAAACAAGAGCTCCCATGACATAAACATAGTGATGGCCAAGGAGTAGATTAAAATCTAAATAGCCTTGGACAACCATCACGTCTATATAGACAGTCTTTCCTCCCAAAGTAATAGGAAACTTAGGAAGGATCCCTAAAGGTTGACTAGTTCCTTTGTTAAAAGCTAACAAATTCTGGGTGAAGGGGACAAGTTGAGGAGGACCTAAATCTTGCCAAGTAGTTGAGGACATGATTATAACAGATGCGCCCTCATCTATGACTGTGTTAGGTACGACCATATAGTAAGCCTATACTGTAATCTGGAAAGGCACATAAGATAGAAGGTGAGATCCTATCAGTTGACTCCAATCAAAAGAAGTGACTAAACTACTCGGAAGGGGCATTGTAGGAATGTGAGAACTACCCTCTTTCTCTATGGGAACATGAGAACTACTCTCATGCACCTCAGGAATGGGAGGATTTCCATTCAGTTCATTCGAAACTGAAGAAACTAGAAGAACCTGAGCCATATGGGGTTCACTCTCTACTGGAAAGGTATGGTTAAATGAAGGTGGAGTAAATTCTACTATTTTATCAACCAATCGTTGGTCGAAAACGGACTCACGAGACTCACTTTGAGATAGAGCGGAGTTGACCAAAGATGAATTTTAATCAATCATTGGATCAACTAGTGAAGGATCAGGGGAAATATTTCAAGAATCAACCAGAAGATGAGGTTGGGAAGCTGTAATGTTTTCCAACTCTTTGGAAGCTTCATCCATTAAAGGATAAATGTGAATGGGATGATTATCTTCACACAACTTACAGGGAAATTTGACTTTTCCCTTTTTCCCATGGGATTTACAAGTTGAAGGCTTATCACCAGGATGATTACCATAGGCTGATGATAAAGGTCGATGTGAACTTGTATACCACACTTCTAAGACCTTGGTAATACTAGGACATTTTCGAAGAAGGTGGTCACCCTTACATAACATGCAAGGGAATTTTACTTTCTCGGGTTGGTTGGAAGATTTTCCTTCACTAGTTGCATTGGTAGCAATAGTTGTTTGGTTTCCCCCTTGCTTATTTTGCTTCTTATTCTTCAACCTCTTCTTCTTCTTCTTAACTTCCTGGTTACTAGTATCCAGACTTTCGCCAGGTGAAGAGGAAGAACAAGGTGACGAAATAGGCGAAGAAGGCGAGGGGTCAACTTTAGGATCAACATGAGGTTGATGTTGTTTAGGTGGAGGAGAACTTGGTTGAAAAGTAGTTTCATCACTCAGAATCATTGAGGTTGAAAACAACCAAACTGGCAGACCAATGTTCAATCCAGGGAGGGACAACATCGCCATATAGGGAGCACCTGTGTTTCCGAAAGAAGGAAAAGGACTATGATTCTTATGAGAAGGGTTTCCTTGACTGGTAGACTCAGGAAACGTTGCCATTGGTACCAACCTAAGATCTACTAAGGATTATTTTCACAAGAAGGATGTTGTTTCGCAATCAATTAATTTTAGAATTTGAAAGAATAACTTTGTCTTTTCATGTTTTAAGAATCGAGAAAAGGACGAAAAGGTGACTCTAGTCTTTTTCATTGGTTTAGCGAGCTTGAAAGGACAAGTGCTCGATGATCTTTTCAAATTTAAGGAGTCAGAAAAGATCGAAATGACTACTCAGGATACTATAGGCAAAAAGGATTACCAAGTAACCGTGAATTGAAATATACACCTAAGAAAATAAATTTACCAAGGACTTGACTTATGTACAGGAAATCTCCCCGAATGCTGTGTTCAGTGTATCACGTTTACGGGGTGGCAGACTTGGATTCCTGTGGATAAAGGTTTGCAACCTATGAGGGTATCCCTTTATATAATCGATGGTATGGGGAGAACAAGTTTGTGCTAGTGCTATCTAATCCAAGAGAGAACTACAACTGCTAAGTTTTAAGGATGTTGGAACATGTCTCTAGCCTAGACCACTAAGTGTGAAGTGCTAATGTTTCAAATGATCCTTAGATTAATCGATATATTTTAAAGTTGATCTTGAAATTATGTTTTGGTTTTAAGGCTCAACATGATGTCACCTGAACATCTAAGATGCAACTATATGAGAAAAATGAAACTTTTGTTTCCATGAACTCTAGACTAATCAAGGGAAGAAATTTCAGTCAATAATGCATCAAACAAAATGCATCACGCAAAATGCCTTCCACTAACTTTCACTTTCGTCTTCCAAACGCAATGGCAAAAGTAAAAAATATTTTTGTTTTCACTATCCTAAATACAACTTTTTCAAAAGAAAAATGGTTTTACTTTACTAAGATGCATTTAGATGAATTTTGATTTTCTTTTCGTTTTGAATGATTTGATGCACCTAATACAGTTTTTATCTTTCAATCACTGAAAAATGTGATCTATTTTCAATGATGAATTTCAAAAAATAACTTTTCAATGCAATTAATCTAATGCATTTTCACGAAAAGTAAATTTCGAAATACAGGCTAAAACAAATGCAAAATAATGTTTTCAATGAATTCTACAGAAAACAACACTCAATCAATCAACAAAACAAACATCTCAATGACATCAACAAGCAGTAAGTAATGACCAATGACTAGAAACCCTAGAATTCAGTCAGATTTCACTTCGAAGCCAACAAGACAAATTTTGCAAATTAATGAAGGCAATCAATCAAAACATTGACAAATCCAAGAATACAGGATGGGAAATGACCTTAGGGGCCAAGACACACTAGATTCTAAGGAAGAAATCTTAAAGATTCTCACATTCAAGGATCATCGCTACTTTATTACCCAAACCCGCGATTATCGCTACTTTTCATAGGAAAACCCGCGATGGCATCACTACTTTATATAGCAAAAGTAGTGATGATTTCAGTGCAACCAAAAGATGAAGAATTTTTTTTTCATCATGACTGTAAAGGAAAAAACCGCAATGCCATCGCGACTATTAAGGCTAAACCTACGATGGACAATATGGGAAAAAACTAAAAATATTCCAAGAAACAATCCAGTCTTAGCACTCTAAGGTAGTAATCAGTAATGGTATACACCCAAACTAATGAAAACAAGCTAAAAAAACTATGATTGGTCAAACTAATCCAAAGATCAGGGTGAAGGATTGGATGGAAAGGATCATAGGCTCCCCAACGGAGTTTCCATTTTGTTGACAAGGTTAATCCTCTCTGTAGACAATGACAATCGTTGTAGCCCAATGAGTGGGTCTAGAAACTGAAGTGACAATCAACTAGACATCTTCCTAGGTTATTATTGAAAAGTAGAATGAAAGAGATGACCTACCTCGTTCTGATGCTATTTCACTTTCCTTTGTTGACGGCCTCGAACCACTTGTGTTACATACTTTTTCCTTCTTCTCTTAACGTTTATGTACCTACAGAAGTGATCAAGAGACAACAAAGTATGCCAAAACCAGCAAATCAAATAACAACCTACTTAAATGATCAAGGAATGTCAAGCTAAATAAATACATGAACATATATATTTTGGGAAGATTAACTAGTAGTTGTATATTATTAGGAAATAAAGGGAAGCTTACAACCAAAGCCCTGATGTTGAAAGGCTCTCCTTGAGTGGTAATCGAAGTCCAAGCCAAGAATTCTCCAAGCACTCCTCCAAGTCTAATGAATAACCTTTAGGCACAAGCTTAACATAAGGGTGCAAATAGACATAGATCAACCCAACCTCTAACCTGACCAACCATTTGGGAATGGGAGAGGATGAATATATAGGCTGGGAAAGGGAGTTAGGATCTCTCAAAAGAGAGGATTAGGCCCTCATCGAGGTAGCTCATAGGGATAAGACTAAGAGGCCAATATGAGAGGATTCAACCTCATCTATGCGAAACAACCTCCATCTCACTGCTCTAGAAGCTTCTCATATTCTTTGCGAAAATTACCTTTTTGGGATCATCATGGGTATGCAAGGGAATAGAGCGATGCCATCACTAGCTAAGTATAGTGAAATAGGCGACCATCATGGTTTTAAGCCTCATAAGAGTGATGATCCTTATTTTAGGCTTTTAAGAGCTATTTCTTCAGGGAAAGCTCAAGACGTTTTCCAAACAAAGTCTTAGGAGGGATATGAGATGTATACATGGATGTGTATACTGTATAATGGTTATGTTTCGGGAACTTCAAGGTATGTCACAGGGAAGTGTAGGAGGTGTGACAAAATACTATGTAAAGTTGGCCAGCTTTGACAACCCGATACAGTTGGATCATCTGCTGGCAAGTGTTCTTGATTTGTGTGTCCATGATCTGATCAGTTGTGTCCTCTTCCATGCAGTATAGGTTTAACATTGTTGGTGTGAGTTGTTATGCAATTTCTAATATGTCAAACAATGGTGGAAAGTATAGCCGAAGGAGGTCTACATTGAACACTGGGTGTAGACCAAGGAATGATGGAATAGTGAGATCGAAGGAATTGTCCCCTACAACCTTGGTGATGGTGTATGGCCCATATAGGAGTGAGTGAAGCTTGCGATGGGGTCTAGCAAGGTGCTACTTCTGCAAATGTAGCGAAACTTTGTCGCCCACCTGGAACTTGTGCGACACCCGATGCTGATCATGGTGTTGCTTGTAATTGACATTGGCTCTGTCCCATATATCATGGACCTACTGGTGGATGTGTTGAATGCACTAACTAAAGCTATTAACCCTTTTAGCTTCAAACTAGACATGAGCCGAATCTGCCTGAGTAGCTGAAAATGGTATGGCCACATCAATGGGACATAATTGCTGAAATCCAAGCCCTACCTGAAAGGGGATGTGGCCTGTTGAGATGTGGAGAGCTCTGTTACATCTATGCTAGACATAGGGGAGGCTTTCATCCCATGTGTGTGGATGCTTTGATTTGTACATGCACTAAATGTGTATGATCATCCTATTGGCGACTTCTGTTTGGCCATCAATTTGGGGATGGAAAGCCATTGAATTAGTGAGTTTGGTATCCAACATCAACCATAGAATTGACCAAAATGAACTGAGGAATATTCTCTCCTGATAAAAGAAAATGGACTATGGGATCCGAAAGTGTACCCACACTCTCTCAAAGAAGAGCTTATTAATGGCCTATGTTGTGATACTCTTCTCGCAGGCCGCCATAATGGTCATCTTAGAGAATCTATTGATGACCATGAAAACGAAGTCGTTACTATGCTTAGTAGAAGGAAGGCATGACATGTAATCCATGGAGATGGATTCCCATAGGAGTATATATGCCTTGCTTCTTGATGGTTGGTTTGGAAATGGTGTAGGCAGTGGAGGATTTAATGTACTTCCCAACATCCTGATGAAGGTTCGACCAATAAAAATACTTCTGTAGTACTACCACTAGTTTCTCTACTTCGAAATGTCTAGTGACCTAACTGTAGTGTGCCTCCCAAATTGTCTTGGCACGCTTGCTTGATGGAACACATATGTGTCCCAGGTGGCATAATTGTGCATCCTGGAGGTGAAAATTTGGAACTTTCTTACCTTCTAGGAGTGTCTTGTATGTGCCGCCAAATCCTGGATCGCTCTCATAAAGATACAACCACCCCAAAGTCTCGTGCCCACAGGAGTCGAGCACGCTGATCAGTGTCATGACTGGTGGTTGGCTGAGGTAGTCTACAACATTATTTATGCTTCCCTTATTGTACTTAATGTTCAAATGGAATTTTTGTAGGTATGTGGACCATTTCTGATGGCGATTGTTCTGTAACTTCCCTTATGTTTGTATGAACTGCAGGGGTCAGTGATCTGTGTGGATGACTGTTTCCTTCCATAGAATGTAATTCTTCAATTGATGACAAGACTACTTAATGGAATACATTTCTTTGTCGTAAGTGGGATACTTTCAGACCGTGTCTAAAAGTGTCTCACTTTAGTAAGCCATTGGATGCCCCTGCTGAGTAAGAATTGCACCAATAGCATAATCAAAGGTATCTGTCTCAATCTCAAATGGTTGCTGCAGGTATGGTAATGTAAGAACTGGTGCAGATCAGAGGTGATGCTTCAACTTGGAAAATGCCTTCTATTGGGTTTTAGACCAAAAAAACATTGCTTTCACTCCACCCTTGTTGACTTGACTTAAAGGGAAGGTGATATGAGAGAACCCCAACACAAACTTGTCGTAGAAATTGGCAAGAATAAAAAAGCTATAGAGCTCTATTAGAGTGGGTGGGGCTGGCCAATCCTGAATAAATTGTATCTTGGCTGGGTCCACATGCACACCTTTCTCATCAATGATGTACCCCAGATATTGAAATTGGGTCATGCCAAAAGTGCATTTCTCCAAATTGGCACACAATTTGTGTTGTCACAGGGTTTGTAGGACTTGTCGAATATGGTGGAGGTGCTCTTCCAAAATATGGTTGAACATCAAGATGTCATCTAAATACACCACACCGAATGCATTGGTAAAGGGTTGCAAGATCTCGTTCATCAATCTCATGAAGGTTGCGGGGGCATTCATCAACTCGAAAGGCATGACCAACCATTCGAAAAAGCCCTCCTTGGATTTGAAGGCAGTCTTCCACACATCAGAGGGTTTCATAGGCACCTGGTGATAACTAGACTTCAAGTCAATCTTTCTGAAATATTTGGCCCCCTTGAGCTGTTCTAAAAGGTCATTAATCCATGGGATTGGGTACCTATTTCATACAATGATCTTTTTCAGTGCCCGATAGTCAATATAGAGTCTCAAGGTCCCGTCCTTCCTTTGTACCAATACAATCGGGCTCCCACAGGGCGATGAGATTGGCCTGATGTTCCCTTTCTGCAACACTTCCTGAATCTTCCTCTTGATCTCATCATTCTCTAGAATAGAGTGTTGATATTCATCCATTGGGTAATGGTGTTCCCGGAGTCAGATCGATGAAGTGCTTGACCTGATAGTGCATAGATACCCCTTTAGTTGAGGCGAAAATGTCCCTATACTCCTCCACAACCTTATCCATTTGTTACTGTCGTGTGGAGGAACCCTGTCTAGAAGCTGTGGCCACAACCACCTTCTTTCCCTGAGGGAGAATCATAAGGAAAACAAATTTACTTGTATGGGAAATGATCTTACTGCATTGCTTTGCAGTGATCAATGAGATGGCGGTAGGCGCGGCTACCTCCGATATTTTGTACAAATTACTGCCCAAACTAATAATCACAGAGCGAGGTCTAGACTCACATACAACATGCTACTTCCACAAGTATGGCTGTCCTAATAATACATCACAAACTTCAAGAGGAGCAACATCACAATACCTCATCCGTGAAGGGCTTGATGCTATAGGGAAGGTGACATTGCTGGCTGATGCGAAGATCTCATCATTGGTGAAGCCACTTGATGGTATATGACTGCAAATGTGTTGTTGTCGGTAGGCCCAACCACTTCATGACCTCTATTTAAATGAGGTTCTTTTGGCTCTCGTTGTCGACATTGAACTGCAACGTAGAACCTTTCACTCACATCTGTGAGTGGAAGAGGTGTTCCCTCTCCTCTAGATCTATAGGCTCATTCTTCTAGATTTTGGTGGTGGCCATGGTGGTGTTGGGCTCTGCATCAATGATATGCTTCCTTTGTCATTCACCTTTTTGGGTTATAACTAAGAGTTGGAACATGCATCTGATTCAGAAGCCTTCAACTTAACCACCAGTGGCTGCTTGGCTCGACACTCACTTGTGTTGTTAGTGGAGATCTTATGTAACTCACACCTTTTTCCCATGTCATTCTTTGTCTTCATGGTGTTTTTATTTGTTTGCATCTTCAGCGGGTTGTTTTGGGCCACCCCACCTTGGCGTTGGCCTTTGCTATGTGGTTTAGTGGCCTCTTTTCCTTCCTTTAGATTCAGAGATCCAAAGTCTTTCTTCTTCCGTTTAAACTTCTGCTCAATATTGACAACGTATCAATATGTCGTGCCGAGCGAGGAGATGTCCAGGAACTCCATCTCGTCCTGGATATAATTGTGTAGATAGTCATGGTACTTGAGTAACAAATGTTGCTCATAATCCTTGATACCCAACTTAGTGCGAAGGGTATGGAACATATTTGTGAACTCCGACACATCTTGGTCCCTTCCCTGCCATAGTGTGGTCCACTTTATGTATTTATCTTCATAGCTCTTGACAGGGTAATATTTTTCCTTGATGGTGTCTCGGAAAGAATCCCAAGTGGGTGTGGCTAAAAACAGTGAGGATTCCCTCTTGTCCTTTTCACAGTAGGTTTCCCACTAGTCCTTAACATGTGGGGTGGCTTTGAGAAGTGCAAAAGTAATCTTTTCCCGATTGGAAAAGTCATGAACTGAAAAAATATCCTTCCAACAGATTCAACCATTTATCTATGACGTCTACATCTATTTGGCCCTCTAATATGTTATGAAACCAACTCACAAACAGATAGAAAAGAGAGATCAATGCCTTCAAAATAAGCCTCTTCGAGGGGGAAACCTCCTTTACATTACACAAATGAATAATTCTTGGATGCTACAAATGGAAAGACCTCCTTTTTATATGTAGGAGTCTAAGGGGTCATAATATAATCATAGCCGACATAACAATAATAATGTAAGGGCACAATAATAACAATAGTGGGCTTCTATGGGGCACAATAATAACAATACGGGGACTACATGGGCACAACAATATAATAAGGGGGTTGCACTAATAACAATAAGGGGTTACACTAGTAGTATAGAGACCTAACATGCCCCTCTCCTTCAAAGAGTGTTATCCTCAACGCTTGAGTAGTTCTGGATGCTTCCGTATAAAATTCCTGTCCTCCAATGTGGAATCTTCAGCAGGTAAGTTCTTCCACTTGATGAGATACTCTAAAATTGATCGATTTCATAGCTTTTGGGTTCTTGTTTCTGTGACTGCTCCAAGTTCCAATATGATTTTTCCTTCCTCGTCAAGTTCTGGCAATATTGTTTGAACTTTGATCTTCTCATTATGTAAGGTCGCCATTTCTTAAGTGCATGTAGCTTTGCCAACATTTCCTTCTCATAAATAGCTTTGTGTAAATACTTTCCTTTGATTTGAAAAACTTTCGAAAGAAATGGGTATTTCTTCTTGCGTTAAAACATCACCAATTCCATTTCCTGATGCATCATATTCCACAATAAAGGTTTTTGTGAAGTCTGGCGTAGCTAAGATCGGTGCTTGGCACATTGCCTCTTTAAGATGTTCAAAGACCTTCATTGCTTCTGGATCCATGAAAATGCATATTTCTTCAATAATGTTGTTTTCAGAATGTCTTCAGTCTTCATTCTTATTTGATGATATCCTGAATGAAGATCCAACATGGTGGAGTAAATTAATCCATGCAATTCATCCAATAATTCATCAATGTTAGGAATGGGAAATTTATCTTTAATAGTGAGTTTGTTGAGCTCTCTATAATCTAGACACATGTGCCAAGACCTATCCTTCTTGTGCATCAATAATACTAGAGCAGAGAAAGAAATTTGACTAGGTTAAATTATACCAGCCTCTAACATTTCTGCAACCATACGTTCAATTTCACTCTTTTGGGCATAGGGATATATGTAAGGCCTGATGTTTGGAGGAACAATTCTTGGAATCAAATGAATAGAATGATCATGATCATGAATAGGTGGAAGGCCTTTGGGAGTCTCCAGTACCTTGGAATGATTGTCCAAAACTTTTTGGAGATCTGGAGAAATAGATGATTTCGATGTGGGAACCCCTAGAGAACATAATTGTGAAATTACACCTCGTTTTTTATTTATTTAGAATATTTGTTAGTCTGTTAGAGCTGATTATATTTCCTGGTTTCCTTGTGATACCTCTTAATTCAACTTCCTTTCCTTCCAAATAAAATTTCATGAAAATTCCTTGAAAATTAAAAGCTATTGTACCCAAGGATTGTAGCCATTGGACTCCTAGTACAACATCAGCACCACCCATTGGAATGGAAAGCATTGGGCTATTGAATACATATTCTCCCATGGATAGCTTGATATTATGGCACTTTCCAGAGTAATTTATGGTTCCTCTACTTGCAACCATCACTTGACACTCTGGTGATAGATATAGGAAGCAATTCAATTCCTTGGCTATCTTACAATGAATAAAATTATGGGTACTACCCGAATCAATAAACATTATTACCTTTTTCTTCTTTATATGTCCTTCTATCTTGATAGTTTGAGGAGTGGTAATTTCGGCCAATGCATTACAAGATATGGTCGGATTCATTTCATCTTTCTCGATGTGACATTTCACTTATTGAACCTTTTTCTTCTTTATATGTCCTTCTATCTTAAGAGTTTGAGGAGTGTTAATTCTTGCCAATGCTTTACAAGATATGGTCGGATTCATTTCTTCTTTCTCTGGGGTTGGTTCCTAGTGTATATCCTCTTCTTGCGATGCTTCTTGATCCTTTTCTTCCTCCTCTTCACAATCTATGTAAAATAATTTCTTCTTAGCATACTTATGACCTTTAGTGTATTTGCTATCACAAATGTAACAAAGCCATTTTTCTTTTTTTTCTTCCAATTGTTGTGGTGTAAACCTTGTAGGTTGTGGAAGGCTAGGAGAAAAAAAACTTCCATATTTATAGTTGTGAGTGGTGGGGTTCCTTGTTTCCATAATTTCTCTTTCAATTTTTCTTGCCAACCTGAATGCCTTCTACAATGAATCAGGTTCCCAAAGATGAACCTCATGTTGAATGTTATCCTTTAAAGTCCCTATGAAGACATCAATACTTTTCTTCTCTAGAATATCATTTACCCTTATATTCAATTTTTGAAAGTCCTCAATGTGCTCTGCCATTGAACCCTTTTGTTTGATATTTATCAATTGACTAAAGAAGGTGTTTCTCTTTATATCCTCATAATGTGCTATCATTTGCTCCGTGAAAATTGACCACGTGACAAGTGGTTTATGAGAACAAAGCCCTTCATACCATAAAAATTGATTCGGTTCTAAATATAAAGATGCAATACATACCTTTTGTAATAGTTTCACCTCATGTAGATCAAAATATTGCTCCATCTGTAGTATCCAATTTACCAGATCCTTGCCATCAAACTTCCTCATATCACCTTTTCTTGATTTTAGGAGCTCGATCTTGAAACGACTGTAACTCTGTATTTTCAGATCTCCCAGTTCTAAATTACGACCTGTGGTAGCCCTTTGCGTTCACTTTACAGTGCCACTAGTTTGATCGAAATTGGATTCTCCAAGAAATATTTATGCACAATCTCCCAAGATGACCTGATTATATACCTTTTCAGAAGAGAGAACTTGTACGAAGTTCGATGTGTCACTGGTTCGACCTTCCGACATGAAACTGATACACAAAATCTATAGGCCAACCTATTTCTGTAACTTCTTACGAAATTTCAATTTGATGCTCAGAGCGAATGCTATGATGCTTTTATTCTCCAAGAAATATTTATGCACAATCTCCCAAGATGACCTGATTATATACCTTTTTAGAAGAGCGAACTTGTACAAAGTTTGACGTGTTACTAGTTCAACCTTCAGACCTGAAACCGATACAAAAAATCTATAGGCCAGCCTATTTCTGTAACTTCTTATGAAATTTCAATTTGATGCTCAGAGCGAATGTTATGATGCTTTTCCCAAGGTCACCTATTTGGGATGTAATTCGGGAGCTTACAGAAACCCTAAATGTCTTGGACTATATCTCTGAAACTATAGTGAAACAAGATTTGAAATTTAGGCCAGAGCTTCACCCATTTTTCTGGTCAAGTGGGTTTTAATTTCAGAGTCTGAAACTTCGTAGAAAAAAATTATAGAGAAAATGCCACGATGACCAGTTTGAGATGGAATTCTGGAGCTTGCAAAAACCATAACTTCCTCAGATCAGATCTCCGACAATATAGCAAGACAAGATCTGAAATTCTGATCTGAGGTTCATTGTGATTTCATCTCAAATGGGTTTTTTTTTAGCTTTTGAAACATCACATAAAAAAAGTTATAGCGAAAATCCCACGATGACCTGTTTGGAGTAGCGAAACCCTATAATCCAAAGCTCTGATACCAAATGTTATGAAACCAGCTCACAAAAATATAGAAAAGAGAGATCAATGCCTTCAAAATAAGCCTCATCAAGGGGGAAACCTCCTTTACATTACAAAAATGAACAATTCTTGGATCCTACAAATGACAAGACCTCTTTTCTATATATAGGAGTCTAAGGGGTCATAATATAATAATAGCTGACGTAACAATAATAATGTAAGGGCACAATAATAACAATAGTGGGCTTCTATGGGGCACAACAATAACAATACGAGGACTACATGGGCACAACAATATAATAAGGGGGTTGCACTAATAACAATAAGGGGTTACACTAGTAGTATATGGACCTAACAAAATATGGGAATATCAAAGTTAACTTGTACCTTAAAAGGAGTGACACCTCTAGAGTGGCTCCTAGATGAAGATGTGTCACCTGTGGGTATCCGTCAAAGGATTTGGGCAAATTTACCCATCATCGCATTCCTCTGTCGCTCGAGGGCTTCCTTGAGAAATATTTTGAAAGGATCTCCTACCCCCTTGTCTTTCTTTTCTTCCGCCATGGGAGGTCGTAAGGGTTTGTGAGGTTGGTCTTGCAAAGGTTCAGCTAGATCGAGCCCTAACTCCTTATACATTGACCTCGTTGGGGACATGCAAAGAAAAATAGAGAAAGCGCAGACTGCTCTTATACCACTAATCTGAACTTAAACATGAACACAACAAATTACAAATATAACCATAAATATAGAAATGTAGCAGAAATAACACTTCATTTCATTAATATAAGAATACTAAAATATGATTACAAACATAATGGAAATAAACTAGCACAGGCGATGGTAGCTTTCTCTGAGAAGAGATGTGGTGGCTACTTGCCTCTGAACTGTGTTATAATGATGCTCCAAGGCCTATTTATTATTGATAAATAATGGAAAACCCTAAACATCTAGAAACCTAACCCTAGGAGATGAAGCGCCAAACTGTGAGCCATGTTTGGGTAAATTGGTACATCAATTTCCTGGGGTTGTAACTTTGGCAAATGATCTCCGTTTGGCTATCATAATACCTCATTTTGAAGAACTCAAAGAGTAAGCCAAAAACAAATAAGTAAACTATTTTAGGAGTTTTTTGGTCTCCCTATTTTCCCTAAAAACATCGTTTAGGGCCTCAAAATGACTTCGGAAGTTCAAGACCCAAAAAACTACCAAAAATAGTAAACTGTGCTACAATTAAGGCAACTAAAAAACTTAAAGAGACAATGTTGGGGGTCTAAGTGGAATAGGAGGATGACCACCAATATCCACCTGGATCATTTCACCTATAGGCCTCACCACACCTATAGGATCTTCTCCATGTAGTTGGGAGGTCTCTGGCCACATTCATAACCCCTTTTCCATGTGGCTAGGAGGCTTCTGGCTGGACCCACAGGCTTTCCTCCCTGCAACTGGGATTTGGACTAGGAAAAAATTCTTTCTATGGTCCAGAACTTTGAGAAACTTTGAGTCATGGTTCATTATGATCTTTGGCACCTATATACACTTGACTTTCCAATATTGCACTGAAACTTGCATTCTTAGACTACACACCTGTTAACCATTATATAGACATACCAAACATCTAGACACATCAATCCTATACAAACCACTGTGATAGTAGACATGCACATCAATCATGTACGGACCACTGTGACAGTAGACATATGACAATTCATTCAGATCAAACCTTATCATCCATGAAGGCATACAAAAAACATAATAAGCAAACTATCCTTAGACAAGTTGATGCATTCATTAATGTAGGTTTCCATCAAGGACAACATCAAAGCCATAATGCCAACAATATCGCTCTTTGGACTTGATGGAAACTTTCTACGAAACCCCAAGCCTCTCTCCCCTTTTGAAATCAAGTGCAAAGGACTAAACCAAACAAAGAGAATACCTCCCCCTATCATGTGTGCTTCTGATGTGAAGCAAAGAGTTCAACTAACCATGCCCCCTGAGCATATACTGGATTCTATATAGATATGCAATAAAAATTCAAGGATTATTGAAGCAAACATAAGTACATCCATAAACATGATTAACCATTTATTCTCCAAAGTAGAATGACCATATATCCATTGACAAGACCAACTTCATTAGCATAAGATATCCATCAATAGTAGCATATGATATCACTTTAATCAACAAAATATGTGAAGAAGTATATCCACTAGTTATGCAATGCAAGTGCTTGGAAGCATCTAAAATATTCTTCTCCATAAATAAATTGAATGAAAGGCATCCAACATTAGTAACCATTCAACATCAACAATGACATAACATCTGAAATATTCATATCAATCAACGTAACAGAGTTAGTAGCAATCCAAATGCCAATAAGAATACCAATCAACAACAATAATCAACATCAACTAGGCCATAGTGACAACCACATTTTATCCTTTAATCAACAAGCAATGTGATTATGACAATATCAATAATCATATAGAAGATGTTCCCATGCTAACCATAGTGAACCAATAATAAACTATTGGAAGCATAAGAGAATCTCCCCCTGAAATTGTGCCAATCAATATATATCACAATAGATTACCATAATTCCAACAATAAACATTTTAAATAAAATGAGTAGCCCCACCTGAACATGTCATATCTTTTCTTGTCCATCACAGATGCAATATTAGTAGCAAGAACCATAAAAAATAACAAATGAAATCATCAATGCAAAGCTCCCACTGAGACCATGCTCCACTGATCCTATGGACCTGATTTCTCCATATGCACTTCTGTATTCCCTTTATAAATAACATCAATATATAACAGGCTACAGTGTGGACCATTTTCCTTTACTCTGAATCTAAATAAGAGGAGTTAGAACTCTTCTTTCTGCCTAGATTTTTCTTTAATACATATAATTTATCTGAGTTTCAAAAAACTTTTGCTATGAATTCTCTAGTGTCTTATTCTATAATCTTGCATCCAATTGAAGTAAATATAATTACATTCCTTTTATCAGCTATTTTGCCTACACTTATAATGTTTTTCTTCATCCTTTCAACCAATAATACATTATCTTCATCTCTACTCTTAACATCTAGATCAACATTACCCATTCCTAGTACCTTTATGGATGAACCATTTCCAAGAATAATCTTACCACTCTTGTTTTTCTTGAGAGATATAAATTTGTCCTTATTTCCAGACATGTGATGAGAGCATTTGTTGTTAATGTATCGCTGATATTCTTCTTCATATGCGCATAGAGCAAGGCCACACCTTACTTGTTTTTCTTCTTTCTGCTTAATATGAATAGTGCTAGTGGATCCATCTTTTTCATAATTATTGGTAGGTTGCTTGCTTTGCAAGGAGTCTACTTGTTGTCTATATGAATTCACCATCTTGTTCCTACATTATTTTTCTACATATCCAAACTTGTTACATGAATAATACCTTACATGACCATAGAAAGGAGCAAGAGAGTCATAATATTTTTGGTTCGTATTTATCTTATTATAACCAATATATTTGTGACCAAATGATTTACATGTAAAACAATATCCTTGAAATAGGTTTGAGTACTTGGGAGCTTGTGATCTTCCCACCGAATAACTATTTGTTTGAGATCTAAACAATCTACTTCTACAATTGGCTGTAATGTTTCCATAGTTATGAAAAATAAAAAATTCAATATAGTTGTTCAAAGGTGAGATTCAATTATTGTTTCTATAATTGGGAGCACATGATTTTCTTTGAAAATTCACTTTCATTGGTTGCCAATCTGGTTGACTTCTTAATTCTTTGACTAGTTCCTCAAAATTTATTGCATAGGCTTGTGAACTAGATTCTCCCTCAAAAGATTCATGAAAACCAAGGCTAGATTTGATGAAGGGGGACCTTTGACTGTTAAGAATATTATCCAATTTCATGGTACTATCTTGGAAATTCAAATGTTTGTCTTTTTTATGCTAGATTTCCTTTTATAATTCTTACCTCAACCTCCAATTTTCGACACTGATTTTACTTTTCCATATACTGTTTCCTCATTCCTTCTTCAGTCTTTGTTCCTTATTCTACTTCCATCCTGAAGTTGATAATCTCTTCCTTCAACTCATTATCCTTTTCTTCAAATACTTGAAGTAGTTCCTCATTTTTCTTATTTGACTTTTGAAGATCTAATCTTATAGATATGCTCTCAACTTCAAGTCCATCACAATATTGCTTCCTTTATTTGAGTTGTTTTGTTACTATTGACTCATTATGACCCATATTTTCATATTCCTACAATTTTTTCTCAAGATTGTTAACATTTTCAAAGCAGAAGCAAGATTTCTTCTAAGATTAAGAACTTCTTCTAACCTGTCTTCTTCTGAATCAGTAACTCCAAAGATTGTTTCAAATTTATCACTCTCATCTTTTGAGACACCATAGTTTTCTTTAAAACCAAGATTACTTGTTAGTTTACCTGATGAGAAATCTTCCTCTACATTATTTCCTTCTCCTTTATATTTGACCCACAAATTATCCCATACTTCCTTTTGGATTTCATAATGCATGACTTTCTCTAATACTGAATCAAGTATGTTACAAAAGATTACATTTATTTATTGCCTATTCTTTTGCAATTCTTCACCTGATGGGGGAGTTTTAGTGCAACCATTATCTACTAAATGCTAAACATAAGATCCAAGGTCAATTAACTTAGACTTGATCTTTTCTTTCCATTCCTGATAGTTAGAATCATTAAGCATGATCATACCTTTATTGCCCATTATTTCTGACTTGTCTTGTTTTGCTGCTGATTGTCCTTGATCTATGAATGCAGATATTGCCATGACATTGGATACATCATTGTCACTACTTTCCTAGCTTGACCTCTTCCTTTGTGTTTCCTTCATTTTGTGTGTCCTTCCCATTGTCCCTGATCCACTCTTAAGTAGTTAAGCTTATAATAGAGAGACCTACTCTGATACTAATTGTTAGAAATACTAATGGGTGGGGTGAATTAGTATTTCATTCCCAAATTATACATCAATTAACTTATTCTTTCAATTCATATTCATCTTTAAACCATTACTTCATTTATCATATCACAATTTTATATATATCTTATTCAATAAACCATGAGAAACAACAAGAATAAAACATGTAAACAATAAAGAACATCAATAAATCAAACACATGTGGACACCATGATTTGAGGTGGAAACCCAATATGGGAGAAAACCACTGCTGTTGTCGTCTCATTCTTCTTTCTTATTATATAAAGAAAAGCTTCATTACATCTTGGTCTTGTACTGATGCAGACTCTTTCTAGCACGCAGGCTCCTACTTGTAGGAGGCTACAACCTCCACTCATTCTCTAGCACCCACTGGAAGGGAGATAAAACCCCCTAATCAAATTTATTGGCTCCTACCATAAGGATGTTTCTACCCCCTAACAGAAGGATCCAACTCTCAACTATCAAAGGACCTCATTTCATAACATTTCACACAGGATCCACTTGCCTCAAACAAACATAAAAACATGTAGGTTACCTTCCATCAATTTTCACGCTGGATCCACACCCTACAATAATCTCAAATCAATACCATACTTTATATTGAATCACTGAACCACTGTAAACCAAATGAATCATTGAATACAAATGAATACTAAAGATCATTACCAATACCAATACTGAATACCACTATTCCAATCAAACTAGTATACTAATCCACAACCAACCAAGTCAATCATACCATAATCTTGTCAAGCCCCAATACTGCCATGCTAAGCCAATGTCAAGTACCAAGTCTAATAAGATATTATGCTCATACCAATTTTTCCTCTGCAAAAATATCACCAACATGTATAGTTAATACCATAACAAATCCTATTTGTCATCACTATCAAATGCCAAGTCATATAAGTCATCATCGCAATATTTCATAATCCAATGTATAGAAACAAATACTCATCCATAATCATAATTAAAACTCTCACTATTAACCAAGATTCAAACTGTAAAATATAATGCCCAAGTCTACTCATGTTAATATCATTGTCAATACAACTTTGTCAAATCTGATTCACAAGTTGTCGAGTACCATGCCATATGAAATGCTATCAATCAATATGCAATATCAAATCATGTTCATAAGTGTAGAAGAAGAGAATGAACAACAAAAAATATGAAGGATCTTAGTCCAAAAATATGTTCTGCAAAGCATGTGTCATTATCTGATCAATCGTCAACAAGGTATACCACTGATCCAAGATAAAGACAATACTACTGCTATTGTCAAGCATATATCACTGCATACTAAGGAGAAACCATGACACAAGTTCATAGATCCAGATCTTCCCTACAAAAGACAATAATCTTTGCTAAGATCATACCATATGCATCATTACAAAGACCCATCTAAGTTGTCACACAAGTCTACACAAAATTGTCATCATACATTCAAGCAACCAAGAAACCAAGATCAAGATATCTCTTCCATGAAGACCACAAAATATCAATCATTCAATGGATATTCACTCTCTACCACAATATATCCTTGTAACAAACCTATGTATACATGTTCAAATCTCTCACGCTAACCTTTGTATACACTTTTTCATAAACCACACACAGATCTCTGTATACGGTCATTGTTATTAAGCACACTAGTCACTATCATCATTAAATTCTCTACATACACAGAGATCTAACATCCATTACAAGAGTGTAAATCATATTCTCATGTCATTGATCAAAATAATATTCATTGTCATGGTTAAGTAGGTCTTTGGAAGTCACAACAACCTCTATAAAACTAATCTTTGTCTCTGCAAAAGATCTGCAAAAATGGCTTCATAATATTGCAAACACTCTATCATCTATCTCTAAAAAATATTAGTTATAGTGAAAATCTCAATCAAATACTAATCAAAGTAGTGTTTTCTCCATGACATAGACTCTAGACATTTAAAAATGGAAAGTTTCTCAGATTAGTTGCACACACACAAACAACATTGTAGACAAGCAAGGATAATCAAAGTGACCAAGGAATGATCTCTGTTTCTCTGCATACTTCTACAATAAGTTATTCTTTGGTCAAACAAGTGAACGATTCTAATTCTATCACAAACAAGTAAGAAAATCTCTCATATAGCCACTGATCTTAAAATATGTTGGATCTCTGCTAATATTCTACAACAATAATCAGTATAATACATTATAGAATATAAGAAAGGATTTCTTCTTCAGATCTTGGTCCTGCATAAATTTAGTGAATTATATAATTAGGAATAAAAAATTTCAATCATATATTTCATTGGATATTCAAACCCTTTTCAAAACTTATGAAATTTGATTCTCCTCTCACTCTTGGTGCGATCCTACATCAAAAACATATCATGAAGATCTCATCGATTACACACATTACACTTTGTTTGATCTCCTTCATATAGGAATTTTGTCCTTCAATACCTTAAGTAAAGAGAAAAGTATTTCCAATACTACATGCCATTAATTCAATGTATTTTGTTTGACAAAATCAATCCCATTGCACGCATAAATTATTGTTAGCAAAACCCTGATTTTTCGTGCGTAAGTTTCTATTTTTGCACCTACAAGCCTAATTGAAACCATATGATATTCTCCATGTGGCTAGGATGTCTCTGGATAGACCCATAGACCCTCTTCCATGTGCCTGGGAGGCTTCTAGATGCACCCATAGGATTTCCTCCTTGCAACTGGGATTTGGACTAGGAAAAACTTCTTTCTGTGGTTCAGAATTTTGAGAAACTTTGTGTAATCGTTCATTATGGTGTTTGTCACCTATATACATTCCTTTATTCAAATTTAAACATAATTCAACCATCAAACATAATCTGGCACTTGTCTTTCCCATCCTGCACTAAAACTTGCATTCCTACACTTCACACCTATTAACCATTATATAGACATATCAAACATGTAGACAACATCGCATGAAGACACATTAATCCTGTACTAACCACTATGATAGTAGACATATGAAAATTCATCGAGATAAGGTCTTATCATCCATGGAGGCATACAAAATATTGATTAATAAAACTATCCTTAGACAAGTTGATACATTCATTAGTGTAGTTTTCCATTAAGGACAACATCAAAGCCATAATGCCAACAATTTCAAGATTTTTTCCAACCTAGAGAAGGCCCAAATTTGAATGCTAAAATTTAAAAACCCAGAAAAGAATTTTATTTCCAACAATGTTGTTATAGTAGCGAATGCTAGAGTCATTCACAATATGGATACTCGTCATAAAAATGATAGATATAGTATCTGTCATGATTGTATAGCAATCATCAAAATTTAAGGAAGTTACGAATTGGGGTTTTATCCAATAAAGAAGAAATAACTTAACCTGCTAGGACCACCGAGCTTTTTGTCTGAACCTCCTATGCATAGAAAGAGGAAGATATTATTTAGATATATATTACGAAGAAACAAACAAAATTTATAATTAAAAGTAGTTGGAAACCCTCAAGAACAAAATGCTAAAATATAGTGTTTTGCATATATTT
This sequence comes from Pinus tabuliformis, assembly GCA_031772625.1. Lineage (NCBI taxonomy): Eukaryota > Viridiplantae > Streptophyta > Pinopsida > Pinales > Pinaceae > Pinus > Pinus tabuliformis. The sequence continues at coordinate 1,190,533,514 of CM062816.1, read as the reverse complement.
TAAACAAAAAAATGGATTATAAAAAATAACACAACTTTCTACAAAAGGAAACCTTTCCTTTTCAACCAAAAATCCTAGGGTATGAACTAGAATAAAAACCCTTTTCATGTAACTCTAGAAAGCACATGAATGATTTGAAATCCAGGCATTAACCGGATAAAAGTCATAATGGATTTGACATACAATTGTGGAAGAAAAGGAAGGTGTTTTCATATTCACCCGACTTTGAGTTCTAGAAAACATGTTAAGCTAAATCATTCACAACTCTTTTCGAAGGATTACTTGAATACAAGGGTTCACAATTCCAAAACCCAGGGAGTATCCCATACAAAGTTGAAAATAACACAAATGTTAGCACAAACCATGTAGTTATAATACTCACTACAAGGAAAATACCTTATAGCGGAGGTTTTGCAGAGGACCCTATAAAAATAACCCAAAAATCTGTTTGTAGTGGAGGTCAATAGCAGAGGTGGGTGGGCAGATGTTTTAGCATATGTTTTTTGGACAATGCATCTAAAATATACAAATGCACTGATTCTTTATTATCCATACAAGCACCAATGTTGAATATAACATTGTGCACCGTGGAAAATTTATTTTTATAGAATAAAAAAAACACGGTGTGCTAAGTGTCACAATGCACCTGTGCTTGAATAGTCAATAGCACCAATGTCCTTCATATAGTAAAACTTCCTGGTGCATACCACTAAGGAGCACCACAATAGTTTTAAATTTCAAAAAAATGCGGTGCAACGATGCTCCGGTGCGGTAAACTTATCCAAATGCCCCGAGGCATATTATAAAGCGCACTGCTAGGCGGTTTTTAATTTCTAAAAAAATAGTGGCGCTATAGTAAAAAAAAACACCAGTGTGATACCTGTATAGAAATGCCCCAGGGAATCTCGGGAAAAGCACCGTGATATTTTTAAATTAAAAAAATGTGATCCTTTTGGATATATCCCACACCGATGCGGTTAGAGAAACTCACCGGAGGAGGGTTAAATAAAAAAATCTTCCCAATCATAACTTTCATTTTTACCATTTACAATGCAGGAGAGATCTAAAGCACTAGTGCCACTCTTTCCACATGCAAGCACCCTGATGTCGGTGCTTCTCTTTCTCACCATCCTTTCGTACTGTGCTCACTGTTTGAATTTCCAAGTTTTTCAGACCATGCTAAAATTTGTTTTTCTTCATTACGTGTCCACAATGCCTCCCCAACTACCAAATGTCCAAGTAATTTCTATGTTTCTTTCTAATTTATTATTTTAGTACATTAAAATTTAAAATTAGGTTAAATTTTCCACTGTTTTTGTTTTTCACCATGTGGTGTGCTTGATATGTTCGGCTCGCACCGATAGTGGTGCACCATATAAATTTATGGGGTGCACCACATTTCAGTGCATGAACATAACACACTGCCATTGTTTCCATGCATTTTGTAAATGAAAATGCACTTGGAAATATGAGACAAATTGTACGTTAGTACGTCACAACTGGTGCATTTATATTTACCAAATGCACTGCAAAAATAATATTTAAAAATATAGTTATAGCTCAGTGTCTTTGATAACCTGAATGTTCTGTACTGGTGCGAAAAGGTTATATGTACACACCGGTGCACAATTGTGCCACATCACTATCAAAAGTTAAATTTGTGAACTAGCAATGGTGCATCATACTTATGTGCACACCTATATCAGTGAAATTATAGTTGAGAGCACACCGACACCGGTGCATGACTATGTTTTGAGCGCACCAATGATTTTTTTTTAATTTAATTTAAAGTTATGTTTCCATATTTATAAATACATGTTTCATTTAATAAAAAAAAATTGTATTTTATGTATGAGGCTGATGTATTTTATATGTCAATCACGTAGCATCAATGTTATGAGAGGGAGGCAGCAAGAGTAGAAGAAATAGGTTGACCCATACAATATGGTCCAAACATGGTAGGCCAGAGAGAGGGTGAGGGATTTATACTGTGCCCCTATTATTGTAGCAACCTAAGTGGTCTTTAGGAATGTAGGCCTCCTCAAGTACTATGAGGAGGCTACATCCTTGAAAGTGCACTTTGTCTTATTGGCACATTTGATCCACTAATGGAGTGCATAGGAGAAGGATTACCATGTCTATCCTAGGGCATGGTATAAGCCCACTGAGGAGGACATATACTTTATCTCTGACCTATATAGGATAGGGGAGGATTTTACCTAGTTCCCTAATCTCCCTCGTGGGGTTTTAGCTGAGATTCAACTTGCCTACACTCAGAGATATGTCAGGCCTCATGTGGTCCATCCATCATATTTTTAGGTCCATGGTGGACAACTACATATTTCTTATTTTGCTACATAGGAGGTTAGGTTCCACTTGTTGTTAGTCACCACCATTGCACACTCTAGCAGTGATGGGAAACACATTAATTTCCCTCTTTTGTATTATGTTGATTCTTTTATTTAGGTGCCACATTGCATCAGATGGTCTGGCATTATTGTGAGGAAGTTTTGCATGGATTTAGATAGATGTCGTGCATTGAGACATGGCAGGGAGACATTCCCTTTCACTTGCAAGCTTTTTTGTTTATTTTTTCGGATGTTTCTAGAGATAAGGCCTACATTTGACAATTTCCCTCCCAGGATGATCACTAAGGTTTGGATGCGGATGTGGAGGCAGATGATGACCAAGAGGGCCCTGCTAGAGTATTTGGATAGGATTTGTCCCGAGGCACTCGTGCTACTGGCCAGTGAGGATGACCATATATTTGTCATGTTGGTGTTTCCGTGTGTGGGGATGATTGGACAAGGTGTCTCAACATCCTTTTCACAACAGATGAGCCTCTAGATGATATAGGTAATATTAGTGTTTTATTTCAATTAATCTAGTTTCATTTTCTTGTTTTAATTAATTAGAATATAATTTATTCTAGCACATTCTTTAACTTGTTTTATTAAATTATTTAATGAAAGTGTCATATTATTTTTGTGTACTATATATTTTGTAGACATCGACTCATTTGACGAAGACATGCCTCCTCCCCTACTGCCAGATGGAGAAGATAGGTGAGGCCCAAGTGGGTGAGGCGCATCCTTAGGCGGGCGTGGGCGTCTGGGGCCATAAGGCTGGTCTGTGATTTCATATGAACTATTGCGACAAATTGGCTGAAGTTTTGGTTCGAGAGGGAGTTCACCCGATGAGGTCTCAAGATATCAACATGAATCTGATGTTCGTGGATATTTTCAGTAACTGTCCGGTGAGATGATGTCTCTTATACGACATATCATTAGAGCTAGTAGGGAACTGGAAACGATGAGGGATGTAGGCTGACATCATGCAATGACATATACATCAAATTAAGGTGGTTTTGATGATGATCAGGGTGATGATCATGATCATAATGATGAGGGTGGTGATCATGATGCTTCTGGTAGTATTACCCCATCAGATCATGGCCGTCAGGGTGTGAGTGATCCTTCTGGTAGTACACCTCCTAGTCAATCACCTAATGATGAGATGCCAAAACTAGAGGATGTGCCTTATATTTCTCTTGACAGAGCAGACCAACCACCTCCTCCTCCACTTTAGAGTTTCTAAGACCACGTTGAGGGTGCAATAATTAACCATTCATAATATTCTATTGCTGACCAACCACCTCCTCCTCCACCTCAGCTGAGTTCAAAAAACATTGATCATGTAGTAGTTGAAAATCTGTCATCTTCTAATGCAGACCAAGATTGAACTACATCTATTTTATTGGATATTTGATTTCACTTATTTGACTTGATGTAATTATTTGAATTTTTTGTATATATATGTTTCTATATTGTTTATCAATTTGTCTGTGATTCTCTAGGCTTGACCTGTGGCTTGAGGAGTCATGAAGCATGGGCATCTAATCCATCAAAGTTAGCCAAGGATCGCACCCAGCCTGTGCCACACCAACCCTAAATTGAATGTATTTTTTAGCATGTCTCCTCCCTTTAGAACAGGGCACAACCACCCCCTGTGAGGTTTGTGTTACAGGGAAAAGTGTCTATTTAGAACTGCTCTATCCCACTAAGGTGTGACAGCCGCCTTAGAAACAAACAGAGAAAAACTACTTTTGTATTTCCTTTATGAATTATAGATAGAGAGGAACAGAAAGACCAACCTCTGTCTTGCGCTAATCCTTCGATTCGATCCCTCTCTTCTTTGATAGTCCCCAGCTACCTTCTTCCTTGCACGCCCAGCTTCACAAAGTACCTGTAAGATCTCAGAAGCATAGCACTATACAAAGACATGGATCTATAATCATAAACAATCTAGGATCAGATGTAAATTGACCATACAAATGTAGCAAGCATCAATGACACAAGAGCAAATCTAGGATTTAAACAGGAATGCAAAAAGTTACAGAGATAACCATATACACAAAGATGCAGTGGAAATAATACTTCATTTCATTAATGGAAAATACTGAAATATGCTTACAACCAGAAATGGAAATAAACCAGCTAGGGCGATGGTAGCTTATCTCTGAGAAGAGATGTGGTGGCTACATGCCTCTAAACTGTGTTACAATGAGGCTCGAAGGCCTATTTATTGTTGAGAAACAATGGAAAACCCTTAACATTCCAAAACCTAACCCTAGGAGATGAAATGCCAAACTCTGGGCCCCGTTTGGGTAAATTGGTACATCAACTTCCTGGGGTCGTAACTTTGGCATACGATCTCCGTTTGATGCGTACAATAGCTCGTTAGAAAGATCTATCCGAGCACTACCACTCTAGGAAGGGCAACATTCATCCATGGACCCATGTTGCCCCCAAATTTCCCAAAAAACGTCGTTCAGGGCCTCAAAACGGCTCCAGAAGTTCAGGACCCGAAAAACTGCTAAAAATAGTAAGTTGTGCTACAATTAAGGAAACTGAAAATGCTGAGAGAAACAATGGTGGGGGTCCAGGTGGCCACCAATATCCACCTGGATCATTCAAAAACCGGGAAATTTGTTTTCCTGATGATACACCCTCAAGGAAAGAAGAAGACGGTGGTCACGACCTCCAGATAGGGCCCCTCCGCATGACAACAACATATGGAAAAGGTCGTGGAGGAGTACGAGGACATCTTCACCTCCCCCACAGGGGTTCCTCTTCACTGTCAAGTCAAACACTCCATCAATATGACCCCAGGTGTGTTGTTTCCAAATGGACCAATCTATTGGCAATCCATTCTGGAGAACGATGAAATCAAGAGGTAAATTCAAGAGCTACTAGAGAAAGGTCACATTTAGCCAAGTTCATTGCCCTGTGGGAGTCCAATCATGTTGGTATAGAAGAAGGATGGGACTTGGAGTCTTTGTATTGACTATCGGGCACTGAACAAGATAATTGTTCAGAATAGGTACCTGATCCCGTGGATTGATGACCTTCTGGACCAACTCAAGGGGGAAAATATTTCAGAAAGATCGAATTGAAGTTTAGATATCACCACGTAGCAATCGAACCCTCTGGCATGTGGAAGACTACCATCAAAGCCAAGGAGGGCCTTTTCGAATGGTTGGTTATGCTTTTCGGGTTGACGAATGCTCCTGCAACCTTAATGAGGCTTATAGATGACATCTTGCGGCCATTCACCAACTCATTTGTTGTGTTAGACTTGGATGACATCCTGATCTTCAGCTAGAGTTGGGAAGAGCACCTCCATCACACCCGACAGGTTCTCCAAACACTGCAGCAAAAAAAATTGTGTGCCAATTTGGAGAAATGCACTTTTGGCATGACCTAGGTTCAATATCTGGGATACATCATTGATGAACAGGGGGTGCATGTGGATCCAGCCAAGATCCAAGTCATTCGGGATTGGCTAGCCCCAACCACTCTAATGGAGCTCCGCAGCTTTCTGGGTCTTGTCAATTTCTACCGCAGGTTCGTGTTGGGGTTCTCTCATATCACTTGGCCCTTGAGTCAAGTCACCAAAGGAGGAGCGAAAGAAAAATTCTTTCGGTCTGAATCTCAATAGAAGGTATTCACAGAGTTGAAACATCACCTCTGCTCTACACCAGTGTCCACATTACCAGACTTGCAACAACCATTTGAGATCGAGACAAATGCCTCTGACTATTGTATTGGGGCATTCCTTACTCAACAAGGACATCCAGTGGCATATCATAGCGAGACACTTTCAGACAGAGTCTGGAAGTATCCCACGTATGAAAAAGAGATGTATTCCATTTTGTAGGCTTTCCAAAAATGGAATCATTACATTTTGGGGAAGGAAATGGTCATCCACACAGACCACTGACCCCTGTAGTTCATACAGATGCAAGGGAAGTTGCAAAATGATCACCATCAGAAGTGGTCCACATACCTGCAACAGTTCCAATTGAATATCAAGTACAAGAAGGGCAACAAAAATAAAGTTTCATACTGCCTGAGCCGGCCACCGATCATGGCGTTAACCACCGTGCTCAACTCTTGTGGGCACGAGACTTCTAATTGGCCACTTCTCCACAAAAGTGACCCAGAATTCAATCACACATACCATACACTCTTGGAGGGTCAACAAGCTCTATATTTTCACCCCTAGGATGCTGTGTTATGCCACCTTGGACACCTTTGTGTTCCTTCAAGTGAGCGTGCAAAGATGATTTGGGAAGTGCACTACAGTCAAGCTGCAGGGCATTTTGGAGTCAAGAAAATGGTGGCCGTACTACAAAAGTATTTCTATTGGCTGAATCTTTGACAGGATGTTGGGAAGTACATTAGATCCTACACTGCCTGTGCCATTGCTAAACCAACCATCAAGAAGCAAGGTCTCTATACTCCGCTACCTACCCCTAGTTGACCTTGGGAATCCATCTCCATGGATTACATGTTAGCCTTTTCTTCTACTAAGAATGGCAACAATTGTGCTTTTGTGGTCGTCGTTAGATTCTCGAAGATGGCCATTATGGTGGCCTACAAGAAGAGTATCACAGCAGAAGCCACTGCTAAACTCTTCTTTGAACGAGTGTGGGTACACTTTGGGATCCCACAGTCTATCATCTCAGATCGGGACAACAGGTTGCTCAGTACCTTTTGGTCCAGTCTCTGGTCGATGCTAGACACCAAGCTCATTAAATCCACAACTTTCCATCTCCAAACTGATGGCCAGTCAGAGGTTGTCAATAGGATGATTGTACACATTCTACGCATGTACAACTAAAAGCATCCACGCACATGGGATGAGAATCTCTCCTATTTGTAGAAAACTTCAACTGGGCTCTCCACAGCTCGACTAGCCACAACCCTTTTCAGGTGGGCTTGGGATTCCAGCCAATATGTCCCATTGATGTGGCCATACCATTTGCAATAACGCAGGTAGATTTGACTCATGTCCAGTCTGAAGCGGACAAGGAAAATAACTTCATTGAGCACATTCAAACATCTTCTAATAGGTCCGTACATATTGGACAAAGCCAATTATAAGTACAAGTAGCAGCATGATCATCATCGAGTGCCACACAAGTTCCAGGTGGGCGACAAAGTTTGGCTAGATTTGCAGAAGGAGCGCCTCGCTAGGCCCCTCCGCAAGATTCACTTGCTTCGATATGGGCCATACACCATCACCAAGGCTATGGGAGATAATTATTTTGAGCTCAACATTCCCCCATTCATTGGCCTGCACCCAGCGTTCAATGTGGATCGCGTCCGGCCATAATTTCCACCATTACTAGACACTTCTGACATTGCAGAAAAACTCACATCGATAAAGTTAAATCTAGACTGCATGGAATAAGCTGCAATTGATAGGATCATCGACACGCATATCAAGAACACTCGCCAACAAAAGATACAACTATATCAAGTTGTCAAAGTTGGCCAACTCCTGCACCAAGGAAAATGGCTCACTAGGGACCAAGTTTAGTAGAAGTTTCCTCATCTCATGGAGGAATTCAATGCAATGGAGACCATTGCTTCCTAAGGAGGGGGGAGGAATGATCTAGGTGGATATTGGTGCCCACCCACCTATTCAACATGGACCCACACCATTGTTTCTTTTAGTTTTTCAGTTTGCTTAATTGTAGCACAATTTACTATTTTTGGCAGTTTTTCAGGTCTTGAACTTCTGGATCCATTTTGAGGCCCTAAATGACGTTTTTTTGGCAATATTTCTGTAGGTGATTTAATTGAAATTGTGTTTTAAGTTGTATTACTCGGAGGGATATTTCTAACGAGGTATCACACACGTCAAACAGAGATAATATGACCAAGTTATGACCCTAAGAATTTGGCTACCGAACTAACCCCAACGGGGCCCATAAACTCTTGGTGTTACATCTTCGTGGGTTAGGGTTTTGGTTTTTTAGGGTTTTCTCTTATTGTTCAATAATAAAAAGGCCCTTGAGCTTGATTGTAACTCAGTTTAGAGGCATGCAACAGCCACATCTCTTCTCAGAGATAAGTTACCATCACCCGAGCTAGTCTCATTTCCATTTTGTTTGTAAGCATATTTCATTATTTGATATTAATGAAAGATATTGTTATTTCTATTGCATCTTTGTATTTATGGTTATATCTATAATTTGTTGCGTTCTTGTTTAAATCGGATTAGTGGTATCAAAGTGGTCTAATGTTTCTCTGTTCTTCTTTGCATGTCCCCAACGAGGTCGGGATAAAAGGAATTAGGGCTCGGACTGATCGAACCTTTGCAAGACCAGCCTCAGAAATCCTGACGGCCTCCCATGGGGGAAGAAAAGAAAGATGAGGGAGTAGGAGATCCTATCAAAATATCACTTGAGGAGGTCTACAAGAAACAAAGGAATGTGATGATGGATAACTTTGCCTAGATCCTTCAACGGTTTCCCACCGACAGTGCATCCATATCCAATAGTCACTTAGGAGGCTCCACATCTTTTGAGGTAAAAGTAAACTTTGACATTCCCATATTTGAGGTCCAAGAATATGGAGACATAGTAGATAAATGGTTGAATCTACTAGAAGGCTATTTTTCTATTAATTTTTCCAACAGAGAAAAGATTACTTTTTCGCTTCTCAAAGCCGCCCCCCATGTCAGGGACTGGTGGGAAACCTGTTGTGAGCAGAAGGATGAAAGTAAGACCTCATTGCTTTCAGCCGCTCCCACTTGGAATTCATTCTGGGACACCATTAAGGAGTATTACTACCCTGTTGGGAGCTACGAGGACAAATACATAAAGTGGACCACGCTGTGGTAGGGAAGGGACCAAGATGTGCCAGAGTTTACCAATGTTTTTCATACCCTCCGCATGAAGTTGGGTATCAAGGATTCTGAGAAACATTTGGTACTCAAGTGCGGCAGCTACCTACATAGATACATCCAGGATGAGATGGAGTTCCTAGACATCTCCTCGCTCGGTATGATGTATCGGTATGTCATAAAGATCGAGTAGAAGTTTAAAGAGAAGAAGCGAGACTTTGGATCTACGAATCCGAAGTAAGGGAAAGGTGCCCCCAAACCACAAAACAATGGAAAAAGCCAAGGCAAGATGAACCAGGACAACCCATCAAGGCCACAAGAAAAGGACAACACTACGAAGCCAAAGAAGGACATGGGAAAGTGGTGTGAGTTCCATAAGAGCTCCATCCACAACACAAGTGAGTGTCAGGCCAAGCATTCAGTCGTGGCTGAACCGAAGGCTTCAAAATCAGATGAATGTTTCGACTCTGAGTTAGAACCCGATAATAAGAATGACAAAGGGAACTAGATTATTGATGAAGAGCCCAACACCACCATCACCACCACAAAGATCCAGAAGGGTGAACCCGAAGATCCAGAGGAGGAGGAGCATCTCTTCCACTCCCAAATGTGGGTAAAGGGCTCCCCGCTATAGTTCATTATCGACAGGTAGAGTAAAAAGAACCGCATTGTAGCACAGGTCATGAAACGGATGGGCTTATCGAACATAGGACACGCATGACTGTACACCATCAGGTGGCTTCACCAAGGATGGGATCTGCGCGTGAGCCAACAATGTCACCTTCCATACAACATCAAGCCCTTCACAGATGAGGTATTATGTGGCGTTGCTCCCCTTGATGTTTGTGATGTATTGTTAGGCCAACCATACTTGTGGAAGTGACATTCTATGTATGAGTTAAGGCCTCATGTTGTTATTGTTACATTGGGAAATAATTTTACAGGATACCAGAGTTAGCACTGCCTACCTCCATCTCTCTGGTTACTACAAAACAATGCAGTAAGCTCATTTCAAAAATCGGGAAATTTGTTTTCCTGATGATACACCCTTAAGGAAAGAAGAAGATGGTCATCATGACCTCCAGACAGGGCCCCTTCACACGACAACTACAGATGGACAAGGTCATGGAGGAATACAAGAACATCTTCACCTCCCTCGCATTGGTGCCTCTACACTATTAGGTCAAGCACTCCATCGATTTGACCCTAGGTGCGTCGTTAACCAATGGACCAATCTATCGATGCTCCATTATGGAGAATGATGAAATCAAGAGGAAAATTCAAAATTTGCTGCAGAAAAGTCACATTCGGCCGAGTTCATCCCCCTGTGGGAGCCCGATCATGTTGGTACAGAAGAAGGATGGGACTTGGAGACTCTGTATTGAATATCAGGCACCGAACAAGATCACTGTTTGAAATAGGTACCTGATCCCATGGATTGATTACCTTTTGGACCAACTCAAGGGGGAAAAATATTTCAGGGAGATCGACTGAAGTCTTGATATGACCACATACCAATCAAACCCTCCGATGTGTGGAAGACTGCCTTCAAAGCTAAAGAGGGCCTTTTCGAATGGTTGGTTATGCCTTTTAGGTTGACGAATTCTCCTCCAACTTTCATGAGGCTTATGGATGATATCTTGCATCCATTCACCAACTCATTTGTTGTGGTATACTTCTATGACATCTTGTTCTTCATCCAGAGTTGGGAAGAGCACCTCCACCACATCTGACAGGTTCTCCAAACACTGTAGCAACACAAGATGTGTACCAATTTGGAGAAATTCACTTTTGGCATGATCGAGGTTTAGTATCTGGGATACATTATTGATGAACGAGGGGTGCATGTCGATTGAGCCACGATCCAAGTCATTCGGGATTAGCTAGCCCCAACCACTCCGACAGAGCTTCGCAACTTTCTAGGTGTTGCCCATTTCTACCATAGGTTCGTGTTGGGGTTCTCTCATATCACTTGGCCCTTGAGTCAAGTCACCAAAGGAGGAGTGAAAGAAAAATTCTTTTGGTATGAATCTCAATAGAAGGCATTCACAGAGTTCAAACATTGCCTATGCTCTGCACCAATGCTGACATTACCAAACTTGCAACAACCATTTCAGATCGAGACACATGCCTCTGACTATGCTATTGGGGTAATGCTTATTCAACAGGGGCATGTAGTGGCATATCATAGTGAGACACTTTCAGACACAGTTTGGAAGTATCCCACTTATGAAAAATAGATGTATTCCATTGTTTAGGCTTTCCAACAATGGAAGCATTACATTTTGGGGAAGGAAATGGTCATCCACACAGACCAATGACCCCTGCAATTCATATAAACGCAAGGGAAGTTGCAGAATGATCGCCATCAGAGGTGGTCCACATACCTACAACATTTCACTTGAATATCAAATACAAGAATGGGAACACAAATAATGTTGTAGATTGCCTCAACCAACCACCGATCATGGTATTAAGCACTGTGATTGACTCTTGTGGGCACGAGATTTCTGATTGGCCACTTCTCTACAAAAGTGACCCAGAATTCGGCCACACATACCATACGCTCTTGGAGGGTTAGCAAGTTCCATATTTTCACCTCTAGGATGCTATGTTATGCCACTTGGGACACCTTTGTGTTCCTTAAAGTGAGCGTGCAAAGATGATTTGGGAAGCGTACTAGAGTCGGGTAGCTGGGCATTTTGGGTTCAAGAAAATGGTAGTCGTACTGCAAAAGTATTTCTATTGGCCGAATATTAGACAGGATGTCAGGAAGTACATTAGATCCTGCATTGCATGCGCCATTACCAAACCAACCATCAAGAAGCAAGGTCTCCATACTCCGCTCCCTACCCCTAGTCGACCTTGGGAATCCATCTCCATGGCTTACATGTCAAGCCTTCCTTCTACTAAGCATTACAATGATTGCGTTTTTGTGGTCGTCAACAGATTCTCAAAGATGGCCGTTATAGTGGCCTGAAAGAAGAGTATCACAATAGAAGCCACTGCTAAACTCTTCTTTGAACGAGTGTGGGTAAACTTTGGAATCCCACAATTTATCATCTTAGATCGGAGCATCAGGTTCCTCAGTACATTTTGGTCTAGTCTCTAGTCGATGTTGGACACCAAGCTCACTAAGTCCACAACTTTCCAGATTCCCCAAACTGATGGCCAGACAGAGGTCGTCAATAGGATGATCGTACACATTCTGCGCATGTACAACTCAAAGCATCCACACACATGGGATGAGAGCCTCCCCTATGACCAGCACAACTTCAACCGGGCTCTCCATATCTCGACTGGCCACAACCCTTTTTACGTGGGCTTGGGATTCCAGCCACGATGTCCCATTGATGTGGCCATACCATTTGTAGCAACTTACGTAAATTTGGTTCATGTCCAGTCCAAAGCCGACAAGGCAAATAGCTTCATTGAGCACATTCAACACATTCGCCAATAGGTCCATGACATATTGGACAAATCCAATGCTAAGTACAAGCAGCGACATGATCAACATCAGATGCCACACAAGTTCCAGGTGGGTGACAAGGTTTGGCTACATTTGCAGAAGGAGCGCCTCACTAGGCCCCATCGCAAGATTAGCCTAATTTGATATGGGCCATACACCATCACAAAGGCTGTGGGAGATAATTATTTTTAGCTCAACATTCCTCCATTCCTTGGCCTGCACCTTGTGTTCAATGTGGATCACCTTCAGCCATACTTTCCACCATTACTAGTCACATTCACCATTGCAGAACAACTCACACCAAGAGAGTTAAATCCAGACTGCATGGAACAAGCAGTGACTAATCGTATCATGGACACACATATCAAAAACACTCGCTAGCAGAAGATCCAACTGTATTGAGATGTCAAAGCTGGCCAAGTCTTGCACCAAGGAAAATGGCTCACTAGGGACCAAGTTCAGCAGAAGTTTCCTCATCTCATGGTGGAACTCAATGCAATGGAGACCATTTCTTCCTAAGGGGGGAGGAATGATCCTGGTGGATATTGGTGGCCACCCGCCTATTGCATGTGGACCCCCACCATTCTTTCTTTCAATTTCCTTAATTGTATCACATTTTACTATTTTTGGCAGTTTTTTGGGTCGTGAACTTCCAGAGCCGTTTTGAGGCTCTAAATGACGTTTTTTGGCGATATTCCCTCAAGTGATTTCTTTGAAATCAAATTTTAAGTTGTAGTCCTCAGAGAGATCTTTCCAATGAGGTATCATGCACGTCAAATGGAAGTTGGCTGCCCAGCTAACCCCAACGGGGCCCATAAACTCTTGGTTTTACATCTCCTCGGGTTAGGGTTTTGGTTGTTTAGGGTTTTCTCTTATTGTTCAATAATAAAAAGGCCCTTGAGCCTCATTGTAATGCAGTTCAGAGGCATGCAACCTCCACCTCTTCTCAAAGATAATCTACCATCACCCGAGCTAGTCTCATTTCCATTCTGTTTGTAAGAAAATTTCATTATTTGATATTAATGAAAGATAGTGTTATTTATGTTGCATCTCTGTATTTATGGTTATATCTATAATTTTTTGCGTTCCTGTTTAAATTTGGATTAGTGGTATGAAAGTAGTCTTCTATTTCTCTGTTTTTCTTTGCATGTCCCCAACGAGGTTGGGATATAAGGAGCTAGGGCTCAGACTGGTCGAACCTTTGCAAGACCAGCCTCAGAAATCTTGATGGTCTCCCATGGGGGAAGAAAATAAAGACGAGGGAGCAGGATATCCTATCAAAATATTGCTCTAGGAGGCCCTCGACAAATAAAGGAACACGGTGATGGATAACTTTGCCCAGATCCTTCAATGGTTGTCCACTAGCGACGCATCCACATCCAACAACCACTCAGGAGGCTCCACACCTTTTAAGGTACAAGTAAACTTTGACATTCCCATATTTGAGGGCCAAATAGATGCACACACAGTAGATAAATGGTTGAATCTACTAGAAGTATATTTTTTTGTTCATGCTTTTTCTAGCCAAGAAAATATTACTTTTGCTCTTCTCAAAGCTGCCTCCCACGTCAAGAACTGGTGGGAAACCTATTGTGAGAAGAAGGATGAAAGTATGACCTCACTATTTTTAGTGCTCCCACTTAGAATTCATTCCGAGATGCCATTAAGGTGTAGTACTCCCTTGTCGAGAGCTACAAGGACAAATATATAAAGTGGACCACGCTAAGATAGGGAAGGGACCAAGATGTGCTAGAGTTTACCAATGTTTTTCATACCATTTGCACAAAGTTAGGTATCAAGGATTCTGAGAAACATTTGGTACTCAAGTATCGCGACTACTTACATAGATAAATCTAGCATGAAATAGAGTTCTTGGACATCTCCTCTCTCGGCATGGCGTACAGATACCCCGTCAAGAACGAGCATAAGTTTAAATAGAAGAAGAAAGACTTTGGATTTGCAAATCCGAAGCAAGGGAAAGGTGCCCCCAAATCGCAGAACAAAAGACAAAGCCAAGGCGGGATGGCCCAGGACAACCCACCAAGGCCACAAGCAAAGGAAAACACTGTGAAGTCGAAGGAGGACACATGAAAGTGGTGTCAGTTCCATAAGAGCTCCACCCACAACATAAGTGAGTGTTAGGCCAAGCAATCATTGATGGCCGAACTTAAGGATTTAGAATCAAATGCATGTTCCAACTTTGAGTTAGAACCTGTCAAAGGGAATGACAAAGGGAAGAAGATTATTGATGTAGAGCCCCACGACACCGTTGCCACCACAAAGATCCAAAAGGAGGAACCCGAATATCTAGAGGATGAGGAGCATCTCTTCCACTCCCAAATGTGGGTAAAGGGCTCCCCTCTATAGTTCATTGTTGACATCAGAAGCCAAAATAACCTCATTGCAGCAGAGGCCATGAAATGGCTAGGCTTACTGACCACAACACACCCACAACCATACACCATCAGGTGGCTTCACCAAGGATGAGATCTGCACGTTAGCCAACAATCTCACCTTCCATACAGCATCAAGCCCTTCATGGATGAGGTATTATGTGACATTGTACCCCTTGATGTTTATGATGTATTTTTAGGCCAACCATACTTGTCGAAGTGACATGCTATGTATGAGTCAAGGCCTTGTGCTGTTATTGTTACATTGGGAAATAAGTTGTACAAGATACCAGAGGTAGCACCACCTACCACCATCTCTTTGGTTACTACAAAACAATGCAGTAAGCTCATTTCAAAAACTGGGAAATTGTTTTCCTGATGATATGCCCTCAAGGAAAGAAGAAGATGGTGCTCACAACCTCCAAACAGGGCCCCTCCGCACGAAAACAACAGATGGACAAGGTCATGGATGAGTATGAGGACATCTTCACCTCTCTCGCAGGGGTACCTCTGCATTATCAGGTCAAGCACTCCATCAATCTGACCCCAGGTGCGCCATTACCCAATGGACCAATCTATCGGTGCTCCATTCTGGAGAATGATGAAATCAAGAGGCAAATTTAGGAGATGCTATAGAAACGTCACATGCGGCCGAGTTCATCGCCCTGTGGGAGCTCAATCGTGTTGGTACATAATAAGGATGGGACTTGGAGACTCTGTATTGACTATCTGGTGCTGAACAAGATCACTGTCCAGAATAGGTAGTCGATCCCATGGATTGATGACCTTCTAGACCAAATCAAGGGGGAAAAAATTTCAGAAATATCGACTTGAAGTCCAAATATCACTAGGTACCAATCGAACCCTCCTATGTGTGGAAGACTACCTTCAAAGCCAAGGAGGGCCTTTTCGAATCGCTGTTTATGCCTTTCAGGTTGACGAATGCTCCTACAACCTTCATGAGGCTTATGGATGACATCTTGCAGCCATTCACTAACTCATTTGAAGTGGTATACTTGGATGGCATCTTGATCTTCAACCAGAGTTGGGAAGATCACCTCCACCACATCCGACAGGTTCTCCAAACACTACAGCAACACAAGCTGTGTGCTAATTTGGAGAAATGCACTTTTGGCATGACCCAGGTTTAGTATCTAGAATAAATTATTGATGAACATGGGGTGCATGTGGATCCAACCAAGATCCAAGTGATTCAGGATTGGCTAGCCCCAACCACTCTAATGGAGCTCCTCAAGTTTCTGGGTCTTGCTAATGTTGGGAATAATACTGAGAGCGGGGGGTGAATTAGTATTTACAAATCAATAACTTTTTCATTTCCATAATCAGATTTACATGCACTACCTCAGTGAAGGGAACTCACGTGTGCATGCATTTGTTCTTAAGGCAACTAACATATATCCAATGAACTTATGATTACGTTAATTCATGATATGTCGATCTTTAATCAGTGCATCAGTACTTTATTTAAACATTAAACAGTAACCATGTGAAGTAATAACCTAATAAACCATCACACATAAGCAACACACATAAACACAATTATTTAAGGTGGAAACCCAATGGGGGAGAAAAACCACCTGCTGTTGTTGTCTCTGTCTTCTTTTAATATAAAGAATAATCTGTTTACAATCTGGTACTAGTGCAAGCTCATACCAGTATGCAAGCACCCACCTGCAGAAGGCTACAACCTTCTCTCGTTCTCCAGCTTCTACTGGAAGGGTGTTACAATCCCCTAGTTCTTGTACTAGCTGATATGTTTACTAATACGTAGGCTTCAACCTACAGAAGCCTACAACCTTCACTCGTTCTCCAGCTGCTACTAGAAGGGAGCTCCAACCCCCTGATCAAATCACCAGCCACTACTGGCAGGAAGCTTCGACTTCCTCACTTAAGGCTCTAACCCTTAGTATCCTCTAGGGACCACGTTTCATAAATTTTCACACTGGATACTCCTCGTAACCAATACTACGATATGAAGTCCACGTTTCATAAAATTTTCACACTAGACCCATTAGTGACATTGAAGCTCAAAATCAATCACAACTGCAATAGATCCATCAAATACATCTGCATCAACCAATCACTGAAACTCAATCATGAATCTATGATATAACTAAAACCCAATCATCAATCTCTGAATCAACCATAAGTGAATCAATTAATCGCTAAACCTATGACGTACTGAATCAAAAAATCATTGAAACCTCTGACATACTAAATCAAACAATCACTGAATCTCTGACACAACTAAACAACCATTCATTCAACCTTAATCAAATTCAACCCAATAACTGGAACAGACAAATCGCTGTAACCAGTACACAAATCTGAACCCAGAACACTGCATCAACAATCAGAACCAACTGTAACCTCAAAAGTCATGTGTCATAATGTATACGCTTCTTCAATGAAGCCAACCATTGTGTATATGTGACTTCCTTTAGCCCAACCCACGTATACCTCTAAAGATACTGAATCATAAAACCTCTGAACCAAAAACTGTACCAATCAGTGACATTCTGAAGATATTCTTTCATATTACAGAGTTCTAAATAGATAGCAGCAAGGATCACCCTTCTTTCTCAATCAATCAATCAACCAGACTCAATCTCCTTATACAATAAATTTTACTTTCAGATCTAATGAATACATCATTGACAAACAACAGTAAAACAACAATACTGATCAAATAGATCAGTCATCCCTGAAAACCAGACTTTTATTTTGAATACACTATTTGGAATAGACGAACCAATGTGTATATGAAACATCACCAAAGTGAACTAGTGTATATATCTGAAAATACTTACTTATAACTTCGCAACCATTCTATACTTTAGACATACCCAGATCATGACATATAAAGGATAAAACATTTGTTAGCATTCAGATATAGCCTGTCCATTATCATATCACATATGAGAAGTCACTATGATCCTGATCCGTCATTAGATCTCATCCACCATAAAACACTTAGGTTCATACTTAGTTCACATCAAAGCATTAGAAACCCATAACATGCTTTTGATCTAACACTTCATCAGATCTTCATTACTTGTGCACTTAGCCCTTTTACCTTCTCCTCCTTATATACTTATATCCTTTGCCAATACCTTGGACCAAAACCTCAGACCAATACCTCACACTAAGAACCTCAGACCAAAGCCTCGAACCAATACCTCGGACTGAAAACCTTAGACCAAAAACCTAAGACCAAAACCTTGGACAATTACCTCGCACCAAAAACCTCGAACCAATACCTTAGACCAAAACCACACTTAGGATCTGTGGTATTCTTGGACAGGATCAAATAGTCATTACTCCACTCAGTATTGTGGGCTAATACCATGGTATTGACCCCTGGTATTGAAATTCCTTGATTTTCCAACCTATACGTGATTTTCCTCTTGTAAAAGTGTGTGCATACGTATATGCTCTTTTTGTTTTGTGAACCTGTGTGTATACGCTACTTGGACAAGGTGAACCAATGTATACTTATTAAACCATTCTCTTTCTTCAGTTTCTTGATTCTGATTTGTAGTCCTTTGTTCCTTCATCCTATTCTTTTGTACTGTTACTTTGTTCCCTCTGAATGGACATGTTATAATGCAATTTTCCATATTACTTCTGAAATGATTCCTTTGAACTACACTGCATTTTGTCACATCTGTAAACACAACTCCATGCATTCTGTCACATCTGATATCTCTCCTGTAGATTCATCTAGTTATGTAGATTCGTCTAGTTACCATATACAAGTCAGTTGTTCTGCTAGTACTGGGTTGCCATCAAGTACAACACATGTATCATAATGCTAACAATCTCCCCCTTTGGACTTGAAGGAAACCATGTTGGTGTTGATTACTAAAAGCTATAGAAACTATTAGAGATAACAAGAAACACTAAAATATTCTCCCCCTTTGACATCAAGGGAAAAGGTAGACCAAGATACTCTCCCCCTTTGACATCAATGGAAAAGGGCGGACCAAGATACTCTCCCCCTTTGATATCAAGGGTAAAGGGATGACAAAAATGAAGACTTTCATATTTGAACCGCTGAATATGAACATTGATCATGCTCCCCCTAGTCACATGCTGAATTCTTTGATTAAACTCCCCCTTTGTACATGCTGAGATGCACTATACCGTCCATGCTCCCCCTGAGAACATGCAAAGTCTGCAAAAAATATTTTCCAAAGGAATAACATGACTCTATAACTCAACTATGTGAGTATGACCTTCCTATCACCAATGAATCATACTTACATCAATCTCCCAACCAAGTGTGGATATACCAAATTTGACTCATCTACCCAACCAAGTGGTGATATACCAATTGTTTATACATGACTAAAATATAGAAATTATTACATCATCCTTCCCATGCATAGTGGGGTTACAAGTTACATCATATGACCAAAAAGGACTCATTAAAAGACTATGACAGAAATAGACATATTATGGGCCTTTATATGACCTTTACATCAAATGATATACATGAAATTTATAACAAATACCAAAGATATAAACAAGACCATGATAGTAATCAACAACTATCATACACCATATATGATCTACACCATAAGCATCTGTCAACAACATCCAGACTAGCAACCTATATATGTCCATCATCAGTTCCCAAGAAATGAAAATGTAATATCATCAACCTGCGACAAAGTATGTCGCATATAGATATCAACTCATCCTCTTGATCTCATCAAGATCAATTTTCTCTATTTCCTTAGTAGAAAGAGCCTTATCATAACCTTCCATGAATCAACTAAGCATATGTCATATCTCCAAGCAGTAACACAAAAGAATTCACATCATATCATATGTATGTGAAAACACCATAGTCATTATCTATGATCGTAACATCATCAACAAGAACTGCATGATCTTTCCACAAGAACCCTTAATATATCAACCATGTATCATCACTAGGAAATATTCCGCATCTGATAAGCATTAACCACGTTAATCAACATATGTGAGTATCAAACCTATCATCATAAAGTAAGAAGTAATCATCACTATGTGACTAAGTAAGCCATGTCTCTGAATATCCATGTCTTCATGAGATCTGCAATAACACCATTCTTTTGGCCAACCAACAATATTTATCAATATGCAACTTAAGTAATCATCCATGTATCCAACATAATGTATATCCATCAAAGAGATAGCAATATGTATCTAGAAAACCATGAGCTCATAGTCATTTGTCAAGCTTTCTTGATACCATCAACAACAACAATCCTCAACCATGTGAGAGCCAAGAACTATAGGAATCCTGCATCATAATTGCACCATATGAACTTTATGCATCTTTGAAGGTATGATGACAACAACATAAAAGAAATGAGTGGCTCATCATCAAATAATGAAGTTGTGTACTCAAGCTTTGTACTTCTCCTTGTCCTTATGAAGATCACCATGTAAGAAACATATATGTATTGTATGCATCATCAAAAGTCATCCACAATCACCCATAAATTTGATCTGTAACCCCAAGCAATACAAGTATCATCATCATAGGCAACTCATAACTGCAACATAGCATGATGTATCATTTAAACACTTTAGCCACATAAGCATCATCATCATTCATAAGAATCATTAGGTACCAAAGACTTCTAAACATAATGCCAACAATGCAATATTAGAAGCATAGCATATTCTCCCCCTAAACCTGTGCAACTTGTTCACTATCAGATATGATCATTGCATATATCAGTAAGAAATATCAAGGAATCATCATCAATCAGATATACATCAAGTCATAAACAAGTTATGAGGATCAAAATAGCTTCTAAATAACATCCACAGACTATAGTCATTAATCATCAAGACAGAAAAGATAATTGATAATTGTCTGAACCATATCAGATCATTTTCCTGAGTTTGTCCCACTGCTTCTTCATCAAACCAACATATACATGACTGTACAGCTTCGAACTCGCGTATATATGCGACTTGTCTTCATGATAACTGCATATGAGAATTAGAACACTGAAATTTCATACTCTCATTTTCTCTCGAGTCTGTTTTGTCTGTACACTGAGTTATGCCACATATTTCTGGCTGTACTTCCTTCTTCTTCCATACCTTGGAGTGTGATGATGTTTTCTCCTTTTGGTATGTTGGCCGAATTTTTCTCCTGCATTCTTTTGCTATATTCCCAAACTTGTTACAAGCATAACACCTTATATGTTTCATATTCCCTCTATAGCAGTTAATGGCTTTGTGACCAAACATATTGTAGGAAAACAATATACCTTAAAGTACCTGGAAGCTGATGATCTTTATGTGTGATGGTTATTAGCTTGAATCATTATACTTCTTCATCTGGTTGCAACATGTCCAAAATTATGACATATAAAACATTCAACATTGTTCATTAGAGGAAAGAACCGATTATCACTTCCATAGTTAGGAGTAAATGATTTTCTTTGAAGACTTTCTTTCCTTGGTCATTGATGGGGTTGACCTCTTATCTCCTTATTGAGCATTTCAGATTTTTCACTAGAGTTCTTTGCTTTAGTTTGTGAGCTAGATTCAACTTTAACAGTTTCATGAAAACCAAGACCAGATTTGATGGTAGGATAGCTTTGACTACTAAGAATATCATCCAAAATCTTAGTACTATCTTGAAATTGTAAAAGTTTATCCTTTTCTTCTAATTTACCTTTTAAGATATTTACCTCAACATGATATTGCTCTCCCTTTTCAAGATACTGCTTCTTCATGATTTCTTCATGATTTCTTCATCTTTTCTTCCTTCTTCCACTTTTTTCCTTAATTCGAGAACTTCATTTTCTTGTTCTTCAAATTCTTGGAGTAGTTCTTCATTCTGCTTATTTGAATCTTTGAGATCTTCTTTTAGGGAAACGACCATAGCTTCAAGACCTTCACAATGGCTGGTTCTTTCTATAAGTTCCTTGGTTGTTGTGTTCTTTTCATTCACTTAATTTCTTAATGATCTCACTTCATCCTGCAGCCTTTGACTTTGATCTTCATTTTCTTTGTGCTGCTTCTTTAATTTGTTTCCTTCCTCCAACTGGGCTTTTAACCTGGTAACTTATTCTTTGTAGGCCCATTCCCTTTTATCAATTAGATCCTTTTGATATCTAATTGTGTCTGTGAGCTTTTTAAATTCTACATCTATTTGATTTCTTTCTCTTTCACCCATAAGAGAAAATTCAGTTGTTTCGTTGTCACTTTCATTATCTTCAAATGAACAAAGAAATGTATCACCAGAGGACAACAAATTCGTAGTTGATAGTTATTTTTTTTGTTCATCTTCATTCTGAGGTGATTCTGAATCTGAAGAGTTGTTTCCACATAAAGGCCAATCGTCTCTCCCACTATCATAGTTCCTTTGATATGTCTTCCTCTTTTCAGGTACCTTCTTCTTTAACTTCTTTCCCATTGTTAATATGGATCTCCTTCAAGTGATTAAGCTTCTGTGAAAGGACCTACTTTGATACCAATTGTTTGGAATAATACTGAGAGGCGGGGGGGGGTGAATTAGTATTTACAAATCAATAAATTTTTCATTTTCGTAATCAAATTTACATACTCTACTTCAGTGAAGGGAACTCACATGTGCATGCAACTGTTCTTAAGGAAACCAGCATATATCTAGTGAACTTATGATTCAGTTAATTCATCATATGTCGATCTTTAATCAGTGCATCAGTACTTTATTTAAACATTAAATAGTAACCATGTGCAATAATAATAGAATAAACCATCACACATAAGAAACACACATGAACACCAATATTTAAGGTGGAAACCCAATGCCAGAGAAAAACCACTTGCTTTTGTTGTCTCTGTCTTCTTTTAATATAAAGAATAATCTGTTTACAATCTGGTACTAGTGCAAGCTCATACTAGTACACAAGCACCCACCTGCAAAAGGATACGACCATCTATCATTCTCCAGCTTCTACTAGAAGGGAGCTACAACCCCCTAGTTCTTGTACTAGCCAATATGTTTACTGGTACGTAGGCTCTGACCTACAAAAAGATACAATCTTCACTTGTTCTCCAACTGCTACTAGAAGGGAGTTCCAACCCCCTGGTCAAATCACCAGCCACTACTGGAAGGAAGCTTCGACTTCCTCACTGAACGTTCTAACCCTCAGTGTCCTCTAGGGACCACGTTTCATAAATTTTCACACTGGATACTCCTGGTACACAATACTACAATATGAAGGCCACATTTCATCAAATTTTCACACTGGACCCATTAGTAACATTGAAGCTCAAAATCAATCACAACTGCAATACATCCATCAAATACATCTACGCCAACGAATCATTGAAACTAAATCATCAATCTCTGAATTAACCATAATTGAATCAATCAATCACTGAAACCTCTGACATACTGAATCAAACAATCACTAAAACCTCTGACATACTGAATCAAACAATCACTAAATCTCTGACACAACTGAATCAACCATTCATTCAATCTCAATCAAATTCAACCCAACAAATGGAACAAATAGATCAATGTAACCAGTAAATAGATCTGAACCCATAACATTGCATCAAAAATTAGAACCAACTGTAACCTAAAAAGCCATGTGTCAGAATGTATATGTTTCTTCAATGAAGCCAACCAACATGTATACACGACTTCCTTTAGCCCAACCTGCGTATACCTTTAAAGGCACTGAATCATAAAACCTCTAAACCACAAATTGTACCAATCGGTGACATTTTGAAGATATTCTTTCATATTACAAAGTTATAAATAGATAGCAGAAAGGATAACCCTTCTTTCTCAATCAATCAATCAACTAGACTCAATCACCTTATATAATCAATTTTACTTTCATATCTAATGAAGACATCATTGACAAACAACAGTAAAACAACAGTACTGATCAAATAGATCAGTCATCCCTAAACAACAGAGTTTTATTTTGAATATTCTATTTGGAATAGCAGAACCAACATGTATACGCAACTTCACCAAAGCGAATCAATGTATAGATCTGCAAATACTTACTTATAACTTCGCAACCATTCCAGACTTCAGACATACCCAGATCATGACATATAAAGGATAAAACATTCGTTAGCATTCAAATCTATCCTATCCATTATTAGATCACATAATATAAGTCATTATGATCCCGATCCATCATTAGATCTCTTTCGTCATCAAACACTCAGGTGCATACTTAGTTCAGATCAAAACATCGGAAACCCATAGCATGCTTTTGATCTAACGCTTCATCAGATCTTCATTACTTGTACACTTAGCCCTTTAACCTTCTCCTCCTTATATATTTAGATCTTTTGTCAATACCTCGAACCAAAACCTTAGACCAATACCTCGGACTAAAAACCTCGGACGAAAAAACTCGGACGGAAAACCTCGGACCAATACCTCAGACCAAAACCACACTTAGGATCTGTGGTATCCTTGGATGGGATCAAATAGTCGTTACTCTGCTCAGTATTGTAGGCTAATACCATCATATTGACCCCTGTTATTGAAATTCCTTGATTTTCCAACCTATACGCGCTTTTCCTCTTGTGAAAGTGCGTGCATACATATACACCCTTTTTGTTATGTGATTTCACATGTATATGCTACTTGGACAAGGTGATCCAACGTATACTTCTTAAACCATTTTCTTTCCTCAATTTCTTGATTCTGATATGTAGTCCTTTGTTCCTTCATCCTATTCTTTTGTACCATTACTTTGTTCCCTCTCAATAGACCTGTTATAGTGCGATTTTTCATATTACTTCTAAAATGATTCCTTTGAACTGCCTTGCATTTTGTCAAATCTGTAAACACAACTTCCATGCATTTTGTCACATCTAATATCTCTCTTGTATATTCATCTAGTTATGTAGATTCATCTAGTTACCATATACAAGTCAGTTGTTCTGCTACAAGTGGGTTGCCATCAAGTGCAACACATGTATCATAATGCCAAAACCTAATTTTTATCTTAGGTTCATGTTGGGGTTCTCTCATATCACTTGGCCCTTCAGTTGTATTCTTTGGAGAGATATTTCCAACGAGGTATCATGCCCGTCAAACAGAGATAATATGACCAAGTTACGACCTCGCAAAGTTGGCTACCCAACTAACCCCAATGGGGCCCATAAACTCTTGGTGTTACATCTCCTCGAGTTAGGGTTTTGGTTTTCTAGGGTTTTCTCTTATTGACCAATAATAAAAAGTCCCTTGAGGCTCATTTTAACTTAGTTTAGAGGCATGTAGCTGCCACATCTCTTCTCAGAGATAAGCTACCATCACCCGAGCTAGTCTCATTTCCATTTTGTTTGTAAGCATATTTCATTATTTGATATTAATGAAAGATAGTGTTATTTCTGCTACATCTATGTATTTATGGTTATATCTATAATTTTTTGCGCTCTTGTTTAAATAAGGATCAGTGGTATCAGAGCGGTCTTCTCTTTCTCTATTTTTATTTACAGGTCCCCAGTTAGGTCAAGATATAAGGAGTTAGGGCTCAGACTGGTCAAACCTTCGCAAGAACAACCTCAGAAATCCTGATGGCCTCCCATGGGGGAAGAAAAGAAAGATGAGGGAGTAGGAGACCCTATCAAAATATTGCTCAAGGAGGCCCTCAAGAAACAAAGGAACATGATGATGGATAATTTTTCCTAGATCCTTCAATGGTTTCTCACCGACAGCACATCCACATCCAACAACCACTTAGGAGGCTCCACACCTTTTAGGGTATAAGTAAACTTTGACATTCCAATATTTGAGGGCTAAGTAGATGCACACGCAGTAGATAAATGGTTGAATCTACTATAAGGATATTTTTTTGTTCATGATTTTTCCAGTTGAGAAAAGATTAGT
Source organism: Pinus tabuliformis (assembly GCA_031772625.1). Taxonomy (NCBI): domain Eukaryota; kingdom Viridiplantae; phylum Streptophyta; class Pinopsida; order Pinales; family Pinaceae; genus Pinus; species Pinus tabuliformis. Next base: position 1,190,507,563 of record CM062816.1, on the reverse strand, counting down.
TTTTCTCTTCTCAAAGTCGCCCCCCACGTCAAGGACTGGTGGGAAACTTATTATGAGCAGAAGGATGAAAGTAATACCTCACTGTTTTCAGCCGCTCCCACTTGGAATTCATTCTAGGACGCCATTAAGGAGTAGTACTACCTTATCGGGAGCTAAGAGGACAAATACATAAAGTGGACCACACTGCGGTAGGGAAGGGACCAAGATGTGCCAGAGTTTACCAATGTTTTTCATACCCTTCGCATGAATTTGGGTATCAAGGATTCTGAGAAACATTTGTTACTGAAGTACGATGACTTCCTACCTAGATACATCAAGATTGAGCAAAATTTTAAACAAAAGAAGCGAGAATTTGGATCTGCGTATTCGAAGCAAAGGAAAAGTGCCCCCAAACCGCAAGAACAAAGGACAAAGCCAAGGTGGGCCGGCCCAGTACAACCCACCAAGGACACAAGCAGAGGACAACACTATGAAGTTGAAGAAGGACATGGGAAAGTGGTGTGAGTTCCATAAGAGCTCCACCCACAACATAAGTGAGTGTCGGGTGAAGCAATCAATGGTGGCCAAATTGAAGGCTTGAGAATCAGATGCATGTTATGACTCTGAGTCAGAACTTGACAAGGAGAATGAAAAAGGGAAGCAAATTATTGATGCGAAGCCCAATGCCATTGTCGCCACCACAAAGATCCAGAAGGAGGAACCCAAAGATCCAGAAGGAGGAACCCAAAGATCCAAAGGAGGAGGAGTGTCTCTTCCACTCCCAAATGTGGGTAAAGGGCTCCCCACTACAATTCATTATTGACAGCGGAAACCAAAAGAACTTCATTACAGTAGAGGTCATGAAACGACTGGGCTTATCTACCACACCACACCCACAACCATACACCATTAGGTGGCTTCACCAAGGATGATATCTGCGTGTGAGCCAACAATGTCACCTTCCATACAACATCAAGCCCTTCACAAATGAGGTATTATGTACGTTGTTCCCCTTGATGTTTGTGATGTATTGTTAGGAAAATAATACTAGTGGAAGCAACATGATGTGTATGAGTCAAGGCCTCGCATTGTTATTGTTACATTGATAAATAAGTTGTGCAGGATACTAGAGGTAGCACCGCTTATCGCCATCTCTCTAGTTACCGCAAAACAATGCAGTAAGCTCATTTCAAAAACCAGGAAATTTGTTTTCCTGATTATACACCCTCAAGGAAAGAAGAAGACGGTGGTCAAGATCTCTAGAAAAGGCCCCTCCTCAAGACAACAACAGATGGACAAGGTCGCAGAGGAGTACGAGGACATCTTCACCTACCTCGTAGGGGTGCCTCTACACTGCAGGTCAAGCACTCCATCAATTTGACCCTAGGTGCATTGTTACCCAATTGAGCAATCTATCGGTGCTCCATTATGGAGAACGATGAAATCAAGAGGAAAATTCAGGAGCTGCTGCAGAATAGACACATTCGGCCGAGTTCATCACACTGTGGGAGCTCGATTGTGTTGGTACAGAAGAAGGATGGGACTTAGAGACTCTGTATTGAATATCGGGCGTTGAAAAAGATCATTGTCTGGAATATGTACCCAATCCCGTGGATTGATGACCTTTTGGACCAAATCAAGGGGGCAGAATATTTTAGCAAGATCGACTTGAAGTCTAGATATCACCAGGTACTAATCGAACCCTCCGATGTGTGGAAGACTGCCTTCAATCCAAGGAGGGCCTTTTTGAATGGTTGGTTATGCCTTTTGGGTTGATGATTGCTCTTGCAACCTTCATGAGGCTTATGGATGACATCTTTCGGCCATTCACCAACTCATTTGTAGTGGTATACTTGGATGACATCCTGATCTTCAGCCAAAGTTGGGAAGAGCACCTCCACCACATCCGGCAGGTTCTCCAAACTTTGGGGCAACACAAATTGTGTGCCAATTTGGAGAAATGCACTTTTGGCATGACCAAAGTTCAATATCTTGGATACATTATTGATGAACAGGGGGTGCATGTGGATCCAACCAAGATCCAAGTCATTTGGGATTATCTAGACACAACCACTTTGACGGAGATTCACATCTTTCTGGGTCTTGCCAATTTCTACCGTAGGTTCGTGTTGGGGTTCTCTCATATCATTTAGCCTTTGAGTCAAGTCACCAAAGGAGGAGTGAAAGTAAAATTATTTTGGTTTGAATCTCAAGAGAAGGCATTCGCAGAGTTGACACATCGCCTCTTCTTTGCACTAGTGCTCACATTACTAGACTTGCAACAATCATTTGAGATCGAGACAGATGCCTCTGACTATGCTATTGGGGTAGTCCTTACTCAATAAGGGCATCTAGTCAAATATAACAGTGAGACACTTTTAGACGAAGTCCAGAAGTATCCCACTTATGAAAAAGAGATGTATTCCATTTTGCAGGCTTACCAACAATGGAAGCATTACATTCTGGGGAAGGAAACAGTCTTCCACGCAGACCACCGACCCTTGTAGTTCATACAGATGTAAATAAAGTTGCAGAATGATCGCCATCAGATGTGGTCCACATACCTGCAACAGTTCCACTTGAATATCAAGTACAAGAAGGGAAGCAAAAATAATGTTGCATATTTCCTCAACTGACCACCGATCATGGCGTTAACCACCGTGCTCAACTCTTGTGGGCCCAAGACTTTTGATTGGCCTCTTCTCTACAAAATCGACCCAGAATTCGACCACACATACCATACGCTCTTGAAGGGTCAACAAGTTCCATATTTTCACCTCCAGGATGCTTTGTTATGCCACATGGGACACCTTTGTGTTCCTTCAAGCGAGCGTTAAAAGATGATTTGGGAAGTGAACTACAGTCAGGCTATTGGGCATTTCGAGGTTGAGAAAATGGTGGTCGTACTGTAGAAGTATTTCTATTGGCCGAATCTTCGACAGGATGTTGGGAAGTACATTAGATCCTGCACTACCTATGCCATTTCCAAATCAACCATCAAGAATCAAGGTCTCTCTACTTCGCTGCCTACCCCTAGTCGACCTTGGGAACCCATCTCCATGGATTACATGTCAGGCCTTCCTTCTATTAAGCATGGAAATGACTATGTTTTTGTGGTTTTCGATAGATTCTCGAAGATGGCCATTATGGCAGCCTGCAAGAAGAGTATCATAGCAGAAGCCATTGCTAAACTCTTCTTTGAATGAGTGTGGGTACACTTTGGGATCCTGCAGTCTATCATCTTAGATCGGGACAATAGTTTCCTCAATACATTTTGGTCCAGTCTCTGGTCGATGCTGGACACCAAGCTCACTAAGTCCATATCTTTCCATCCCCAAACTGATGGCTAGACAGAGGTCATCAACATGATGATCGTACACATTCTGTGCACGTAAAAATAAAAGAATCCATGCACATGGGATGAGAGCCTCCCCTATATCCAACATAGCGACAACCTGTCTCTTCACAGCTTGACTGGCCACAACCCTTTTCAGGTGGACTTGGGATTCCAGCCACTATGTCCCATTGATGTGGCTATACCATTTGCAACAACTTAGGAAAATTCAGTTCATGTCTAGTCCAAAGCTGACAAGGAAAATAGCTTCATTGAGCACATTCAACACATCCTCCAATAGGTCCATGACATATTGGACAAAGCCAATGGTAAGTAGAAATAATGACATGATCAGCATCGGGTGCCACGCAAGTTCTAGGTGGGCAACAAAGTTTGGCTACATTTCGAGAAGGAGCCCCTTGCTGGGCCTCCTTGAAAGATTTGCCCTCTTCGATATGGGCCATACACCATTAACAAGTCTATGGGAGATAATTCTTTTGAGCTCAACATTCCCCCATTCCTTTGCCTACACCTAGTGTTCAATGTGGATCACCTTTGGCCACACTTTCCACCATTACTAGACACATTGGCATTGCAAAAGAACTCACACCAACTGAGTGTAGAAATTCCCACTGTAGATCAACAAATTATGCAATATACTAAAACACAATACAAGATCTACTTCTACAACACTTTGCGGAAGCTGAATCGAATTGAGCAAGATTAAGAGAACACATAAAATTGAGAATGAGAAATCAATCACACATAACATAGAAGAAATAACTCGGAAAAGCCTCAACCTAAAACCCCAATCTCTGTATTATCATACAAGTGGAAAATAGTCACAAAATTATACAAAGCCTTAGCTTGGAAGCCAACCAGCTCTCAGTATAATCCCTCTGCTGCTCATAGATAGTCAAAGTCCTCTCACACACCTTCTCCTCTGCCCTCCAAGCTTCCTATTTCCTTGCGTAGTTTTTCTTAGGGTCCAGTGCTTCCACACATGTGAATTCCCACCTCACACTGCTCACTTGGCCTAGTAGTAACTGTGCAATCCTAAAGGAGGTAAATCCTTCTACATGGATGAGTTTCCTTTATAGGAAAAATTCATCCAACTGATAGTACACTATCCCTCCTCTGATCTCAATCGGGTCTCTGACTGAACTGACATGCATGAGTTATTTATGAGAGAATACTCAGCTATCTGAAGTGCAGTAGTTACCTACATGCAAGCATTAACTAACTGAACTTACCTTAATTCAACAAACTGTTTGAATTAATCTAACTGGACTTGACTCAGTTAACTGAGTCAATTAATTACAACTCAATAATACAACTCATCCTTATCTCTTTAACTGATGGATAAATTCCTCAATTAATGGAGAAACTATTGCATGTCCCCACATAGACTTCATGTTTGATTTTCCTTAACTAATTAATTCAAGATGAATTAATTAATTATTTTACAAACAACTGCTATGATCAAATTCAAATTTTACTTCACTATTTTAGTTTAGGGACTGACTAAAATAGGAATCCATCCTGAACTTCTAAAAATAGCAATGCTATTTTTAGCACTTCCATTTTGCATTCCTTATTGCTCAGTCCAGCACTGGTACTAGAACTTCTATTTATAGCAGTGCTATTTTTAGCACTTCTATTTTTATCATTTCTTGTTGTCATTTTCAACACTCCCTCTCAACAAGAAAGGCTTCAACTCGAACCCGATCATGAACCTTTGGAATGTTCTGCATGCAACACTTCTTCCAAGTGTGGACGCTCCAACAACTATAGAAACAAAAAAACTCCCAATTGGCCTCTCTGTTGGGATAGAAACATACTTTGATGCTGAAGCTCCCTCTGCCACTGACAAGTGCTCCCTCTCTGACCTCTGAGCTGCTACAACAATCCATGCATCTCGCACTGTTTCACACCTCTCTATGCCATCCTGCACTGGTACAACACTCCTGTGCCTCTCACATTGCTGCAGCTTGCTAGCTCTACACAGTCCTGGGACTCCTGCACTATAGCTCTCTCTACTGCTCCATCCTCATCTGTCTCTACCTAATCAGCCAATCCTGCTACTCCTCATCAAGGCTCCTGTAGAAAATTCAAATCAAAGAGGTTGGGTACCTCAAGGATCCTGCCCTTATTTCAGCCTCCATGGGACGATCATTCCACATCGCCCCACCTTCGACCTGGAGGTATGGATGCATGTGATCCCTCTGCCCACTTCGATTGAAATTTCCCCCTACTAGGGGTCTTTGGATGAGTGGATGCCTCCACTCAGTCTCCTCTCGGCTTTCCCAGTTGTGGTTGCTCCACAACCTCCTGAAACTACTTCACCAATTGTGGCTCCTCCACAATCGTCTGAGACTTCTCCTGTGGCTGCATGTTGAGAGGTAATGTACTCTCCCTCTCAACCACCAAGTCTCCATCAGCTGCCTTACTCCTCAAGGCTTTGCATGCATCTTGAACCTCAAGAGCATATAGGTTCTTGACTCGTGAATCGATCTACTTCACTTGTCTCGTGATGAAGTGTCTAAGGAAAAACTTTCCCTTACTGAAGACTACATCATAGCCTCTGTCTTCCAGCATCGTGATTGAAACCAATTTTTTCTTTAGTCCTAGTACATACTTGACATTGGTCAAGGTAATGTGAGCTCCATGCTCCCTCTAAAAAAAAATTGTGCCTACACCTGAGACACTATACTTTTCATCATTACCCATCATGATCTACATTTGGAGATCCTTTTCCTCCATAGTACTGAACTAACTCTTGTCGCTGGTCATGTGGAAAGAAGCTCCACTGTCAAGAAACCAACCACTTCCCACCATGGATAAAACCATGCATGCGAAAAGTGTGAAATCCAACTCAAACTGTGAGGTCAGTGCCTCACCTTCTAATCCTTCCACAGATCCATTCTTGGATTTCCTCAATGGACAATTTGTAGCAAAATGGCCCACTTCATGACAACAAAAGCATCGCACTTTTGATTTGTCAAACTTCTTCCCACCATGGGAAGAACTCGATTTGGGATGAGAATCCTTCTCCTTCCTTTCTTTGCCTTATTCACTAAGGCACAATTTTCTTCATCCTCCTTCGATGAAGAAGATCCATCTTTGGTGCTTCTTCTTATCTCCTCCCGCATCAAATCCGACCAAAGTCATTCCAAATCTGGCAGTTTTTCTCTTCCATTAACTGAGTCTTGGTAGCTATGCCAACTCTTAGGAAGACTGAGGAGTGCAAGACTCACCATGTCATCATCAGCGGTCATGATCCCTACACTTCCAAGCTCATCCCTGCAAGTGGTGAGTTTGTTCAGATATGTAGAGATCGTGTTGCCCTTTTCACACTTGATCTTACAAAGCTTGTCTCTCAGCACCAGCTTCCTTTGATTGCTGTTGTTCTGATATAAATCCTTCAATGTTTTCCACATCGAAAAAGGTGTCTCCTTCCCATGGAGGCTCGAGACAATGTGGTCTCGAACTCCCTCCAGGAGGATTCTCCTTGCTTTAGCCACACATTTCTTCCATTCCGCCAGTTGAGTAGCATCAGTCGGCTTGGGGACTTCTTGATCAATGAAGTCCTTTAGAATGTTATCCTCTAATACTGCCTCCATGTGATCCTTCCAGGCTATATAATTCGAGCTGCCATCAAGTGCATACTCGAGTCTTAAACCACTGAACGCCATTGGTGAAATTGAGATGTGATAAGAACTCAATTTCTATATTCAGGAACCAAACTTCAAACTTCTATTTCTTGTATACTATTCTTCACCTTGATCACCTTTGCTTTGATACCATGTAGAAATTCCCACTGTAGATAAACAGATTATGCAATATACTAAAACACAATACAAGATCTACTTCTACAACACTTTTCAGAAGCTTAATCAAATTGAGCAAGATCAAGAGAACACATAAACCTGAGAATGAGAAATCAATCACACATAACACAGAAAAAATAACCAAAGAAAGCCTCAGCCTAAAACCCCAATCTTTGTATTAGCATACAAGTGGAAAATAGTCATAGAATTACACAAAGCCTTAGCTTGGAAGCCAACCAGCTCTCAGTATAATCCCTCTGCTACTCATAGACAGTCAAAGGCCTCTCACACACCTTCTCCTCTGCCCTCCAAGCCTCCTATTTCCTTGCGTAGTTTTTCTTGGGGTCCAGTGCTTCCACACATGTGAATTCCCACCTCACACTGCTCACATGGCCCAGTAGTAACCACGTAATCCTGAAGGAGATACATCCTTCTACATGGATGAGTTTCATTTATAGGAAAAATTCATCCAACTAATAGTACACTGTCCCTCCTCTGATCTCAACTGGGTCTTTAACTGAACTGACATGCATGAGTTATTTATGAGAGAATACTCAGTTATCTGAAGTGCAACAGTTACATGCATGCAAGCATTAACTAACTGAACTTACATTAATTCAACAAACTGTTTGAATAAATCTAACTGGACTTGACTCAGTTAACTGAGTCAACTAATTACAACTCAATAATACAACTCATCCTTATCCCTTTAACTGATGGATAAATTCCTAAATTAATGGAGAAACTGTTTCATGTCCCCACATAGACTTTATGTTTGATTTTCCTTAACTAATTAACTCAAGATGAATTAATTAATTATTTTACAAACAGTTGCTAAGATCAAATTCAAATTTTACTTCACTATTTTAGTTTAGGGACTGACTAAAATAGGAATCCATCCTGAAGTGCTAAAAATAGCAATGCTATTTTTAGCATTTCCATTTTTCATTCCTTGTTGCTCAGTCCAACATTGGTACCAAAACTACTATTTATAGCAGTGCTATTTTTAGCATTTCTTGTTGCCATTTTCAACACAGAGTTAAATCCAGACTACATGGAACAAGCTGCAACTGATCGGATCATGGACCCGTAGGTCAGGAACACTCAGTAGTAGAAGATCCAACTATATCGAGATGTCAAAGTAGGCCAAGTCCTACACCACGGAAAATGGCTCACTAGGGACCAAGTTTAGCAGAAGTTTCCTCATCTCATGGAGGAATTCAATGCAATGGAGACCATTGCTTCCTAATTGGGGAGGAATGATCCAGGTGTATATTGGTATCCACCCGCCTATTCTGCATGAACCCCCACCATTGTTTCTTTCAGTTTTTCAGTTTCCTTAGTTCTAGCATAGTTTACTATTTTTGGCAGTTTTTTGGGTCCTAAACTTCTAGAGCCGTTTTGAGGCCCTAAACGGCGTTTTTTTTTTTCAATTTTCTTCTAAAATATCTTAGGGAAATTGCATTTTTATTTGTAGTCCTCAAAGAGATCTTTCCAACGAGGTATCATGCGCGTCAAACGGAGATAATATGACCAAGTTGCGACCCCGAGAAGTTGGCTGCCCAACTAACCCCAACGGGGCCCATAAACTCTTGGTGTTACATCTCCTCAGGTTAGGGTTTTAGTTGTTTAGGGTTTTCTCTTATTTTTCAATAATAAAAAGGCGCTTGATCCTCATTGTAACTCAGTTCAGAGGCATGTAGCCACCACATATCTTCTAAGAGATAAGCTGCCATTGCCCGATCTAGTCCCATTTCCATTCTGTTTGTAAGCATATTTCATTATTTGATATTATTGAAAGATAGTATTATTTCTGCTGCATCTCTGTATTTATGGTTATATCTATAATTTTTTGCATTCCTGTTTAAATTCAGATCCAAACATGTCCTTATTATTGTGAACATGATGTAATATTAGCTAGGAGAAATGTGAATAACATCAATTTTAGTGACTATCTCTTGATAAGTATGTGGAAAAAAATGATGTTTTTTGAGTTTTTCATTATGAAATAATCAAATATATTATTTGTCAAAATTTTAAATGTAATATATTATCATTTTTTAATTATTTAACTTATATTTATTATTAAAAAGAGTTAAATTTAAACCAGTACAAAAGCTAATAAACAACCAAAATAACATTAAAATGTTATATATTTATTACTAGAAAAAAATTCACTTGCCTCTTTAAGGGAGAACTTCCAAAAGAGAAAATATTCAACTACAAGTAACTTCACATGAAGCCTTATCTTTATCCTCATCTTTAGAGAGAAATTTTCAATTTAAATTGGTAAGAGTTGCTATAAATATTAAATTTAAATTTCTTGAAAATCTCATAAGTTTAGTAATAAATTAAATTTTATAAAAATAGAATTTTTTAAGTTTGAATAAATCAAAATTGATTGTGTCAAGAGGAGCTCTACAACTCTATATGGGAGAGATGTTGTCACTTAATGTTACATTTAATAAAAGTAAAATAATAATTTAAATTAACAAATTAAAAATAGTAATAACAAAATAAATTAATGTGGGCCATAATTACAATACTTCAATTTACACCTTAATTTTATATAACTTTATATAGAGATATATAGTAAGAAAAAGAAAAAAATAGCTTTTATTATGAGGAAGAAATGTAGTGAGTAAAAAAATATAATTTACTTTTTTCAAGGAAGAAATGTAATTTTTTCACACGACAAGAAATAATATTATTTCAATGTCTATATTAGACTAGCCTAGATCCATCTTAACCCGAATCTATCAAGCACCGAGAGGGATCCAATCTCTTGAGGTGCAAACCTATTTTTTGAGTGCAAAAATTGAGGAAAGGCTTGAACCTCAAGAGATTTAATCCCTCTAGGTGCTTGATAGATCCGGGTTAAGATGGATCTAGGCTTGCATCTCTCTCTCTCTCTCTCTCTCTCTCTCTCTCTCTCTCTCTCTTCCTCTTCGCCTCTCTCTTCCCCCCATCTCTCTCTCTTCCCCTTCTCTCCTTCTCTCTCTCTCCCCCCCACTCTCCTCTCTCCCTCACTTTCTCTCCATCACTTCCTTGTCACTTCCTCTCTCTCTACCTTTCTCCATCTATTTATTTCTTCTTCCTCCCCTCTCCCCCCCTCCAACTCCATCTCTCTCTCCTTCTCTCTCTTGAGTTCTATGTCCTCCTTTCTCTCCCACCCCCCCGTCTCTCCCCCCATCACTCACTCTCTCTCCCCCCTCCATATTTGCACCTTCCTCTCTCTCTTGCCCTTATTTCCCTCTCTCTCTTACCTTTCTCTCCCTCTCTCTCATCCCTCCTCTTCTCTCTCCCTCACTCTCTCTCCATCTCTCCCTTTTCACTCCCTATCTCTCTCCACCTTTATCTCTCTATGTATTTTTTCTTTCCTCCCTCTCTCCCCCTTTCCAACTCTCTCTCTTTGTCTCTGTCCATCACTCAACCTCTTTCTCTTTCTCTCTTTCTCTTCACCCTCCAACTTTGTCATTATCTCACTCTGTCTCTCCCCCTCCCCATATCTTCCCTTCACTTTGCTTGTTTTCATTGCTTGGATCCTTAGTTAACATGGATGTATGTTGATTCTTATTAATACTATTTGTATTATATAAATTTCACATCTTTAAATATAAAAGTATTCTTATTTTTAATTTTATTAAAACCAAAATTTAATTTCTATAGGGTCCACAACGTTTTTCATAGACGATGATCAAGTGCTCTATTAAGGTACTCCATGATGTGAAGTGATCGGTTCAATTCCCTGACGATAAGGTGATATATTGGACATGATTAAGATGTAGTTCCACCAAGATTACAAGAAAAATAAAATTATATGGGAATATTTTTAGTAGTCATGAGGATAAAGGGTTTAGATATATCTCAAAATAACTATAACCTTTTTTTAAGCTTTAATTAGAAAAATGTTACAAAATTAAATTAAAATATAATATTTCTATTGTGAAATAAGTTATAGTTTTTGGGCATGTGGTATTGATAAGCCATGATATTGTCCCATGATATTGTAGCAAAGCCTACTACAAGTTGATAATATCCATGGTAAAGTGGGGGTGAATATCTATGATTAAGAATCATGTCATATTATTATAAAATATTTTGATTGTGAAATAATGTATGATTTTTTGTTATATGATATTGATAAGACATGGTATTATCACATGCTATTGTAACAAAGCCTATTCACAATTTCATAATATCAATGGAAACATGGGGGTGAATATCCATGGATAAGGATCTCGTCATGTGGTATTGATAAGCCATGGTATTAGCCCATGGTATTTTAACAAAGCCTATCATCCATACCAACCTCTATTTGATTTCCTCCATTTCCAATTTATGATGAAGAACTAATATTGTTGTAGTCATTCCTAATTGGTGAATCTGGATGTAGTGGGAATTGAATAGGTGGTTGATTCAACTATTATTTGTATGCTTCCTCTCCGAGTCTTGCTCTTAATGTAGCCTTTTCTCGAGTTGACACTATAGTTGGGTGCATCAAAATATGATAGGTAGGTCGCTCATCATCACTAAAATCCTAAATTTCAAAAAATATTGAATGTCATTAGTACAATATTAATGATATTAATAAAAAAGTTAATGCAATTGGTTTGTTGAAATTACATTATACCAAACAATTATTACCATTGTTGATCGAGGATTGCAACTGGAAGATGCCATGTTCCAATTAATAGAGTGAAGAGGTTGTCAATTTTCATCTACCAACTACTTGTGATATGTTTCTCCTGATAAGAGATTCCAACGTTTTTGAAATGGAGGAATATTTTCTACATCTAAACTCAATTCTGAATCAGGATCTTGCAAATATGGATACATTTTTATTCAAATTGGCATGGATAAAAAAAAATCAATTAGATAATCGAAATATAAATAAAATATGAACTTACTAGACATGGAAAGGGAGAAATCTGTGAAGGGCTTTGATCAACAATATGGAATGAGATGGAATTTGCAAAATTGGCCATTTGTTATTATAGATTTTTTTGAGAAAAATCAAAAATAAAACTTTGTTTGCGTATCTAAAATTAATCTCGAGAACCATATAACCACAATTTGAATTTCAATATAGTTTTAAAACTTTTTTTCAAGAATAAATTGATTTTATGTGAAATTAAAAATTTAGATAACTTTTAATCCCAAATGATGTGCTTATCAGAACAAAGTGCACTGATGTGTTTCAACAAATAATAGCATCGAGGCGTTCAAATAATACCCGTAGCAATTTCTGACATTCTGGAAAAACATATGATATCATATCAGTGCTCTTCTACAAAAACACACCAATGCGTTTAAAAAACAACACTGCTACACAACTATCTCTAGATTTAAAAAAAAAATGAATTCAACCAACTCGGTGCTCCTACAACAACTAGAGCACTGATGATTTTAAATAGAAACCACACCGTTGCATTAAAACATTAATTGCACTATTTTGGGAGTTCGAAAATAAAAAATAAAAATAAAATGTATCACATCAGTGTGTTGAAAAAATTTGGCGCCCTGACAATGTCAGTGCACTTGTTTTATAAACACCTGTGTGTAGAGAAATTGAAAAAAAAGGGCAATTTTTTTTTTCTTTTAATTAAAAGACGAGCAACAGTTGATTTTTCAAAATCTAATTTCATAAAGTATTTTAAATAGTAAAAATTTATTTACGATTTCATTATTTTACCCAAAATTTCGAGGGAGTGATTTGTAAGAGAGACATACCAAGAGCACTATGCAACAACATAATTATTTGGAGCAGCATGACTATTCAGAAGATCAGAAGCTGAAAGGTATGTTGGTTCACTAAAAAACCTACATAGTAAAAATTTAAAATTTTATTGTTTATTTTACTAATAATTTTTCTTACAATTTTTGTTAGGGTTTAATTAAAAGAGAGACCATTTGCAATAGAAACATACAAAGAGCATTGTGGAGCTGCAAAATATTTTGGATCCATTGAAAGATCAAAAGTTGAAAGGTAAGGCGATTCACTCAAAACCTAGGATAGAAAAAATCTTAAATTTTAATGTTAAATTTTTTTATAATTTCTGTTAGCTTTATTCACAATTCAAAAAAAAAATTAAAAACTTGTATAATAAAAAAATTACTATAGATTTTACTAGTAAATTTTTTTTACGATCTCTGTTCCTATTTAAATTTAATTAAAATTAAGGAAACAAAAGTCAATACTTACCTTAATCTTTTGCTTCTTCCTGCAAAATTTCACCTTATGGTTTAACTTCCTTTAACACTTCACAATTAGGGTTTTTCAATTTAGGCATTTTAGATTTAAAGGGTTTGTGTACTTATTATATATAGGGCATTTGACATGTAAAGTAGGGGAATCACTTATTGAATTATATCCAAACCCTTTAGGCCCTCTTCGTTTGTTTTTTTTTAAATGGCTATATGTTCCATGGTGTGCCCTATGTAATATAATGCATTGGTGCTCCTTATGTAATACAACACACCAGTGTATTACAATACTTTCGATTTTGTTCAGTTTGTTCAACGTTATTCTCGGTATAATATAATGCACCAACCCGCCTCTTTCAAATAGCACCGTTAAATCATTGTGGTGCGTTTATCCTTACCAATCACACCATCATAATTTAAAATAATTTTTATAAAATAATTTTACATTTTGGTGTTGAACAATTAAATGCCCGGCATGTTTAATGTTATAAACGCACTTGTGTGTTGATGCCGATAAACACACCAGTTACCAGAGATTTTTTTGGCTGAAAATTATTTAATTTATTTTTTAAATATATTTATTGGATTCTGTATTGAATGATACATGTTGTATATTGATATAAAAATGTCTCAGAAGGTCTCAAGTAAAAAAAATACCGATCAACACAATGCTGGCACATCAAAAAAATCAGAGAAGGAAAGTTCTTTATAAATTCTTTAAAAAATTAAAATGTTTGAACTATATGTAAGTTTAACTAATATGTATTGGTTGGTGTGTGTCATGCAGAGCCAAAAAACGAACAAGGTCAATAAGATTATTTAGAATTTAGGTGCAGAAGAGCGTAAAACCCCGATAAAAAAATTGCAGAATGATGAATTAGGTGAATGAAAAACTACTATTCAATATGAGTCTTTTTTTTTAAATTTTCATTAATAATATACTTAAGCATATATATATATATATATATATATATATATATATATATATATATATATATATATATATAGTTGTAATTTGAGATTCTATTCATTCATTAAAAAGGAGGTACATTAGTCGCAAAATGCAGGTAGTCTGACCCCAACTAGGTTTGTTGACTAGTGCGATCAACATATGGCAAAGATACAGAAATACAGCTAAAGACGCAATCCCCAAATTTGGAGGCCAAAAGCACCAGAAAACACATAAAACAAGTAAAACACTTGTAACCATGATATACATATGAAGTAATAGAAGGGTTGTTTGGAGTTGTCTTTAGAGGCGGAGGAGGGCAGAAGGATCACTAGAAATGCTCTTCGAAGTGGGCAATCCATGACTCTAGCTTCTCCACCTTCTCAGATAATAGATTCCGACCTCGCCAAACCACCATGACTCACTCTTGGACATGACACTGGAAGTAATGTATCTTGTTCAATGTGGTAATGATATTTGCATTCTTTTCATGCCACACGAGCTCTGAGGTTTCCAGCCATTCCAGTACCGACTTAATCAAATCCTAACAATTTTCTAAACACCATTGATGTTCCTTTCTCTATCCACACCTCAAATGACTTTCCTTCCCTTATCTACCCGTGCCTTCATGGCACGTTGCTCCACTGCACTCCTGAGTCTGTGAGGTGCTACCCCAATGACCAGCACCAAGTCAACACGACCATGACCACCGTGAGTCCCAGAATCCACCCAACTTGAATGACCAAAAATTATACCACCACAGTCGGAGCCAATGGTCACTGTTGTCACCATTGCCATCTATAGAGGAGACTCCTAGCCCCCTTGACCAGTGAAACTATGCTTTGATGGGGAATAGAAGTGGGCAATACGTGGCGCTAGATTCAGTATAACAACACTAACGTCGTTGAGAAGAGATGGGGTGAACCAACAAAATTCAACAAAGACTACAAAGTTAACCACAAAGAGTGGCCCCAACCATGATGGAAAGATCAGAAAACACCAAACCAAGAGAAGAACGGGGAACCAAAATTTCCAACTACAAAGAGGGAATTGGACTCTCAATTCTCCGTCCCCAACCCTTTCTAAGAAAACCACATACCATGCCGCCTGAAATCCAACACACCTTCATTTTAGAAGCCAGTTAACCATGCAAAGCTCCAAGGAAGAAATGTTGAGGAAGGCAAGCCAATTTCCATGTAGACAGAGAGAAGAACCCACCCACTCACAGTAGGACCTTCGAATGGGCTTCAGGACCAAATGCTGAAATCCTCTCTTGCTCTAAAAAAACCAAAGATCACACACCAAAAAGGAAATCGACCAAATTACTTGCCCAAAATCTGGGGAGGGGATGTCAGCGACAGAATTGCCACCTTTCCCAGACAGGGTGCCCACTGCACTTCCTACTCCCATGCCCATATCTCGAAGTATGCTCTTAAAATTGATACCAAGCCCAAACTACCTGCTAGGGAAACACACCACCCTACATAAACCTTCGACGATCACCCCCTCCCATTCTCCTCGAGGTTGATGGGGAATTCACATAGATTGAAATAATCGCTCTCATACACAAAATTCCATGAGAGGATAGGGAGGCCAGTCCCTGTACCAACGGCCAAGTGTTAATCTTTATTTCCCACGTGTAACTCGCTTTCCCAGTTCATCACCGCCATCGGGGAATTAGATAACATGTTTTAAACATTCTATTAATTCATATATGTTTAATGTTTTACAGGGAGAAACAATGAAGGAAAATATCTACGTTATTATAAGAGAAGAAAAATTACAAAACATGTAAATGAGGATGTATTGATCCTTATCTCATTTGGAGTGGTCTTGGAGGTTAATGAAAGGGGGAATTTTTTTTACAGAACTATGAAGGATCTAGTGGAATGAACATATAGACATAGTTTCCACTTATAATACAACAATCAATCCAATGATTCTAAGAACCAAATTATATCTAAACTACAAGAAGCATTTCCAAAGTAATGGTCAATGAGACATGTGAGACTTGCAATAGAAAAAACATACCAAAAAAAACATTTTAAAGGTAATATTCCTAATTATATAAAATGATTTTCTAGAATTATATGTGTATATTAATGCAAAACATTCATTTATTAATATCAATTTTTTTATATTTAGTTTTCATATATCATTCTATTTTATTTTTTTAGGTAGATTATGAAAATCCCAAATGATCTACGCGCTGATATGTGAAACATGCAAGTAAGAATGTCCAAAAATGTGTATAAGGAAATGGACATAATTACATCACCAGAGGAGACATCTCAACAACAATGTGCTTCAAATGTATGTAATCATGATTGAATTTATACATATAAAGAAATAGTTTAGCATTAAAAATTAATTTTCAAGTATTTTCTTGCAAAAAAGAAAACAAGATGGAACTCATTCAACACATAAAACATGATGACAAGGAAGAAAATGGTTGATTTAAAAGTTTGTGAGTAATTGTTAATATTTCCTTATAACAAGTCAAGGTTTAATTTTTGTATATTTTAATTTGTTTTACAACAACCATCCTTTAATGTCCTCACATAGGTGCTAACATACAAAGAAAATCCATCAAAAGAATTGATTGACATTGGGTTAAATAGGGGTTGTGAGTATATGTTGGCATATTAAAAATTAATTGTGGAATTTGTAAGTATCTATGTTGTTTTACTTCTCAAAGTTTATAATTAATAGAACAAAAAAATCCTTTATATTAGATCTATGATTTATAATGGGTTTTAAAACATGCTGGAAACAAAGTATGGAACTACAACAACATAAGACTTCTTGTAACAAGGCATGAGACTTGGTTTTGAAACTATGTGCACAATTTAAGAGTCACTTCTTGCTATGGTAAATCACTATTCGATTTAGATTGGTGTATATTATTTATTTCAATTTTCATTATTCTCACCAATGTAGATACGCTCATTACACTTTATTTTTATGTTTGTAGATGGAATTGCAAGATCAAGAATATGAAAACAATCAAGACTAACCGACCTCCCTTACCATCATCCCACTCTTTGCCCTCTTTTCTTTTTGGACTTCTTCCCTCCTCTCTCCCTCATGTTTATTTTCACCTCAAAACCTATCACTTTAGTTCCCTTCTACTTTTACACCCTTACTGTCCTTGATAATACCTAAAACAATCCAATAACTATAACATATATAAAAAAAAATCACGATATTACAATTAATAATAAATCAATAATATTAATAAGTAAATAATAACTAACTACATTCAAATTACTATTAATAAAATATTAAATAACAAATTCCAAAAGATAATATTTACTGGCTTTATTATTAATTTAGAACTAACAAGCTTTAGGCAATAATCCTCTAATATTAATTAGAATTTTCTACAATAATATTAAATACATTTTTTTAAATTATTAACTCTATTAATTTTAGGTTTAGCTGGTCGACTCCTTAGCATTTCATTTTCCTCCGCACATATTTATTCCTCATCTTTCTCACACTTCTTTGTGACTTTTGTCCTGAAGATGAGCCTTGTTATAAACTTGAAACATTGACATAAAAATGAAAACTGTGGATTAATTCCGAAACAAAATTATTAAGATGAAAAAAATCGATGATATCAACAAAACATTCCTCCAAATAACCTAATTCATGGAGGTAGCTCGAGCATTGATAGTAGTTCCAGTGAAGAATGATGATCTATTTGGATATCAATGCAACCTGTTGTATTTTTTGAAATAATTTTCTATGAAAATCATACATTTTGTTTAATGTAATGGACATAGTGTCCCAACTAAAATACAGGGGTTTACCAATAAAAATTCCATTTTATATGATAATGAATATCTTATTGATATATAAGAAAATACATTTTAATTTATTCTATTATGTTATCCAATGTCACCGTGAAATGTTACACCACTGACTAAATATATGGATGATTAAATATTATAATGAAGTGATGTGAAATCTAATAATATAACAAATTAATTCAAACATCATATACAATTGCGTCGGTCAAATTTTAATTTATATGAATACTATTATAAGATATATGTCTATTTTTCGATGAATAATGGATTTAACAAATTACAATAATTGCACTGTCATAGGTCAATGTTTCCAAAAAAGAGAAAATATCATTCCAAAAATTGGTGCATCTATAACATAAAAACAAACTAGTGCGTTATGTTATATAAAAGCACCGTGACAACATTTTTTGACATGACCAGTGCCTTTTCAAAAAATGACAACACCGATGCGTTTATCTAGTTAAGTACCAGTCTTGTTTGAGAATAATTTCCTCGTGCATTGTAATTCTTAACACACCAATGCTTTCATATAACTAACTCGCCGGTCCTACAAAATATTATTTCCATCTCGGTGCATTATGAAAACTAACAACACTAGTCATTTTGTATAACTAACGCACCAAGGTGTTTGTACAAACAATATGCATCATCATTGCAAGTAAAAAAAATCACTGACACAATAATTATTTTTTGTGTACCCTGGTGTCATTCCTTACAAGAATGTTTTGGGGATTTTTTTATCTATTAGCACCGGTGTGGTATATATTATGCTCTAGCGTTCTTTATATTTAATGCCTTAGTGCTTTTAGCTATGTATGCTACCTAATGATTTTATATATGTAGTGCACCAATGCTACTTGTTCCATTAAGCACACCGCAAAATAAACATCCGCTAAAACCTCCAGCAACCCAAATTTATTTAGTTGTGATGAAGTTCCGTTAAAACCTCTGCTAAAACATCTATTATCAGAAACAAATGTTTTAGTGAATGTGTTTTTGGAATTTTTTTGCCAATTTATAACACTAAAAACCTCTGGTATAACCTCCATTAGAAGTTATTTTCTTTGTAGTGAATGTAAACTTCATATAAAATCCAGTGCATATAACTATCATATGAATTCACCTTTACCTTGAAAAGAATGTGTGGACACTTTTCAGGCAAGACAATTTTCTAGTTGTTAGATCGCCGAGTCAACTGCGTTAATGTGACAGATGGAGATGACACACCTATTGAAGGTAAAAACAAGCCACCTATAGATAGAGATAAGAATAAAGTTGTGTTTTTGTTGAAAATAAGATTCAAGCCCTAGCCATAGAGCGACATAATCAAAGAAGAACAAGTGAGAAAACAAAAGAAATACAACAATGAACAAACAAGGTCATTAACTAAGTGATAAAGCCCTAGTTTCAAAATAACCATTGATTCATTAACAAATAATATGGGCCTTTATTTAAGGTCAAACTAGTACCATATACATGGAAAGCGGGATGAACTTCCCTCTCATCCATTAGAACAATCCTAATGAATGTAAGAAACAAATAAAACTCAAAGTAATATCCAATTAATACCACATTGAAAACGAGAGCTTTGAATCCAAATCATTATATATGTAAACACAATTTCTATAGTTCAAAGTCAAGAAACAAATTCAAGATAAATTGTTATGAAACCAACTCACAAAAAGATAGAAAGGATAGATCAACGCCTTAGAATTCAGCCTCTTCGAGGGGGCAATCTCTTTTACATTACACAAATGAATAATTCTTGGATGATACAAATGACAAGACCTCCTTTCTATATATAGGAGTCTAAGGGGTCATAATATAATCAAAGCCAACATAACCATAATAATATAAGGGCACAATAATAACAATAGTGGGCTTCTATGGGGCATAATAATAATAATAATAATATGGGGACTACATGGGCACAACAATATAATAAGGGTGTTGTACTAATAACAATAAGGGGTTACACTAGTATAGGGACCAAACATGCCCCTCTCCTTCAAAAAGTGTTGTCCTCAATGCTTGAGTAGTTCTTGATGCTTCTATATAAAATTCTTGTCCTCCCATGTGAAATCTTCAGTGGGTAAGTTCTTCCACTTGATGAGATACTCTGAAATTGATTGATTTTGTAGCTATCGGGTTCTTCTTTTTGTGACTGCTCTAGGTTCCAATATGATTTTTCCTTCCTCATCAAGTTCTGGCAACTTTTGAATGATTGGCCACATTTCTCCGTCCTTCTTCCATTCATCCCTTGCTTCGTTTATCCAATCTGGTTGGATAATAGAGATAACAAAAAATTATGCTTCCACGTCCTTATCCTTTCTTGAGAGTGCATCTGCAACAACATTTTTCTTCCCTTTTTTGTAGATGATTTCAAAGTCATAACCCAACATATTTGTGACCCATTTTTTTTCTTCTAAAGATAATTTTTGTTCTAAAAAGTATTTAAGACTATCATGATCCATCTTTACCTTGAAGTGTCTTCCCATTAGGTAAGGTCG
The DNA here is from genome assembly GCA_031772625.1 of Pinus tabuliformis. Taxonomy (NCBI): domain Eukaryota; kingdom Viridiplantae; phylum Streptophyta; class Pinopsida; order Pinales; family Pinaceae; genus Pinus; species Pinus tabuliformis. The sequence goes on along the minus strand of CM062816.1, from coordinate 1,190,486,939 downwards.
CCATTTCTTAAGTGCATGTAGTATTGCCAACATTTCCTTCTCATAAATATCTTGCTTAAGATGTAGCCATAAAAATACCCAATCACCTACATCAAAACTTCTTTCACTGCAATGTTGATATTCTTGTTGTTTCATTTGATTCTGCACCAAAGTGGCGTTATCTTTTAGAAGTTGGAAAACTTGTTGTTGATGCTCGACATGATCTTTCACTGTTTGAACCTTTTTCTTCTTGATATGTCCTTCTATCTTGAGAGTTTGAGGAGTGGTAATTTCTTCCAATGCATTACAACATATGGTTGGATTCATTTCTTGATGCTCGATGTGATCTTTCACTTCTTGAACATTTTTCTTCTTGATATGTCCTTCTATCTTGATAGTTTGAGGAATGGTAATTTTGGCCAATGCATTAGAAGATATGGTCAGATTCATTTATTCTTTCTCGATGTGATCTTTCACTTATTGAACCTTTTTCTTATTGATATGTCCTTCTATCTTGAGAGTTTGAGGAGTGGTAATTCTTGCCAATGCTTTACACGATATGGTCAGATTCATTTCTTCTTTATCTGGGGTTGGTTCCTGGTGTATATCCTCTCTTTTTTTATGTTTCTTGATCATTTTTCTTCCTCCTCTTCACAATCAATGTAAAATATTTTCTTCTCAGCACACGTATGACCTTTAATGTATTTGTTATCACAATTGTAACAAAGTCCTTTTGCTCTTTTTTCTTCCAATTGTTGTGGTGTCAACCTTATAGGTTGTGGAAGTCTAGGAGAAACAACACTTCCATCTTTATAGTTGTGAGGGGTAGAATTCCTTATTGCCATAATTTTGCTTTCCACTTTTCTTGCCAACCTAAATGTCTTCTCCAATGAATCAGGTTCCCAAAGACAAACCTCATGTTGAATGTTATCCTTTAAAGTCTCTATGGAGACACCAATCCTCTTCTTCTTTGGAATATCACTTTCCCTTATATTCAATTGTTGAAAGTCCTCAATGTGGTCTACCATTGAACACTTTTGTTTGAGATTTATCAATTGGCTAAAGAAGGTGTTTCTCTTTGTATCCTCATAATGTGCTATCATTTCCTCCGTGCAAATTGACCACGTAAGAAGTGGTTTACGATAACAAAGCCCTTTATACCACAAAAATTGATCCGGTTCTAAATATGAAGATGTAATGCGTACCTTTTGTAACAGTTGCACCTCATGTAGATCAAAATATTCTCCATCTGTAGTATCCAATTTACCGGATCCTTGCCATCAAACTTCCTCATATTGCCTTTTCTTGATTTTAGGAGGTCGATCTTGGAACAACTGTAACTCTGTAATTTCATATCTTCCAGTTCTAAAATCGTGACATGTAGTAGCCTTGTGCATCTTATTCCCAATGCCACTAGTCTGATTGAAATTGGATTCTCCAAGAAAGCATTATGCACAATCTCCCAAGATGACCTGATTATATACCTTTTCAGAAGAGCAAACTTGTATGAAGTGCCACGTGTCACTGTTTTGGCCTTCGGATCTAAAAAATATACACCAAAAACTAAAGTTTGTCCTCTTTCTGTAAATTATTATGAAATTTCAATCTGACGCTTAGAGAGAAAGTTATGACGATTTTCCCAAGGTCACCTGTTTAAGATGTAATTCGGGAATCTGCAAAAACCCTAACTTCCTCAGATCATATATCCAAAAATGTAGCGAGAAAAGATCTGAAATTCAGAATCGAGGTTCAGCACGATTTCGTATCAAATGGGTTTTGTTTTTCACTTCTGAAACGTCGCAGAAACAAAGTTATAGCAAAAATTCCACGATGACCTGTTTGGAGCAGCGAAACCCTAGAATCCAAAGCTCTGATACCAATTGTTATGAAACCAGCTCACAAAAATATAGAAAAGATAGATCAACGCCTTAGAATTCAGCCTCTTCGAGTAGGAAACCTCCTTTACATTACACAAATGAACAATTCTTGGATGATACAAATGACAAGGCCTCCTTTCTATATATAGGAGTCTAATGGGTCATAATATAATCATAGTCGACATAGCCATAATAATGTAAGGGCACAATAATAACAATAGTGGGCTTCTATGGGGCACAATAATAACAATATGGGGAGTACATGGGCACAACAATATAATAAGGGGGTTGTACTAATAACAATAAGGGGTTACACTAGTATTATAGGGACCTAACACAGATGTATTGAATGGAGGAATGAGCCATTAAATTACTACAAACATTAGGATGGTAATTTAAAGAGAAGAGGTCACGGATAGTTTTTAATCCAGTAGAAGTATATTTTTATATTAATGAAGAATGAATTGAAAGTCCTATTTTTTATAAAGGTTCATGAGAAAACCCTACAATAAGTCAAGATAACATTGTACTCCATGTAACATGCAACAATAAGTAAACACATAGAAAAAGTATAGGATATAAGTTTTTAAAATAAATGTCCATTATGAGGATAGGATATGGGTTTAAATGTGGTATTATGGAAAGAGATAAGAATTAATCATTTTTACTTGAATTCATATATGTACTTATATATGGTAGAGTTTAACGTAGAATATTTGCATAGATAAATATTTGGGAAGTGAATTTGGATGAAAAAGGAACCATAGTTGGTACATGAGTAAATAAGCTCCTTAGTAGAGAATTTAGAATTGGTTCTCAAATACAAATTTTTAAATACTAGTATAAGAGTTAATAAGAGGATGAGATATATAATAACTGTATACATCTAACAGATAGAGTTATGGAGTACCATATCCTTATAAAAATGACTAGGATTAGCTATTGATCCATAAAAGTGGATATTTATAGCAGAATATATTTTTAAATAAACTAAAAAAATTTGTTCTAATTAGGAGTGTCTTTACAAGTGGTATCAGAGTTGTAGTTACAACAATGGGCCTCTACGAGGTCTTGAAACTGAAATAGTTATACATGTCATGAACATATTGTGTAAAAGAACTAAAGGACTGGAATATGGCAAAAGAAATAAAGTCAGAGACAAAACTGAAAATGGAAATTAGAATATAGAACTTATAAAGAAGGATTTTGAATGAGTTGAAAGTATATTTTAGTTAGAAAATAGACAAGTATCAAAGAACTAGTTAGTGCTTAAAAACCATGCATGCTTATATGTAGTTAAAGAGAAAAGAATTCTAGTATGTAAAGAATTTTTACTGTTAGTCATAAAGAATGATATTAGCATTCATCAATTTGTAAATATATATACATGCTTATTTATATGTATAAGTTATGTACATAAAAGGAAACAAAGTGCAGGTTATTGCTCTTTACACATGAAAGATTGTTTATGTATATTTTATAGAATACAAGTCTTCTTATTAGCCTATGGTATCTGCATATAAGAACAAATTCATATATGAAATTCATGCCAAATGAAAATAGGATCCTTCTATCCATAAATATATTATGTAATAATTTGATTCGACCTCAAACAATGCGTAGTTTTCAAGTTGGGGCATTGTAGCCAAACAATGGGATATACATGAATTATTAAACAACATATAATATCATAAAGTGTTTTTAGATGAATACATAAAAATAAATCTTCAAAAAAATAATACAAAGAAAAATGGAATTTATATTCATATCATCAAAATAATACTTTAGTTACAATGAAATCGAAACTATCGTTTCAATTACGAAAATCCAATATTTATAATAAAGGGAACTCGGGAATAATTCCCGAATTGAGTTAAAAATAAATTATAAATTAGAATAGTAGAGGCTTTAAGCCTATAACGAGTTTCAATTTAAAAAAAAAAAAACAGGGATTGTGTCATTGACAGAACATAATATAATCACTGGGAAAGTATCACAAGATCAAGGTATACGAACGAGATAGTTGACCTCGAACAACATTAGAAGGATGCTCAATGAGTAAATATAGGTAGTGATTAAACAAAGCTTTTTGAAACAACATCATCACTACCAAGAATGGATAGTACCTGAGTCATATAATGTATCGAAAAAAGTTAGTACCTGTTTATGTAACCAGTAAAGGATGAAAATAAAGAAAATATACCTTTAAGTAAAAAATTATGATAATAGTATAGGGATTTACCTTTACATCACAAAAATTACTCTTTTTATTCTCCTTATCTGCATCTAAGGATGCCAAAACAATTATATAAATCAAATAAAGAACTATACATGAGAAAACCAAATAGTTGACAATATAAAACCGAGAATTTTACAAACCCTCATATAAAAATTATCTTCGTATGAGGAAATCAAAAAATGTTCGAATAGTCTAACCATTAAGTAACCCTCAATATGAATGATGGTCAACAAGGATAACTCAAGAAGAGGGTTACTCTACTAGTTGAGAAACCTGAAACAAAAATGAAAAAAATATGTATAGTAAATCCTGAAATGAACTTGTCATTTCTCTTACCAAGAATTAATTTCTATAGAGAAATGTGAATAAATATTCTAATTAAAAGAATAAAAACATTACGACCCAGTATAGATAATAGAGTATGGAGTTGAAAACAGTGAATACCCTGAAATAATAATGTAAGGGTTTCTGGATGAACAAAATATTGAAATAAGAGAGAAAGGAAACAAAATAACAATGAGCTATAAAGAAAATATAAAAACCCTTATTATGGATTGTGGATTATAGTAATTCAACCAAGAACCAAATACCAAGCCAGATACTCAAAAACTCTGTAAAAGAACCCATTTTGGAATGAATATAGATTTGACAAATACATGGTCAAAAATAAGAAAAGATCGTCAAGAACCATTATGAAGCAGGAATGTCCTCCCTTATAAAAACACTAAAGCATAATATAAATTGTGTAGATGACAACATTCCTCCCTTATAAAAACACTAAAGCATAATATAAATTGTGTAGATGACAACATTCCTCCCTTATAAAAACACTAAAGCATAATATAAATTGTGTAGATGACAATGTTCCACGATAGGTTTTCACGTGCTTTTTTTATGCCATAGTTATCTCAAGCCCCATGATGCATAGAAATCTACAATTCACTCAAGGAAAGGGAAGTTGATGGGTATTACCTTAACATAATTTGATCAATTTGCATACTCAATATTATGAGCCCCTTATAAATAATATTGATGTGATGACAACATATGATGAATAAATTGTGTGATGTTATTCCAAATCAAAATTATTTACATTTGCATCAAAAATTTCATAGTGACACTCTAGATCAACATCAACGAGATGACAAACTATGCATAATAGGTTAGCACATTGATTCGAACAAAATACAATATGAAAAATACAAAAGGGAAACAACCACACTATTAATTAGGTATATATCACAATTTGTACATTGTTAATAGAACCCATTGAAATTTCAAGTATAGAATGTAAAATGCTAATGGTGGTAATGATAACTATTCAATTACCACATGATTGTTGAAAATTGTAGCAAGAAATTCTCAATTTGATTTTTCCTTGATTAAATTGAGAAAATTCGAATTTCCACATCAGAAGAAAACTTGGATGCAATTAACTTGTGTGACATGGCTTGTGTCACCCAATTTACTCAATAAATTCGAGTTTGAGGAAGCATATGTGATTGCTAATTTGTAGCAATCAAAGCCAATTATCTCAAGTTGTTTTCAGTTAAACTATTTCCAACTATTGGAGGACTCAGTGGAAGGTTAGTTGTGCAGTGGGACTTTAGTCAAACTCATTGATCATATAGTTAACTGATCAATCAACCCAAGATAGCTAGTGCATGCAGATAATTCAAGTTCCCTAGCTGTGGTGGAGATTCCAAGGCAATGTAACATCAGTTATAGACTAGTCTTGAGTGTAAAGGTGTTGCATGTAGTCCAATGATCAACCTTGGGAATTGTGAAATACATTTTGGAGAAATTCCTAAATAATAGGGGCCTAATTTCTCAAGGAGTTGTGCAAGGAAATAGGGGCTCAAGAAGAGGCATAAATTGACTAAGTCTAGGCCAGGGCTTCTTAGTGAGTAGAGAGATAGATTATTCACTTACAAGTTGTGCTCAGTTGAGCAAAGCAATTGTAATACATCTCTATTCATCATATTAATGCAAGAAGGCAAGGGTTTTTTTAGAAGATTTCTTTCCACTGGAAAAAATACTATGTGCATGTGTGCTATTTCTTATTGCATGTCTAAGATTTTTGTTCTAAATTGTCAATTGAATTCCACAGAGCAATAGAGTAGGTTTTTGTCATGTGATTTTGATTAAAAATTCATGAGGAGATGCAAATATACGCCATAATTTATACATGGTATCAGAGTAGGATTCATATTAGAGCAGGAATTTTGAAGTTGTTTCTCATGAGGTTCGAATTTGAAGTTCAATGTAGCAGGATCTATTCAGAGCTAAGAAGATGACCTTCAATAGGAAGAGGCTAGAGTATGCCTTGGAAAGAAACTCTAATTTCATTGCATGAAAGGATCACATGGAGGTAGTATTCGATGACAATGGATTGATATAATACATGAAGAGAGATGTTGCAAAAGCAACAGAATCTAATGCCTAAAATATTTCTCAGTGGAATAAATATCTAGCCAAGGCAAGGATAATATTGGAGGGAGTATGGGATCACATTGTCACCAATATCCATAGGAAAGAAACTCCTTATGCAATGTGGTAGGCACTAACTGATTTGTTCCAGAATAGTAGTGACCATAGGAAGCTAGCGCTCAAGGATAAACTTTGAAATATCAAGATGTATAAGAATGACAATATTTAGTAGTATATAAGAAGGTTCACACAAGTTCATGATGAGCTTGGAAGGGTTGGTGTTACTATTTCAGATGATGACTTGGTAAGAAAGGAAAATTTTAAGGATGGAAAATTTTCTTGAAGTTTAAAAATATTGGCGAATCTCATTAATCCCTAATATGCAAACTATAAAATGTTTATTGATGTATTTGTAAACTTATTCAAATTTATAATGATTTTATATATACTCTCTATATAATGTTGGCAATTTTTAAGGTAAAGTAATTTTATATTCTAAAATTTGGGCGAATCATATTTTATAAAAATTGGAAATTGGCGAATCCTTTTGTGGAAAAATCATGGAAATTAGCCTAGTAGACAAATATTAGCCCCTAAAATTTTCCATGTTGGTAAGCATATCCCTTCTAGGCCTTCCTTAGAATTGGAATAGCTACCAAGATTTGGTGAATGGGAGGGAGAAATTACCGAATTTGGCAAGCTTATGGTCTGATTTGGTACAAGAGGAAATAAGGCAGAATACTAGAGATGGGACTTCATCCAAGGGCAAGGATGAAGAAAAAATTGCATTGGTTGGAAAGGTAAAGAAAAGAAAAGGGAAGAAATCTCAAACCAAACCAGAATCTAGCCAAGGGGCAAAGAAGAAATATTTTTATGAAATTAATGCTTCCATTGTCAAGAATTCAGGCATTGTGCCACAAAGTGTCCACACAAAAAGGAAAGCAAGAAGACCTCAGGTGGAGTAGCAGGTGAAGCCTTGGCTTCACATTTTGAGCTTGAAGTTACCCTTATCACATGCATGATGAGCACAATGATGGGGAGCATGTGGTACTTGGACTTAGGTGCCTCGTTCAACATGACAGGGTGTAGATATTTTTTCACTGACCTAGAGAAGAAAGATTTCCAAATGCACATCGAGATGGGGGATAATGGAAGGTACAACACAACTGAGATTGGTACGATAACTTTTCAGAGGGAGTTAGACTTCCCTATCAGTCTCAAGGATGCCATGTTCATTCCGGGCCTAAAGAATAATCTCATCTCTATTGCATTTTTGGATGGCCGTGGTTATGATGTGATCTTCAGCAAAGAAAATGCATTTCTGAGACACATAGACATAGGACAAGTGAAGCAGATCAGGGTTTGTGTGAAGAACCTATATAAGTTAGATGTGTAATACTTTGTTACATTAAACAATAAGGCGGAGAAAGTAGAGGGTCGTGATGTCAATGAACTTCAACATAGAATAATTGGCCATTTGCATCATGGCACCTTGAAGATTATGTAGACAATAACTACTGGAATCCCCAGAGGAGCACTTGAGTATCAGGATGTATGCAAAGGATGTACCTTGGAGAAGTACACAAAATCCACATTCCATGATCGAGACAACAAGCACACGTAGTCCTAAAAAGGATCCACTTTGATGCCTGTGGACCTTTCATGATGGCCTCCCCTTCCAGGCACAAATATTTTTTCATTTCTATTGATGACTTCTCATGGAAGTGTTGGATCTTCTTCATGTGGAAGAAAGATGAGACATTCTCCAAGTTTGTAGAATTCAAGGCATTGGTTGAAAAAGAAACCGACAAGAGGGTGACGACTCTCACAACCGATAATGGAGGTGAATATGTGTCAAATGAATTCAAAACATTCTATGCAAAAGAAGGAATTTGATGAGAGTTGACAACAACCCACAACCCACAAAAAAATGGGGCGGCTGAGAGAAGTAATTGTAGTATTGTGGGAGCAATGAGGGTGATGTTGCATGACCAAGGTATACCTCTGCATTTGTGGTCTAAGGCATTCAACTCAACAATCTATTTGCAGAACTATAGTCCTCATTGGATTCTTGGTATGATTACACCGGAGGAGGTTTTGTCAAGGATGAAGATAGAGGTGTCACACATTAGGATTTTTGGAGCCTTTGTTTACTTCGATGTCTCCAAAGAATCAATGAAGAATATTGAGATGACAATAGAGTTGGGGGTATTTGTGGGTTACACATAAAATTCTCATAGCTACTGTGTGTACTTATCTTACATCATAATGACAGTTGTGTGAAAGGATGTAAATTGTGATGAGGAGAAAGCGATGCAATGATCTCTTGAGAGGGAGCTTCAAATCCCACTAGAAGAGAAGATTTTAGCTCCAAAGGAGGAGCCTCAGGAAGTTGTGGAGTAGCCACAAGTATAGGAGAAAAGAGTGGAGAAATCCACTCTAACAGAACCATCCATAGAAGGAAGGAAAAGGACCAGGGAAGCTAATAAACTTGCACATGATGTAAGGGAGAATGTGGGAGCTATTATCACCCCAAGAACTATCCTAGGTTGTATCTCAGAGATGCTCGGGAACATTACAAACTCAAAAAAATGTTGGAAATGGATGAATGGAAGGAATGATGCTTGTCCAAGCCAGATAACCACTTCTACTATGCTTAACTCCATACATGGGTGAACACCCCCAGACTACAAGGCTTTAGACAACCAATTACTCACAGTTTGAGGATTAGGTGAACATGGAAAATACTAACCACACCAGCAGATGCATAAGACCATGTGATGGCCGGCTGCAACCAGTAAAGATGTCTGCAAATATATTTCCTAACGCATAGACAGGATGACAGCTCTCTGGCACTAAGTAAACAGAAACCTGCATAACACATTCAATGATACATATTAGACTTCAACACAGAGGTGGGATGACAACCCCTCTAATGCTAAATATCAAGAGCACATGAACAAATGCATAACAGGCACAGCCTAGAACAGAGTAGAAATGGAAAGTGAGCAATTAATAGCAAAAGAAGCTTGTATTAGCTGAAAATGAAGACCAGACGCTGCAAGTATCAAAGTAGTTACAGTCTCCAGAAGTTGAACCTTACATTAAAACAATAACCATCAACCTTGATTACATCTATTTTTTAGGTATATATAGAGTTTCATTACAAAAATGCTCTGCTATTCTATGCATGGAGGGGTCATAATGGACCACCAACCACTTTAACTGTCTAATATGGGTCTCTTGCTACAATATGCTACTTTAGTGAATTAATTTGACATTCTCTGGTGCTCTGTTTTCCTTCCTGAACAGGTGGAGTGTTGTACAGAGGAAGTTCCATAATTGATAAATGCTTTAACTGCTCGAGGCTGGTCCTATTTCCACTCGACCATTCCGTTTCTTGAATGCAGTTGTTGAGGAGTAACTGCGCGGGTACTGGATACTGACCTCCTTCTTCCTTCAGATGCACGGGACAGGCCGAAGACACGAAAACTGCACAGGGACTGAATGGAGGGCAGGGAATAAATATCAGTCGTTGGATCACAGGGATGGATGACAGAGATCTATTGATGAGAGACATTAGGGAGAAGCGGGAAAAACAGTCCTGAGCCATTGGATCTCTGGTGGATAGATCCAACGGTTATCGAGGGCGGAAGGTACACGGGTGATAACGAGTGGGGGACGGGCGAATGGTAGTAAGCAGTATGCATCGCACCACTTTAGGGAGGTGAGTGGTAAACGTATGCGGGGGAGCGATGCAATAAGCGCACGACGCGTGGTAAATGTGACGGGAGGGAAACCGCTTTCCCCGTGGGTTAAAGCGCGGGTAAGTTTTGGCAGCAAGGAAAGAAAATGACGTTGGATCGTGCGGTAGGAACGATCGGATGATGAAAGAGATAACGGGTTAACGAGCAGGGAAGGTGGTGGAGACCGTTAGATCGAGGCGCAGCGATCAATGACTACGATTAAATGTGATGAGTTATGAAAGCGCCAAGTTATATGGTCGGGTCTTATGGAAGGCTTGCACTTCACACTTAAGGGCTGGGGCTAAAAAGGGGCTTTGTCAGATTTTGGAGGGTTTATTCTGGGAATGGAGAGGTTTTAGGGGTGAATGGGAAGAGGAAAAAGGAGCAAATGACCAAATGTGAGCTTTCCTTTGAAGACAACCGAGTAGAGTAAGCCTGTCTCTGACCTTAGAGAATCATTGTTGTATAACAGAGCTAACACTGGCTCCTTCTGGGGATGAGATCCTCCTTTTGAGGTCTCAAGAACTTGCAGGTCAATGCCTTTCCGATGAAAACCAATTAGAAAAATTCCTAGTGTTCCATTGGGCATGGAGTCTACTAAGCTTACACTAAAACTAATAAAACAACATATTTACAATTTTAAGGCCAAAGAACTTAAACCACATAAATTTTTAGAAAGCGTCCATTAATTGGGCTACAAAAACTGTTTCTCCTCCCATACTTTTCAACAGGAAGGTATTGTTCCCTTGAATCTGAGAAATAATAAAAGGCCCTGTCTAAAAAGCATCAAATTTCCCATGGTTGCCTTTCTTTTCTTTTAGTGCATCCCATTTAAGGACCAAATCTCCAACCTGAAATTTATCTGCCTTTGTCCTTCTGTCAAAAACTTCCTTGATCTTTTTTTGATGTGTTGCAGACTTTTCAATTGGCTGTTCTCTAATTTGATGTACCTCTGCTAAATCAGTGATCCTTTGTGCCATGTCTTCTTCCTCATCTGTTCTGGTTGCAGGAACTTCACCACAGGGAGAGTTAACTGAATTGGGAATACAGCCTCGGTACCATATACCAGCTTGAAAGGAGAATTCCCTGTGGATTTCTTAATGGTCACTCTGTCAGCCAACAATGCACACTTGAGCTTAGAATCCCAATTCTTTTTGTTGTCCTCTAACAGCTTTTGGATTATCCTTGTCAGGATTTTGTTAGAGGATTCTTCTAGACCATTGCCTTGAGGATAGTATGAGGTGGAATGAACCAGTTTAATACCCATTGAATCACACGTTTCCACCAAATCTTTTTCCCTGAAGGCTGCTGCATTATCTGTGACTAATTTATGTGTACAACCAAATCTGGTAAAGATATTTTCAATTAAAAACTTCATGACCGCATTATGATCAGCCTTCCTGGTAGGGATTGCTTCAATCCACTTAGTAAAATAATCAGCTGCTACTAATATCCATCTATGCTGGCCACTGGAATGTGGATTGATCTCTCCAATCAATTCAAGCCCCACTGCTGAATAGGTCATTTTACATGTATTGGTTTTAAGGGCAGGGACTTCAATTGTTGTTTCCCTTCAAATCTTTGGCACTTGTCACAAGATTTAACAAATGAAAATACATCAGAAAATAAGGAGGGCCAGTAATATCCAGCTCTGAGGATTTTATGGGTTGTAGTATTCCAATAATGGTACCCTCCACACATGCTGGAATGAAATTGTTGCATAACTTCCATTGATTGTTCTTTGTCCAGACACCTTAGAAAAATTCCACAGGGGTCCCACCAGTAGAGCAGATTTTCATTAATACAATATTTTGCTGTCTTGAGTTTAATCGTTCTGGCTTGACTTGTGCTTAACCTTGGAGGGATTTCTAATTTCAACAAGAAATTGGCTATTGCAGAATACTAATCACAAGAAGCAAGATTTTCTGCCAATGACTGCTTTTCTCCTGATTCAGCTGCTTCCTCTTCTTCTGTTTGACCATTTTTTGAATTCGAGCGCATAAGGTTCATGTCCAATGTTCTGCAATTTTCTTCGACTAATAGTCTGGAAAGACCCTGACCTCTGACAAGCTTGGTGGGCTTCAGTTTTATATTAAATTCAATCAGTTTTGCAATCCTTTTAGCCCTTCTTCCATCAGCATCAGGCTGTGTTAGGACGTCCTTTATTGAAGCAGAGGGTACATATGCAATTATCTTGGAATGTAGAATATAAACTCTGAAAGCTTTCAAAGACTTGATAAGAGCATATGCTTGTTTCTCAATAATATCATACCTTTGCTCAGCATCCCTTAATGTTTTGTTGAAAAATGCCACTGGATGCTCTGAGCCTTCCTCATTTGCTTGCAATAAAACTGTTGCAAGGGTGTCTTCAGAGGCAAATGAAAATATATGGAACTCCTTTCTGTAATTTGGACTGCTTAGAGTGGGAGCTTCCATAATAGCCTTCTTAATAGACTCAAATGATTTTCTTACTGCATCAGTCCATCTGACCTTTGACCCTTTCTTCAACATGGAGGTAATATGGTTCACCAGTTCTGCAAAGTTTCGTATAAACCTCCTCACAAAATTAATCTTGCCCAGAAATGACTGGATATCTTTCTTTGATCTCAGGATAGACAAAGTTTGTATTGCTCTTACTCTTTCTGGGTCAATTCGGACACCTGCAACAGAAACAACATGTCCCAACAACTTGCCTTCTTCTAAAGCAAATTGTGAGTTTTTAGGATTGACTGAAATCCCAAACCTTTTGAACTTTAGAAACACCTTCTCTAAATGCTGCAAATGGTCATGATGGTTTCTGGAGTATACTGTTATATCATCAAGGTAGATAAGGACAAATTTATCCTTCTCTCCCACAAATGCTATATCCATAGCTCTCTGAAAGGTGGCTCCAACATTCATCAACCCAAAAGGCATCTTAGAATACATAAAGGTGCCCCAAGGAGTGGTGAATGCAGTTTTCTCTTGGTCATATGGATGTACAACAATCTGGTTATAGCTTGAAAATCCATCCAAGAAAGACATTAATTTGGCTCCTGACACCCTTTGCAGCAAATGCTCCATCTTGGGTAGGGGATAATTGTCTTTCTTTGAGCATTTGTTCAAGTTTCTGAAATCAACACAAACCCTTATTTCTCCACTTTTCTTCCTCACCACCACTAAGTTAGCTACCCATTTTCAATATCTGAGAGGGACTATGATTTTGGCAGCCAACAACTTTTTGATTTCTTTTTCACTCAGAGGAAGGAGCAAAGGTTTTATTGGTCTCAGCTTCTATTTGAAAGGGATGGTGTCTTTCTCTAAAGGGATTTTATGTTGGATAATCCTTTTGTCATATGTTTTCAGGTCATTATATTCCCAAGCAAATACATCAACAAATTTCTTCATTAAATTGCAGTATTTAGCACTTTGGTCAGCAGATAGATGAGAAGAAAGGTTTATGTATCTAGGCTGACCTGGACTCCCTATGTCATGCTTACAGACTGCAGATTGGTCTTCTTTTTGGGCAGCCTTGTACGGCACATCATTCTGGTCAAACAGTCTTTCTAAAGGAATTAAACCATTAGGAATATGATTGCTCGGAAGTTGGACAATGCTATCTTTGCCAATTTTATTTCTAAGCTGGGACTGGGGGTTTTCTTCCAAGGCTTCATTTTCTTGGTCAATTTACATTTCAGAAAATTCATCAATGACTTGCAAGAACCTATTCACTTCATCATCATCCTCAAAAAATTTCCAATGCTGGACATTATCAGGCAAGGATGGCCTATACTTCATTTGGACTTCATAAACTAGTCTGGGAGGCATGGGAGGGATAAATAGACCAGCAGACACATCAAGGGAATCAGCAAGCTGATTTTTGGCTCTAGGGATATATGAAATACATAAATTATCAAAGGAATCTTTGAGTCTCCATACCTCATCTCTCTATGCTTTCAGCCTTGGGTGCTTTGCTTGAAATGTTCTATTTACTTGATGAATGATCAAATCAGCATCTCTAAATACCTTTATGTTCCTGATTCCTTTATCCTTAGCTTTGTTAAGGCCCAATATCAGAGCCTTGTATTTTTCTATGTTATTAGTGACTTGAAAAGCCAGCGTAAAAGATAGTTGTGTGCTTTTTTGTTTTGGAGATATCAACACCACTCTTGCTTCTGCAGTCTCCCTAGAACATGCTCCATCAAAGAACATTTCCCGAACTTGACTTCCTTGCTCTTCCTCGGCCTGAACAATTGGTTTCTTGAGCTGCATTGAGGCCTTCTGGGATTCTTCTATTTGGAGGATACATGCTCCAAAATCAGTGTCCACAACATATATGGTATGATTAGTACGCTTCTTCTCATCACTAATGATGTATGCCAACTATGCTTCCTTGTACAATCTCCTGCTTTCTCCTCCAAAAAATGGGACATTGGCATAAGATAGATCATTCTGTAATGTCCCACCTAGTCTCTTAATCCATCCTCTCGACAATAGCATGCCAAACTTGGGAGGGACATCTGCTACCACAATATCCATCATCATACTCTTCATGGGTAGTTGAGTTAGGGTAATGGCTAGATCTTTAATCCCCAAAAATTTCACCTTTCTTGAATCAAATGAGAATAAATCATGATATGGTCTGGTATTGTCAAGGCCTAACTCTTCCATGACAGCTTTAGGCATAAGATTGTGGCTGGCCCTGGTGTCTAGCAGGAAATTGTGGAGGATTTTGTCATGAATAGTCAGGGAGACATAAAAAGATGGAGAATTATGATCAGCAGGTTCAGTCATAGGGCTTAGCACAACTGCAGGCTTGTCATCTTGCAAATTGACAGAGTCAGTAGAGGTATGTGTGGTTTCCAACTCAACAGCTTCAAGGATAGGCTTTCTAAACACTTCACTCTTTACCAACTCTACCAGAGGCATAGATATTTTTAGCTTTTGGACTTCTGACTCAAAGCTGAAAGAAGAAGGTAACTTGTCAGAACCTCTTACCTCTTGAACTGGTGCTCTGAGGATGACTGAATCAGCTGCTAGTCTTCTCTGTTTGATATTCTGTGACTCTGTTTGGACAACAACTCTTTGGGCAGGATTCTCCTTGACATTTTTTGCATTTGACCTCAGATTATATCTTTGCTGCTCCTCAGTTTTTAAAACAGCTTCTCTATCCCATTCTTGACTTATTGGTCCTGTAGTAGTGATCCTTCATATGCAGCCAATGTCAAAAAGGCAGCACTACCTTTATCTTCCATGCAATGAATTTCATCCTCATCTTCAATATGCTCCTCCTCCATGACCACATTTTGAAAAGGATCTTTAACCTTTTGTTCTTCATTTTCTTTCTTACCCCTTTGAATGATTTGCAACTACTCATTTGCTCTTCTGAATGGATTTGGATTTCTTGGAGCAAATGTGTTTTGAAAACTTGATTTCCCAGAGCTCTGCTCAATTTTCAGCTTAGATATCTCAGCAGCCAATGACTCTATCATTTTAGTCATTTTATCCAATTTGGGTTCTAAAGATGAAGCAGAGGAAGCAGAAGCCTCACCTCTCTGCCTCCTTCTATCAGCATGACTTTTTAGCTTCTCTGCAGCCATAATATTAGATTCCACCTCTAGTGCTGCATCCTGCATGTCAGCTAGAGTGGCACATCTTCTTTCTCTCAACAATAGGCAGAAATTAGAGTCAAAAGCATTGGCATAAGTGAGTTTGTTAGAGGTGAGTGTAGGCTTTACCTCAGCTGGTATCTTACTATACATACGGTTAAATATTTTATTGAAATCAGGCAAAGATTCCCCATTCTCCCTCTTTAGGTTACCAAACTCTGTATGGTAGTAGAGCAAGTCTTTTCGGTCTCCCCATTGCTTCAGGAATGCATCATCCAATGCCTCAATGTCTGTTATGGACCTATGGGGCAATACTCTGAACCATTTCTTATCCTCTCCATCAAGGCTCTGAACAAAAACTCTCATCCACACATCATCTTCACTGATATCTAGGTTATTAGCATAACTGTAAAAAGACTCAAGGTGTTCTTCAGCTATTATCCCCTCTGTACCAGTGAATTTAGGCATATATTTTTGATATTCTCCTGTAGGCATAGCATTCAAAGGAGCAGGCAAGAGCAGGGGTCCATACCTAGCAGCAATAATTCTTTCCATCTTCGTAGGTGCTTGCCGGCCTGCCATGACTAGGATATGTGGAAGGATACTGGCAGATTGAATGGTAGGAAGTGATGAAATAGATGATATAAATGAGGGAAATTGATGGACTGTATGGGAGACCTTCTTTGGACTGAGATCCAAAGGGGACCTAACTAAACAAGGAGCTCTATTAATCTCTGAAGGAATTTCTTTACTAATAGTGTTGGGCTCTAAATCTTAAAAATGTATATCCTCAGCTATAACCTTATCTTTCAGAGATGCATAAGTTTTCTTAGGCTTACCTGACCCTGATGCTCCTTTCTATGATGTTTTCTTCAACTTGACAATCTTCTCAGGGTCAGGCACCAGGTCAACTGGTGATTTCTGAGGATTTCTCCGGGTATGCCTCACAAACTGAGACAGAACTGAAACGTGGAGTCACCACTAGGTAGGTTCTCTAGTATAGTCGCCAAATAGATGATTATAACCAGAACTATGTCCAGACCTTGTCTATCATCAAAATCTAGAACTGTGTCATTCTCCCAGGGAAGCTGAGCTTCAATCTCCTCTCCCTTGCAATGGCACCAATTAATTGTTATCACCCCAAGAAACTCTCCTAGGTTGAATCTCAGAGATGCTCGAGAACATTACAAACTCAACAGAATGTTGGAAATGGATGAATGGAAGGAATGATGCTTGTCCAAGCCAGATAACCACTTCTATTATGCTTAACTCCAAACATGGGTGAACACCCCCAGACTACAAGGCTTTAGACCACCAATTACTCATAGTTTCAGGATTAGGTGAACATGGAGAATACTAACCACACCAGCAGATGCACAAGACCATGTGATGGCGGGCTGCAACTAGTAAAGAGGTCTGCAAATCTATTTCCTAATGCACAGACAGGATGACAGCTCTTTGGCACTAAGTAAATAGAAACCTGCATAACACATTCAATGATACACAATAGACTTCAACACAGAGGTGGGATGACAACCCCTCTAATGCTAAATATCAAGAGCACATGAACAAATGCATAACAGGCACAACCTAGAACAGAGTAGAAATGGAAAGTGAGCAATTAACAACAAAAGAAGCTTGCATTAGTTGAAAATGAAGACCAGACGTTGCAAGTATCAAAGTAGTTACAGTCTCTAGAAGTTGAACCTTACATCAAAACAACAACCATCAACCTTGATTACATCTGTTTTCTGGGTATATATAGAGTTTCATTACAAAAATGCTCTGCTATTCTATGCGTGGAGGGGTCATAATGGACCACCAACTGCTTTAACTGTCTAATATGGGTCTCTTGCTACAATCTGCTGCTTTAGTGAATTAATTTGACATTCTTTGGTGCTTTTTTGTCCTTCCTGAACAGGTGGAGTGCTGTACAGAGGAAGTTCCATAATTGATAAATGCTTTAACTGCTCGAGGCTGGTCCTATTTCCGCTCGGCCATTCTGTTTCTTGAATGTAATTGTTTAGGAGTAACTGTGCGGGTACTGGATACTGGCCGCCTTCTTCCTTCAGATGCATGGGACAGGCCGAAGACACAAAAACTGCATGGGGAATGAATGGAGGGCAGGGAATAAATATCAGTCGTTGGATCACAGGGATGAACGTCGGAGATCCATTGGCAGGAGACATTAGGGAGAAGTAGGAAAAACAGTCCTGAGTTGTTGGATCTCTGGTGGATAGATCCAACGGTTATCGGGGGTGGAAGGTACATGGATGATAACAAGTGGGGGACGGACGAATGGCGGTAAGTGGTATGCATCACACCACTTTAGGGAGGTGAGTAGTAAACGTATGCGGGGGAGCGATGCAATAAGTGCACGATGCGTGGCAGATGTGACGGGAGGCAAACTGCTTTCCCCGCGGGTTAAAGCGCAGGTAAGTTTCGGCAGCAGGGAAAGCGAATGATGTTGGATCGTGCGGCAGGAACGATCAGACGACGAAAGAGATAACGGGTTAACAAGCGGGGAAGGTGACAGAGACCGTTAGATCGAGGCGTGGTGATCAACGGCTGCAATTAAATGTGATGAGTTATGAAAGCGCCAAGTTATATGGTCAGGTCTTATGGAAGGCTTGTGCTTTGCGCTTAAGGGCTGGGGCTAAAAAGGGGCTTTGTCAGATTTCAGAGGGTTTATTCGGGAAATGGAGAGGTTTTAGGGGTGAACGAGAAGAGGAAAAAGGAACAAATGACCAAATGCGAGCTTTCCTTTGAAGACAACCGAGCAGAGCAAGCCTGTCTCTGACCTTAGAGAATCATTGTTGTATAGCAGAGCTAACAAGAGCTCCTTCAAATATGTGTAGGAGGAGAAGGTCACCTGATCGATACACTAGCTACATGGATTTAATGACTAAGATTGTATATACTGATCCATCCTCTTTCGAGGAAACAATATAGTAACTTATATGGGTTGATGGAATGGTCAAGGAATACAAATCCATTGTAAAGAATAATGTTTGGGAAGTGGTCCCAAGACCAACAGATAAATCAATAGTGTATTTGAGATAGATCTTCAAGGTGAAGCAGTAAGTAGACGGAAGCATAGGGAAGTATAAGACCAGATTTGTGGCCAGGGGTATTCTCAATACGAGGGAATTGACTATGAGGATACCTTTGCTCCTGTAGCAAGGCACTCATCTATTAGATCAATTCTTGCACTGACTGCACAAATGGGGTGGAAGATCCACCAAATGGATTTAAAAATAACATTTCTTAATGGAGTTATTAAGGAGGAGGTGTACATTGAGAAACCATAAGGTTTTGAGACATTTGGTTGGGAGTCTCATGTGTGCAGACTCAAGTGAGTGTTGTATGTTCTCAAACAAGCACCCTGTTCTTGGTACACCAAGATTGATATCTATCTCACTGGTTTGGGCCTCACCAAAAGTGAAGCAGATGTAAACCTCTATCATATCTTGGTAGAAGGTAAAATTCTTATTATTTCCTTATATGTTGATGATTTGATTTCAATTGGAGATGAGAATCAGATCTTGCAAGGGAATTTGAAATGAAGGACATGGGTCTCATGCACTACTTCCTTGGGTTGGAAGTATGGCAAGGTGATGGGGAACTGTTTATGTCTAACAGTAAGTATGAAAATGCGATACTATAGAAGTTCCACATCGAATGTTGTAAACCCATGGAGACACCTCTAGTGACCAACTGGAGGAAGGAGGATGCCAATTCAGGTGATGAAGTGGATGCTACCATTTATCAAAGTTAGTGGGTTCACTAATGTATCTTGTGAACACATGTCCAAATATGTGTTGTGTAGTCAAACAACTGAGCCAAGCTACGGTTAGGCCAACCAAATCATTTTGGAAGGAAACTAAGCATGTTTTACAGTACCTTAGAGGCACTACCCAGTTTGGACTATGGTATAAATAGATACAGGGAGTGAAACTGTGTAGCTTCACAAATGCAGATTGGGTGGGGAGTCCATCAGACCGAAAGAATACATCAAGTGGAATTTTTAGTGTTGGGTATGTAGTTGTTTCTTGGTATAGCGAGAAGAAAAGACTTGTGGTGCTTAACTCGACAAAAGAAGAATACTTGACAGCAAGTCAAGAAGCATATGAGGCAATATGGATGAGAAAGATACTTGTTAGACTGTTTTGTCAGATGATGGATCCAATTGTGATAATAAGATTTATATCAAGCTCTATGAGAATCCTATATTTCATGATCGATCCAAACACATAGATAGCTGGTATCACCATTTACGGGACTATGTGCAGAGGAAGATAATGTTTCTACACTACATTCCAATAGAGGAACAAGATGTTGACATTTTGACAAAGCCATTGTCAAGAGGGAAATTCAAGTTCCATAGGTGCAGGATAGGGGTGGTTGATAATCCCTTTCTTGTTGAGAGGGAGTGTTGAAAAGTGCAGCAAGAAATTCTCAATTTGCTTTTGCCTTTGATTAAATTGAGAAAATTTTAATTTCCACATCAGCAAACAACTTGGATGCAGTTAACTTGTGTGACATGGATTGTGTTACCTATTTTACTCAATAAATTCAAGTTGGAAGAGTTACAGTTCAGTTAAGAATGTTTGATTGCTAATTTCTAGCAATCAAAGTTAGTTATCTCAAGTTGTTTTTAGTTATCTCAAGGAGAATCATTCCTCAATTTGCTAAAGTTAATCACAGACTATTTAATCAGTATAATAATAGGTCATTTTTGAAATTGAGCCTGGCCCTAATCCGAGGTGAAATTAAGAGAACCCGGGCAGCTTTGGATAACCTTAATAGACTTGCCCTCTCCTGGCATCTGAAACTAACTATGAAAATTAGCTTTGATCTTTGGAAAATTGTTGATGCAAAAGCTGCATTAAAGGCACAGACAGAAGGAAGAATCGCCAGGGAAAGGCAATCCAGGAAGCTGGCCAAGCTGGAAAAAGGAGTGGGTGACAGCAACAACAACATGAATAACTACTTCAGATCCTGGGCTGTTCCTGATTCCTGCGCTGTCCCTAATGATTCTAGCAGTTCCGCTTTGAACAACAATGATGCAGTGGAACCCAGATCCCTGATGTCACCTGCGGTTTCCTTAATCCCTGCACTGACAACAACGTTGGCTCATTATTTAACGCAGGTTCAGAAGATCCGAAACATGATATTGATGCAGGTTCGGAAGTTAACGCAGGTTCAGATGATATTGAGACATCAATTAACAGCCGGAGGAATGTAGATGGGGATCCCTGCGCTGACAACGTTGGCTCATTTAAAAACATTAACAGAGGTCCAGAAGTTAACGCAGGTTTAGAGGGTAATACGGTGGAACAATATATCAACACAGGTCCGGAGCTTGATATTAACGCAGTTAACGCAGGTTTAGAGGGTAATACGGTGGAACAATATATTATTGCAGGTCCGGAGCATGATATTAACGCAGGTAACGCGGTGGAGCATTATAATAGCGGTGGTAATGCTGAATCCTTCGCTGTCCCGGGTTCGATTGTTAAGAAAATAATAAACAATGATGATAATATGAGGGATAGACGGGGTAATACAACTATTAACAATGTGGAGAACCCCAGCACATTAATTAAACACATTAATTCGGTCAGTACAGACAGTAACATGGATAATATAGATGTAATAAGGGTCAATGCAGATATTACAAACAGTAACGTGGGTAATGCAGATATAATGAGGGTCAATAGCGAAGGTTCAGATAAAATATCAGTCAACAGCGTGGGTAATGCAGTTTATAATAGCAGTGGTAATGATAAATGGATTAAGAATTATAATATTCATAAGAACAAAGGCCGCTTGAAGGGTAATAAATTCGATGCTGAAAATAATTCAAACCATGGGATGAGCAATAATCATGATGCCTCCAAGAATAATGACAACATAAAAAGGGTTGTGATTGGGGACCCCTCTGTTCAGAATTCGCAGGAAAAAAGGGTTGTGAATCTCTCATCTATAATACTCAATCCTGAAGAAACTAAAATCTTAAGCAAGGGTTTGGGATTTGCAGTCTCACCGAAGAACATTCCTTTTGAGAGCATCATTTGCAACATTGAAAATGGGACCCAAAGTCTTTCATCAAACGACAGGGAAATATTAAGACAGGAATGTTCCTTAGCCTTGTTGAAATCGAAACGCCCAAAGAGTAACCTTAATAAAGAGGGGCGAGAAGCTCTGAAGTCTCTCCGTAATAATAATGAAATAGTGGTTCTAAAAGCTGATAAAGGTGGAGCAACCGTTGTGTTAAACAAGGAAGACTACATTCACAAAATGAATGAGCATTTGAGTTGTGGAAGTTATAGGAAGGTCAATTCTAACCCAATTCCCAAGGTGATGAGGCAGGTCAAGAAAGCCATCATGGAAACCAACCTGGATGACAAAATAAAAAAGAGGTTGATTCCCACCTGTGAGGTTATTCCTAGAATCTATGGATTACCAAAAATCCATAAAGAAGGGGTCCCTCTTAGACCAATTGTTAACACTATTGGTTCCCCTACATATGAATTAGCTAAGTATGTAGCCAAGATCCTTAAGCCTCTGGTTGGTAACACAGACTCCTTCATAAAAGACTCAACAGATTTTGTTAAACTTATTAAGGATAAAAAGGTGGATAAAGATGATATTCTAGTAAGCTTTGATGTCGTATCATTGTTTACAAAGATTCCCCTTGATGAAGCTGTGCATGTTATAAAGATGGCCACCGATCCTCAAACAGCAAAACTTGCGGAAATTTGTTTACGGTCCACTTTTTTCAGTTTTCAAGATCACTATTATGAACAAATTTCAGGAGTTGCCATGGGTTCCCCGCTCTCTCCTATTGTCGCTAACCTATACATGGAGTACTTTGAGAGAAAAGCCCTTGACTCATTCCACTTAAAACCAGCATGGTGGAAAAGATTCGTTGATGACACCAACCTGAATTGGACTCATGGTAAAGCAGAGCTTGAGAAATTCTTCAATCATCTCAACTCCTTATCCTCTGAAATCAAATTTACTATGGAGCTTGAAGAGAATGGTAAGATCCCCTTTCTAGATGTCCTGATCAGTAGAAGGGAGGATGGGACTTTGGGACACCAGGTCTATAGGAAGAAAACTCACACAGATAGCTATCTCCATGCTGACTCTTACCATCATCCATCCCAGAAATCTGGCGTTTTAAACACCCTTGCTGTCAGAGCTTTCAGAATTTCTGACCCTGATCACCTAAAGGAGGAGATTGAACACTTAACCTCTGTCTTCAAAAACATTGGGTACAAAGAATGGAGTATCAAGAAAGCTATAAAAAGGGCTCAAGACAAGGCCCTCTCTAAGCGTACCCCTGAGGACAAAGAAAATCAGGGGAGGGTTTACCTTCCATACATCCAAGGGGTTACCGACAGGATTGCTAAAATATTAAAAAAGAAAAGCATAGATACTCAATTTACAACATGTGGAACGATAAGGCAGATGATGAGGTCAGTTAAGGATAACATCGATCATCAACAACTCAAGGGAGTGTACAAGATTGATTGCTCATGTGGTAAGGGTTATATTGGGGAAACAGGTCGATCTCTGAAAACAAGGCTTAAGGAACATGCAGCTGACATAAGGAATGATAGATCTCGTACGTCGGCCCTTGCAGAACACTCATCCAAGACCAAACATCATATGTGTTTGGAAAACGCCAAGGTAATTGCAAGGGAGGACAATTATCATAAAAGAAAAATCAGAGAGGCCATTGAAATTATGAAATTCCCGCAGAACCTCAACAGGGACAATGGAAGTGAAATCAGTGGAAGCTGGTTTCCCCTGATCAGGCAAATAAACCCCTCGAGGCCCTTGGAAGCTCAAGATCAATAGACCTTCCAGTCAGAAGGTTTATTTATTAATTAATTAATTAATCAATTAATTTAATTTTATTTAATTAATTATATTAATTTAATTTTATTTAATTAATTATATTAATTTAATTAATTATATTAATTAAATTAAATTAAATTAAGGGCTTAATTAATTAAATTGAAATTAAATTAAGGGCTAAATTAAAAATATTATTTATAATAAAAAAAAAAAAAAGTAAAATAAAATAGGGGAATATGGTTTTAAAATTAATTAATATAAGATATTTAATTTAATTAATTAATATAATATAAAAAGGCTTAATTAAATTAATATAAAAAGGCTTAATTAAATTAATTATATTAATTATCTTATATTAATATATTTAATTTAATTTTATTTAATTGATTATATTAATTTAATTTTATTTAATTAATTATATTAATTTAATTTAATTTAATTAATTATATTAATTAAATTAAATTAAATTAAGGGCTTAATTAATTAAATTGAAATTAAATTAAGGGCTAAATTAAATTAATATAAAAATATTAATTTATATAGAAAAATAAAAATAAAATATAATTAACAAAAGTAAAATAAAATAGGGGAATATGGTATTAAAATTAATTAATATAATTAATATAAGATAATTAATTAATATAATATAAAAAGGCTTAATTAAATTAATATAAAAATATCAATTTAAATAAAATTTAATTAATAAAAAGTAAAATAGAATAGGGAATAAGGTATTAATAAAAAAGGGGTGGTTTAATCCAAAATGAAAGTAAAAATAAATTAATTAACTTGATTTATTTTATTAATCTAATATAAATAATAATAATAAGATAAAATAAAAATGAACAATTGAAATTGATTATTTATAAATTTCTAATTAACCTATGGTGTGGGGTTTCATTAAATTAAGAAAGGGAAGAAAAATTTAATTTTATTTAATTGATTAATTAATTAATTAATTTATGGTTGATTTATTAAGGCTAAAAATAATAAAATAAATTAAATATTTAATATAAAAATTAATAATTAATAAATACAATTATAAATAAATAACAAGAAATAATAACAAGAATGTAAAATCATGTGTCGGCTCTCATATTAGGGTTCCTTTGTGTATTTATATCCAGGTGCCTAGCTGCTTCTCTCATCATCTTTCATTCATTTCATTTCTATCTTTCTGAATTGTCCTGATGATGGACCCCCGTTGGGGTTTGAAACGTCGACAGACTGAACTAGAAACTGTGGATAATCCGGAAGATGAAACTACAAAAAACTTCCACAGAGGCTTGAAAACCAACATAGTTCCAACTATTGGAGGAACTAGTGGAAGGTCAGTTGTGGAGTGGAACTTTAGTTAAACTTAGTGATCATCTAGTTAACTGATCAATCAACCCAAAATAGCTAGTGCATGCAGATAATTCGAGTTCCCCAGATGTGGTGGAGATTCCAAGGCATTGTAACATCAGTTTTAGACTAGTATTGAGTGTACATGTGTTTCATGCAATTCGATGATCAACCTTTGGAATTGGGCAATCCATTTTGGAGAAATTCCTAAATAATAGGGGCATAATTTCTTAAGGATTTGTACAAGGAAATAGGGGCTCAAGCATAGGCAGAAATTGACTAAGTCTAGGTCAGAGCTTCTTAGTGAGAAAAGAGATAGGTTATTCACTTATAGGTTGTGCTAATTTGAGAAAATAAATTGTAATACATCTCTATTCATTATATTAATGCAAGTAGGTAAGGGGTTTTTAAGCAGATTGATTTACCTTGGAAAAAATACAGTGTGCATGTGTGTTATTTCTTATTGCATGTTTGGTATTTTTGTTTTAAATTGTGAACTGAATTCCACAAAGCAATATAGTAGGTTTGTGTCTTGTGATTTTGATTAAAACTTCATGAGAAGCTACAAATCTACACCATAATTTCTATAGGGATTCTTCTGATTTGAATTATAAAAACAAATTTAGAGTGTAAGGTCAATCTTCTTCAGTGTTATGAAGAGTTGGCATCTTCATAGGTTTTAATAAAATAGCAATAAAAATAAATAAATGGACGAATATTATTAGAACATAGTTCAACACAACTCTATTGAGAATTGACTCCTCATAAGAAGGGTTTGTATTTGTGTATGACTTCAGGGATCACTGCCTAAGATGAGTTTGAGATGACATTATGTGGCAAGATATTTTAACATTTAGTTCCTTTTATTGATATTGGTTCACTTCCCGGGGCCGAAATCATGATAGTGATTTAGTATAGCATAACATAGAAGAAGGAGGATTTATGAAACCATAGTCTGAGCTAACAAGACAATATCACACAAACTAGTATATCCAAAAAGATTTAGTTCCATGTTATTAGATGTAATGTTCATAATCTAGGGGGATCATTTGATTGAGTAATATTGTCATCAATTAAAGTTTGAGGGAAACACTTACCAATAGAATTCAAAAGGGATTGATGTAATACACAAACCATGTTTCATTAAAAGAAACATTTACTTCATAGTTGAAAGAAAATAAAATTGTATCTCAAAAAAAGAAGGCACAACAAAAGTGAAGCCAAGAAGAGCTTAATGTTGGAGGTTAATAATTAACCTTCTAAAAAATATTGTACAATATAGAAATAAATAAAACATCTAATACCTCAAATAAAGACAAAAACATAGAGATATAGAGCCTGTCGGTGCCAAGACAAACTGGAGAAATGAATGATATTAAAAAAAATGAAAATGATAGACTATGTAGTTCAAGTTAACAAAAATTGGTTATTGCATATTTATTAAACATAACTAGAGGTGGGGTACTAGATGTTTTTCCAAATAACTACAGAAAATATGTTGCAGAAATATGTGAATTAACATACACAGATATGATTGGTCATGGCAAAAGGTATATTCATAATATGGAAATTTTATTTGATGTAATAAGATGCCAACGAATGTTGCAAAGATTTTATTAAGTTGAATATAATAATGTGTGGATGAATATTATAGAGATGAGGAAAGAGTCTTATGATCCTTAGTTTAAATAAGATGAGACCAATATTTGCTTCTAAGACATGAGTGGATTATTTGTTGAGCGATTACCAAGATTGCGGTCACATAACAATATGTTGCTAACAAAAAGATGACATAATTAAATATAAGAATGAAACATCCTTTGCAATGTATTAACGAAAACATTTAGCATAACTAGATAACAAAATACTAGTGTGCATTCCTAAATGTTTTGTAGACATAAATGTGTAATCTATTAATACTAGTACATAGTAGCTAAAGAAAACCTAATGTAGGTTGTAATAGAACCAGACATGATTGTCTAGCTCATGTCCTTATTTATCTACAAATGTACATGTTGAGTCACAAAAGTAGACATAAGAGACAGAAGAGGCAGATTACTAAAATAGAAAGAAAAAAATATGAGAATAAAAACATGGGTTGCTAAGTGTAAAAAGATACAAGGATTACATGGATTATGTAGCTTTAAGATGATATTTTTAGTTAATAACTACCAACAATACACTTAGTAATATTAGAAACGTGATAAGGAAATTACGATCAAAGTCAACATTTAGTGAAACTAATTCAATCTAGCAAAGGTAATTTGAAAATTAGAAGGACCCATTGTCATTACCATTTAAAATAAATAAATAAATAAATCGAATCTTGAGTAAACAGTGAATCATGAGTTTAGGTTCTAATACTAGTTGAAAAAATATTTTGGTTTATGTTTGGAATGTGTCTGAATAACCTTGGAGCAAAATGCTTGTTGGGTTGCTATCTTGGGAATTGATGTGCCTGGAGGATGCTTGAATAACCCTGGAACAACATGATTGTTGGTTATCGAGAGCTGACACTAGGATAATGTCTAATTTAAGTGGGGGAGGATGTGATATCCCTTACCTTAATGATGTGTTTGTAAATACGTGTGTATAAGTTTATTTCTTAGTTTGCTATATTATATATGCGACATGGAAGAAGATAAACACTTTAATTATTAGTAATTATTACTGATGATGGATGATTATAAAGTTGTAATTTTATTTAAATTTTGAAAATAAAAGTAAATATTAGAACTTAGTGGCTAAAGTACAAATGGATGAAAGAGGAAAAAGACTACAATTCAATTATGAAAAATTATTATTTTATCCATCATCAAGTCCTAGGAATTTAATTTGGGTGATTAGATTTAATTCTAAAATTATGATAGTGGCCAATTAAATGTTCCCTAGAATATAGGAGGTTATCTTCAGAAGTGGGAAACAAGAGCTCATTAATGAGCAGTTAACTACCTGACACTTGTTGGTGAAGTGGAGGAGGTTAATAACCACCCAAATAGTGGTAGATGGATAATATCTCTATAATTTTTTGGATTTTGTCTCATAATTTCTGAGAATAGAATTGGAGAGACTGAAGAGAAGCATAAAAGTAATAGATAAAAAAAAGAATTGCATGACTAGTTTCTCAGGGGGCCATCTATAGTTGTGTCAAGGTTGGGAGGAGCCAAGTACTTGACTCTTAATTTCCTAGGAAATTTCTTCAAGTCGATGTTTCTAACTTTAATATTCCTTTTAGTACGAAGAATGAAAAAAATAAAATTAATATGCTTTTAAGACTGGGTATGAAATGTTTCTTATATTTTTACTTGGGTGTGTGGATATTATCAAAGAATAGTAAATTGAATATTAGAGGATTAGTGTTCTCCTAAAAAGAAAAGAAAATAAAGTTCAATTTTGATGAATTAATATTGATATTAGCAACATATAAAGTTATACTGTATATTTAATAGAATGGCATGTTGTATTAGTAAAACTATAAATCCAAAACATATCTAGAATGAGATTACATAGAAGACAAACCATAGAGAAGAGGGGATTATATTATAAAAAATATATATAGGTAAATTGTGAAGCAAAGAAGAGTTTAATCCTTTAACAACTTAAATAAGCTTAATAACCAATTTGATTCTTTTCTTGTACATGAAGAAATAAATAAGAACTCATATATATACAATTATAGTTATATATATTCATATTTGTATTTGTGATCAGTGCTATAGATAAGAAATTTTTATTCAGTGATGTAACAATAGATATTGTAGAGAAATGAAATAAGAACTAAAAGTCAAAATTGCATGACCATGTATTCATATATAGTCATCAATAGTAAAAGAGGGAATTCTTGATGTAGAGCCATATTAAGCAAAATGGAAAATATGGTAGATAAATAATAAACGACACAAAATGTATCAAAACCAGAATTAGAGAATAAATAAATTATTCATCTGAGTGAATTTATTTAATGTCAAAATGAACAATTCTAACAAAATACACATACTGAGTCTAGTAATAGAAAATATACATAAATTAGAAAAAAAAAATTTCCAGACCATGTACTGCTAAACAATATCTAAAGTTGAAGTATAACAAAGGAAATGCCTATTATTAAACATAAATCCCTACAGTTCAAGGGGAATGTAATTCCCATGATAGGTAGCATGATAAAATAGAAATTAAATAACAGAATTAAACATTGTCTTCATAGATGAAAATTCGTATTTTCCCATTAAGAGGCTAGACGGTTCGAAGATTTTTCCTAACCTAGAGAAGGCACAAATTCGAACGTTAAAATTTAAAAACCCGGAAAATACTTTTATTGCCAACAATTTTGTTATAATAAAAAACATTAGAGCTATTCACATAATGGATAATGTCATAGAAAGAACATATACAATACTTCCATGATTGTGTAACAATCAACAAAATTTAAGAAAGTTACAAATTGGGGTTTTATACAATAGAGGAGAAAGAACTTAACCTGTTAGGATCACTGAGAATTTTGTGGGAACCTCCTATAAATAGAAAGAGGAAGATATTATTTAGATAGATATTACGAAGAAACAAAGAAACTTTATAAAAAGAAATGAGTAATTGAAAACCCTAAAGAATAAAATGATAAAATACAATGTTTTGTATATATTTTAAAAGGAAAAATAGATTATGAAAAGTAGCATAATCTTCCACAAAAGGAAACCTTTATTTTTAAACCAGAAAGCCTAGGGTATGAACTAGAAGAAAAACCCTTTTCCTGTAACTATACAAAGCACAAGAATGATTTGAAATTTAGGCATTAGTTGAATAAAAGTCATAGTGACTTTGACATACAAATGTGGAAGTAAAGGAAGGTGTTTTCATATTCACCTTTGAGTTTTAGAAAACATGTTGAAAGAAATCACTCACAACTCTTTCCAAAGGGTTACACGAATACAAGGGTTCACAATTCCAAAACCGAGGGAGTTTCCCTTCAAACTTGAAAATAACACAAATGTTAGCAAATGTTAGAAGAGAAAATGTATTTTTAGTAGTTCCACTATAAACTTCATATAAAATTTGGTGCATACAACTATCATATAAATTGACCTTACCTTGAAAAAAATGTGTGGACACTTTTTGGGCAGGACGATTTTCTGGACGATAGAACATTAAGCCAACTGCGTTAGTGTGACTAATGGAGACAAAAAATCTACTGAAGTTAAACAAAACCCACATGTATATAGAGAGACAAATAAAGTGGTGTTTCCATTAAAAACAAGATTTAATCCTTAGCGACATAATCAAAGAAGAACAAGTGATAAAACAAAACAACACAATAATGACCAAACGAGGTTATTAACCAAGTGATAAAACCATAGTTTCAAAATAACTGATGATTCATTCACAATTAATTTGGGCCATCCTTTAAGGTCAAACTGGTACCATATATGTGGCAAGCGATATGACCTTCCTGCTCATCCATAGAACAATCCAGAAGAATGTTCGAAACATATACAACTTAGAGTAATATTCGATTAAAACCACATTGAAAATGAGAGCTTTGAATCCAACTCATTATATATGTAAACACAATTTCTATAATTCAAAGTCGAGAAACTCTTTGAGGTAGATGTATTAAATGGAGGAATGAACCATTAAATTAATACAAACATTAGGATGGTAATGCAAAGAGAAGAGGTTATGGATAATGTTTAATCTAGTAGAAGTATATTTGTATATTAATGAAGAACGAACTGAAATTCCTATTTTTTTTGTAAAGGCCATGAGAAAACCCTACAATCAGTCAAGAGAACATTGTACTCCATGTAACATGCAATAATAAGTAAACACATAGAAATAATATAGGTTAGGAGTTTTTAAAATAAATTCTTTGCATAGATAAATATTTGGGAGGTGAATTTGTATGAAAAAGGAACCATAGTTGGTACGTGAGTAAAGAAGCTCCTTAGTAGAGATTCTAGAATTAGTTCTCAAAAAAAAACTTTTAAATACTAGTATAAGAGTTAATAAGAGGATGACCTGCATAGTAAATGTATTCATCCAACAAATAGAGTTATGGAGTACTATATCCTTATAAATATTACTAGGATTAATTATTGATCCATAAAAGTGGAGATTTCATAGCATACTATCTCTTAAAATAAATAAATAAAAATTGTGATTAGGAAAGTCTTTACACAACCATGTTATTTTTCAACTAATTTGCATCCATGGTTCTCAATATTTTTTCTATAAGATACCACAAAAAAATATCTTCTCAAGTTCACATAAAAGACTTGTGATCCGGATTTAAACAAGAACACAAAAAATTACAGAGATAACCATAAATACAGAGATGCAGCAGAAATAATACTTCATTTCATTAATGTAAAATATTGAAATATGCTTACAAACAGAAATGGAAATAAACTAGCTTGGGCGATGGTCGCTTATCTCTGAAGAGAGATGTGGTGGCTACATGTCTCTGAACTGTCTTACAATGAGGCTCAAAGGCCTATTTATTGTTGATAAACAATGGAAAATCCTAAACATCCAAAAACCTAACCCTAGGAGATGAAGCACCAAACTATGGGCCCCGTTTTGGGTAAATTGGTACATCAACTTCCCGGGGTCGTAACTTTGGCATACGATCTTCGTTTGACGCGCACAATACCTTGTTAGAAATATCTATATGAGCACTACAACTTTGGGATGAGCAACATTAGACGATGGACCCATGCTGCTCCCAACTTTCCTAAAAAAGGTCGTTTAGGGCCTCAAAACGACTCCGGAAGTCCAGGACCCAAAACACTGCTAAAAATAGTAAACTGTGCTACAATTAAGGAAATTGAAAAACTGAAAGAAACAATGGTGGGGGTCCAAGTGAATTGGTGGGTGTCCACCAATATCCACTTGGATCATTCTTCTCCCCTTAGGAAGCAATGGTCCCCATTGCGCTGAGTTCCTCCATGAGATGAGGAAACTTCTGCCTAACTTGGTCCCTGGTGAAGGAGTTGGCCTGCTTTGACAACTCGATACAGATGGATCTTCTGGTGAGTGTGCTTGATTTGTGTGTCCATGATCCAATCAATTGTAGCTTGTTCCATGCAATCTGGATTTAACTCTTTTGGTGTGAGTTGTTCTACAATGTCGGATGTGTCTAGTAATGATGGAAAGTATGGCCGAAGGCGGTCCACATTGAACATTGGGTGCAGCCCAAGGAATGGGGGAATGCTAAGCTCAAATGCATTATCTCCCACAACCTTGGTAATGGTGTAAGGACCATATCAGAGTGGTATGAGTTTATGATAGGCTCCAGTAAGGTGTTCCTTTTGCAAATTCAACCAGACTTTGTCGCCCACCTGAAACTTGTGTGGCACCTGATGCTGATCATGTCGCTGCTTGTACTTGGCATTTGATTTCTCCATAATGTCGTGGAACTTCTGGTGGATATGCTGGATGTGCTCAATGAATTTGTTTACCTTATCTATTTCGGACTGGACATGAGCCGAATCTACCTCAGTAGCTGGAAATGGCATGGCCACACCAATGGTACATAGTGGTTGGAATCCCAAGCCCACCTTAAAATGGCTGTGGGTAGTCGAGCTGTGGAGAGCTCGGTTATAACTGTGCTGAACATAGGGGAGGCTCTCATTCCATGTACGTGGATGTTTTGAGTTTTACATGTGTAGAATGTGTACGCTCATCCTGTTGACAACCTCTGTCTGGCCATTAGTTTGGGGATGGAAGGTTGTGGACTTAGTGAGTTTGGTGTCCAGAATCGACCAGAGACTGGACCAAAATGTACTGAGGAACCTATTGTCCCGATCTAAGATGATATACTATGGGATCCCAAAGTGTACCCACACTCATTCAAAGAAAAGTTTAGTAGTGGCTTCTGCTGTGGTATTCTTCTTGCAGGCCGCCATAATGGCCATCTTCGAGAACCTGTCGATGACCACAAAAACACAGTAATTTCCATGATTAGTAGAAGGAAGTCCCGACATGTAATCCATGAAGATGGATTCCCAAGGTCGACCAGGGGTAGGCAGAGGAGTATAGAGGCCTTGCTTCTTGATGGTCAGTTTTGCAATGGCACAGGCAGTGCAGGATTTGATGTACTTCCTGACATCCTGTCGAAGATTCGGCCAATAGAAATACTTTTGCAGTACTGCCACCGTTTTCTCGACCCCAAAATGCCCAATAGCCCGACTGTAGTTTGCTTCCCAAATCATCTTGGTGCGCTTGCTTGAAGGAACACAAAGGTGACCCAAGTGGCATAACAGGGCATCCTAAAGGTGAAAATCTGGAACATGCTAACCCTCTAAGAGTGTCTGGTATGTGTGGATGAATTCTAAGTTGCTTTTGTAGAGAAGTGGCCAATCAAAAGTCTCATGCCCACAAGATTTGATCATGGTGGTTAATGCCATGATCGGTGGTCAACTGAGGCACTCTGCAACATTATTAGTGTTTCCCTTCTTATACTTCACATTCAAATGGAACTATTGCAGGTATGTGGACCACTTCTGATGGTGATCATTTTGTAACTTCCCTTGCATCTGTATGAACTGCAGGGGTCAGTGGTCTGTGTGGATAACCATTTCCTTCCCAAAAATGTAATGCTTCCATTGTTGGAAAGCTTGCATAATGGAATACATCTCTTTATCATAAGTGGGATACTTCCAAACTGTGTCTGAAAGTGTCTCACTGTGATATGCCACTAGATGCCCTTGTTGAGTAAGCACAGCCCCAATAGCAAGGTCAGAGGCACATGTCTCGATCTCAAATGGTTGTTGCAAGTCTGGTAATGTGAGAACTAGTGCAAAGTAGAGGCGATGTTTGAGCTTTGTTAATGCCTTCTATTGAGATTCAGACCAAAATAATTTTTCTTTTGCTCCTCCTTTGGTGACTTGACTCAAGGGCCAAGTGATATGATAAAACCCCAACACGAACCTATGGTAGAAATTGTCAGGACCCAGAAGGTTGTGAAGCTATGTCAGAGTGGTTGGGGCTAGCCAATCCTGAATGACTTGGATCTTGGCTGGATCCACATGCACCCCTCGTTCATCAATAATGTATCCCAGATACTGAACTTAAGTCATGCCAAAAGTGCATTTCTCCAAATTGGAACATAACTTGTGTTGCCGCAGTGTTTGGAGAACTCGTCAGATGTGGTGGAGGTGCTCTTCCTAACTCTAGCTGAAGATTAGGATGTCATCCAAGTATACCACTAGAAATGAGTTGGTGAATGGCCGCAATATGTTATCCATTAGCCTCATGAAGTTTGCAGGAGCATTCATCAACCCGAAAGGCATAACCAACCATTCATAAAGGCCCTCCTTGGCTTTGAAGGCAGTCTTCCACACATCAGAGGGTTCGATTGGTACCTGGTGATATCCTGACTTCAGATCGATCTTGCTGAAATATTTTTCCCCCTTCAGTTGGTCCAGAAGGTCATCAATCCATGGGATTAGGTACCTATTTTGGAGAGTGATCTTGTTTAGTTCCCGATAGTCAATACAAAGTCTCCAAGTCCCATCCTTCTTCTGTACCAACATGATCGGGCTCCCACAGGGTGATGAAATTGGTCAGATGTGACCTTTCTGTAGCAGCTACTGAATCTGCCTCTTAAATTCATTGTTCTCCAGAATAGAGCACCGATAGATTGGCCCATTGGGCAGCGGCGCACATGGGGTCAGATTGATGGAGTGCTTGACTTGACAGTGTAGAGGAACCCCTACAGGGGAGGTGAAGATGTCCTCGTACTCCTCCACGACCTTGTCCATTTGTATTTGTTGTGTGGAGGGCCCTTTCTGAAGGTTGTGGCCATCGTCTTCTTCTTTCCTTGAGGGAATATCATCAGGAAAACAAATTTTCCAGTTTTGGAAATGAGCTTACTGCATTGTTTTGCAATAACCAAAGAGATGGTGGTAGGCGGTGCTACCTCCAGTATCATGTACAACTTATTTCCCAAAGTAACAATAACAATACGAGACCTTGGCTCATACACAACATGTTGCTTCCACAAGTATGGTTGGCCTAATAATACATCACAAACATCAAGGGGAGAAACATCACACAATACCTCATCCGTGACGGGCTTGATGTTGTATGGAAGGTGACACTATTGGCTCACGCGAAGATCCTGTCCTTAGTGAAGTCACCCGATGGTGTACAATTGTGGATGTGCTATGCTCGATAAGCCCAGCCGCTTCACAACCTCTGCTGAAATGAGGTTCTTTTGGCCTCCGTTGTTGACAATGAACTATAGTGGGGAGCCCTTTACCCACATCTCGGAGTGGAAGAGGCGCTCCTCCTCCTCTCGATCTTCGGGTTCGTCCTTCTAGATCTTCGTGGTGGCAACGATGGCATTGGACTCCACATCGATAATCTGATTCCCTTTGTCATTCCCCTTATAGGTTTCTAACTCAAAGTCAGAACATGCATATGATTCCAAGGACTTTAGCTCGACCACCAATGACTGCTTGGCCTAACATTCACTTGTGTTGTGAGTGGAGCTCTTATGGAACTCACACCACTTTCCCCTATCCTTCTTCAGCTTCGCGGTGTTGTTCTTTTCTTGTGGCTTTGGTGGGTTGTCCTGGGCCACCTTGTCTTGGCTTTTTCCTTTGTTCAGCGGTTTGGGGGTGCCTTTCCCATGCTTTGGATTTGCAAATCCAAAGTCTCGCTTCTTCTGTTTAAACTTTTGCTCGATCTTGATAGTGTATCGGTATGCTGCACCGAGCGAGGAGATGTCCAGGAACTCCATCTCATCCTGGATGTACCTGTGTAGGCAGCTGTGGTATTTGAGTACCAAATGCAGCTCAGAATCCTTGATACCCAACTTTGTGCAAAGGGTATGAAAAATATTGGTAAACCTCGGCACGTCTTGGTCCCTTCCCTGCTGCAACGTGGTCCACTTTATGTATTTATCCTCATAGCTTCTAACAGGGTAGTACTACTCCTTGATGAAATTCTAGAATGAATTCCAAGTGTGTGTGGCTGAAAACAGTGAGGTCGTACTTTCATCCTTTTGCTCGTAGTAGGTTTCCCACCAGTCCTTGACTTGTGGGGTGGCTTTGAGAAGAGCGAAAGTAATCTTTCTCGGCTGGAAAAATCATGAACAGAAAAATACCCTTCTAGCAGATTTAACGATTTATCTACAACATCTGCATCTATCTTACCCTTAAATATGGGAATGTCAAAGTTAACTTGTACCTTAAAGGGTGTGGCACTTCCAGAGTAGCAGCTCGAAGTAGATGTGTCGCCCCTGGGCAGTCACTGAAGGATTTGGGCAAAGTTATCCATCATCGCGTTCCCAAAAACGTCGTTTAGGGCCTCAAAATGGCTTTGGAAGTTTAGGACCTGAAGAACTACTAAAAATAGTAAACTATGCTACAATTAAGTAAACTGAAAAACTGAAAGAAGCAATGGTGGGGGTCCAAGTGGAACTGGCGGGTGGCCACAAATATCCACCTGGATCAACTTGTATGTGAATGAATGTACACATGTAAAGACCTAGCACTTATTTGCATAGGTGTAGGCTTGATTTTGTATTGACTTATACAATTCAAAACATATTTAAGTGTCCTTTCACAAGTGACATGTCTCTTCCTCTTTGGAACGGACTTATACTTTTGGTATAATTATGAATCCTCAAAAGGGTAGTGCTTCTTATTTTAGGGCCAACTTCAATAAATATTGAAACCTAATTTTGAATTTTCTTTTAAGTTCCTTTAGGGCTGCCCTTGTGGGGTATCTTCATCAATAATATTCCTTCTTTCTTGGACAATATAAGGGTTCATTGGCTATTCATAAATGGGGTATTCTTTCCATGTTTCAAGAGGCTACTCTAATGACCTTCAACAATAGGTGGGTTTCTTCAAGGCATGATTACAACTGCAATGGAAACATAACTAGTTGCCTCAGTGCTTTTTAAAGTTGTCAAGGGCTCCAATACAATCGAAAGTAACTCCTATCTTATTCCGTGGAATAAATTTAGATATTAGTGTCTTCTTCATCTGATTGTCACATGTAACATCCCTCATATTTTTTAAAGTGGCTAAGTTTATTGCAAAGATAGAAGATTTGAAAGGCTATCATGCATGCTCAAACATAATTTAACTAGTTAAATGATTTATACAAGAGACATAAAATGATATTTTACAAAATGGAATGCTAAAGCTTTAAATGCACAATATATGAAAGAGATTGTGAGCATAAGCTAGTTGAGAAAACCAGTTCCAACAAATTGGATTCCGTAAAAATTCCAGGGATAAAGATGTTTCAAATGTCTTTTCTTGAAAATAAGTTCAATGCAAAATGGTGTTGATACAAAATACGATTTCCAACTTCACAATGTAATGGATGGGATTGAAAATTTCCATGAAATGCTCTTGAAAATTCATACTTGAAGATGCAAAGTAGGAGAAGAGAACCATGTAAAGCATGACTATAATTTTCTGTTGTATAGTACAAAATTCATGCCTATAGATTGCAATGCATAATTGAATAGCATAAAGCTTTAAAATTTCATGAATGAATGTAGTGACTCCTCAAACCATAACACATTCAAAATAATGAGAACTAAGATGAGGCAAGGCGGGCATAAACTATGTGCTTTGATACAACATGGGAAACCATAACCTTTGATGATAGCTATGTCATTTAAGGATATGGACTAATTCAAACCACATAAATACTCATTGAAACCTTGGAAATCAAAGGGGGACCCAAAATTTAAAGTGCGGGGTGAAAATTTTGGGAGGTGTTGTAGCGGCTACAACATTTAGTGAACCACTGGTAGAATCCATCATCTTTGCCTTCATCCTTTCAAAAAATATATTCTTATTAATGATACAGGGAAATATTCAATAGACACCATGGGTGCCACCTTGAGATACTTGAACATTTGTAGATGTTCCATCCATTTGTCTCCTTAGATGGATCCCATTATTCTTTAAAGTTATTTTCTAGTTTTTCTCTGCTACTAGCGAGCATAGCCCTGACGGAGTCACTCAAGAAATCACAAGCATTTATTTGCTACCAGTGGGCATCCGTAGGTCCAACGAAGTTGCTTGTATCACCTCTTTGTGCAGGAAGCCTTTCTCATGTCTTTGCCCTTTATTTAACTTTTATTTTTTGCATGCACTTGGAATTATTTATTATAGCGTTCATTGCGCCAGGGAAGATGATAGATCCTGACTTATTTTATGAGAAAGAGAGGTTGTTTATTATTTTGCATAAACTAAAATATTTTCTGACTTAGGTTTGTCGTCATGCCATATTTCCACAAAATATTTCCAATTGAATGGTGGGCGTTAAAACGCAAATTCAAATATGTTCAAGACTAGAATGGAAATAAATTTCACGTTATAGATTTAGGCCCTATGAACTAATAAGCGTTCCCCACAAGTATTGATTCATATTTTCCTCGCTCAAAAATTATACTCTTGTATAGGATATCCGGGATAGGGTTTCAGTATGAGGGTCTATAGGGGGTTTCCTCTTAGAGTGACCACCACAACCACGTGTAACCATCAATTGATATTTCAACATTTTGGGCAAGGAATATAAGGGAATATATTTATTGCATCATTTATATATAGACATGAAAAATAGAATTCCTAAAACAAGGCTTAAGATGGAATGGTAATTTCTAATGCAATGCAATGCGAAATAAAGAAAAATTGCAATGCAATGTAAACAACAACTAAATGCAATACAAGGAAAATAAATGCAGGAAGATGACGCTAAATACAAAAGAAAAAGAAATGTGGAGGAATGTAGATTCAATAAGAAAAGAAATGAGTAATGTGTGGAAGGAAATGAAAGCTTCATGTAATGCAAGGAAACTAAGCTAGATGAAAAATAAAAGAGCCATGCGGTGCAATATAAAGAATTGGTCGGTGCAATGGACAAAAGCAAACAGAAACTACCTGCGATAAATGACAAAAAGTAATGTTAGAAAAAAATGTAAGTGCAAAGATAAATGTGCATGGTGAAGGGAATAACCACTCATTAGGGGAATTTTTAGGTCTAAAGTGAGCCTCCTAAGGAAATTATAAAATAATAGTGGAAATAATAAAATAATATTAGATTGCATCATCACAATTTTGGGGGAAAAAAGACAAAATTAAATTTTTAACTCATATTTTCAACTTATCTCCCTATGGGTTTACTCAAATTTCGAGTGGAAATACTCATTGAATGGAAAATTTGATTCCTCATCCAAGAACTACCCATGTTGCATACTTTTGATGGAACCTATTACACAAAAAATGAGAAATACATGAAAAACGTTATTACAATCACATTTTTTCCATGTATTTCTCTTTTTTCATGTAGCAATATCCATCGAAAGTATGCAACATGGGTACGACTTGGATGAGGAATTAAATTTTGCATCCAACGAGTACTCCCGCTCGAAATTTGAGTAAAAAGTTAGGGAGATAAGTTGAAAATATGAGTTGAAAAGGTAGTTTTATTATTTTATTATTTTTTAATCTTTTTACTTTTTTACTCAAAAAATGGTGAATCATCCCCCATGGTTGACATCATCATCTTTAATCCTATTGGTTCTTATAAAGTTTATTTTGGTTGTACATTTTTATTAGGAGGCCCATTTTAAACCTCAAAATTCCCCTAATGAATTAGGTGAAATAAAGAAGAAGCGTAAAGTAAGGAATCAAAACTAGATGACAAGTGAAAGAGCTATGTGATGCAAGGTATTAATAGTTAGGTGCAATGAATAGGAAATAAATGCAAAGAAATGAGGAATAAGAAAGCAATGCATGAAGATAAAATCAACATAATTAACCACCTCTGGAAAAACAAAAATGCAAGAAATATGACTAGCAACAAAAATAATCTATCATGCACAACTACTCTAATAAGAAAATGAACTAAAACTAAACCTAAAACATAATCTAATTTAAGAGAAGAGATTGGGATCATGTGAAATATAATTTCCAATGGAGCCATTTGAGTTGATCCCAATCCACAAACACAAAAATATCAATGATTAGAACCAACATGAAACAATGTGTTGATATAGTGATATTCACCTGTGTAACTTACACTAGAGATAGAAGGTATTGCATACGGGAAAAAGAGTTAGCTAGAAAGGAATGATCTAACTAGATTGTAACCCTATCTTGATATAGAAAATGGTAAACATAAACACCTTGGAAGCCTCTAAAAACCATGCATTCATTTATATCAAGCGCATGAGAAATGCGATGCCACTTGGTTGCAGAAGAGTTTACTAGAAAGGACTCTTCTAGCCAATCAACAATTCTATCGTGATAAAGAAAATGATGAGTTTGAATACCCATGAAATCTAAAAAATAATATTGTGAGGAAACCCTAACTTGAACTGGTTCAAGGATCTTTTCAAGATCATGAGGACCTGACATAACAATCAATGAGAGCTAAAGTTCCTCACTGTCTTGCCAATCATATGGACCTTCAAATGGTGAATCATCAAATTTTTATGTCTTAGTAAATATCAACAAATGAATATGGACAAATATCATAAGATATGTCAGTAAATTCATTGTCAATAGCATGAAAACTGATAAAGCCATTGATTTAATTTGATTCTTGATCATTCCCAACACAAGTTTCTTCATTGATTGTTGATGGGGGTGAATATATATTCACCTTCTAAGGATTGGAAATTAGAAGAAATATGGGATGAGTATTCATGGGATTCCTCTTCCAAATGTAAGAGATCATTACCTTGTATCTAATTACAAGCTAGCCCAACAAAATGAGAAAGTAGGGGATTAAAAACGGTTGCTCGAGGAAAACATTCAACAAACAAATTAGGGTACAAGGAATATTGTATTGAGAATGAAAAAAGATGAAATTATTCTCATGAAGAAGCGTCAATCAGATCTGATTCAAAATTAGTATCTTCTCGAGTAAGGAGAAAATCAACATTTGTACTATGGGTTATGAAACCATTTGAGTAGTCAATGTTTTCCAAGATAGGGTGTTGGTCATAGAAAGGAGCTAAAGGTAGGAGAATATTATGAAGAGGTTCAAGGTTAACTAAATCAACATGAATTTCATCAACATGATCATCATAATATGGTTTACTGGTTTCAATTTGAGCTTGACCTGCTTCAATGAGACTAATTACAACAAGACAATTTTGCTTGTTTTCATGTGAAATTTATTCATTAACTAAATTATTAATAACAAAATATTCATTATCAACAAAAGAAATCATTTCATTGCATAATGAAGTTGAAGGAGGATGTGAGATATCATAGGTGACAACATCCTCCTCTGAAGCTTGAGACTTTCCCTGACTCAAATCTAGAAAAGAGACAAAAGTTGGCATAACAAAAGTAGGGATAAAATCTGGTTGATTTGTAACTTTCAGATTACCAAAATCATAGGATGATTGATTATCAAGATTCATTTTAGAGTTAAATTGTTCCATAGAAAGGTAAAACAATCATCGAAAATTTTCTCACAAATAACTCCATCCCACATCTCTTTCTAGAAATTGATAACAAAGATGGAGAAATCTATCAACAAAATC
Organism: Pinus tabuliformis; assembly: GCA_031772625.1. NCBI lineage: Eukaryota > Viridiplantae > Streptophyta > Pinopsida > Pinales > Pinaceae > Pinus > Pinus tabuliformis. The sequence continues at coordinate 1,190,445,336 of CM062816.1, read as the reverse complement.
TTCCAATAATTCATCTAGTTTCATTCTAAGCTCATTGGCCATTTTAAGCAAACTTTGACAATAATACCTATCAAAAGAAAAATGAAGCTCCTTAGGGAATTGTTCGAAAGAATGGGTATAAGCAACTAGTAAGGTTTTGAACCATTCTTTGACATAACTTTCAAGCGTAAAGGTGAAAAGTCTGCAAGAGATATCTTGACAATGCACATCATTAGAAAGAAAATATTGAAGAAAATGAAGTGTATGTTCTAATTAAGATATTTAACCCTTGCCATCAAACTTATTCTACAACAAGAGATCAACTATCTCTATGGGGATTGACATATTTAGTCTTTTAGAAAAATAACCTGGAATAAATATTTGGGAAGGATCCATTTAATATCAAAATTTAAAACAAGACTCCACAAGGTCACCTTGTCAACTTCCCTCCTTCTAGTGCCAAATATTTGTATAGGGTAAAATGTACCGCCAATAGTAAATGGGTCTCCCCAGTGTGAGGTCTAATTGGGACTTCATACCGAGGAGACCCCTTACTATTGGCGAGACATTTTTCCCGATCAACACAACCCACAAGTAAAACAAATAAAATATCTATGCTACATCTATAGTCATAATGATCCCTGCTAAAGAGGCATCCCTTCCTCCTTAACAAAGTGTTGGAGAAAAAATCACAGCCTACAACTTAACATAATGAATCATAAATCAAGCCACAAACTTCATAAGTAATTCACTAATTTAGGACAAAAGATACATATGCACAATTTTTGAGAAAAAATAATGCCATCCCCCCTTTCAGGGCAAAGGGGTCCTCTTTGAAAGCCCCCTCTTCACATCTAATTTAGGTAAGAAATCAAATATGAACAATATTGATAATATTTCAATTCTCAAGCTATTCAATAAGGTCTTTTTGATAATTGATAATGACAAATCATATACAAATAAATTGTATGCCACAATTTGCTGCCTTAATTAGGAACAAATAAAATATTATAAATAGTAACCACCATGTTTAGATTCTTTCAAGGAAATTTGAATCCTTGCTATCACCATAGACCTTGTTAACCAACACTTTTTGTTGAGTAACAACACACATAGTGACAACCTTAAATAACAATGAGACTTTTGGGAGTAAGAACACAAAATAGTAATAAGACCTATGTGTATCGGAGGAATAACATACAGGAGTAACAAAGTTGTAAAATTTTGGAGTATTAGCATGGTGAAGTAATAATATCTTGGGTCAGTAGGTTCATCTTGTAGACATTTTTCTTAGTATAACAATGTTAGTAAAACACCCAAAAATAAGTATTCCCCTATTAAATGAAAGCAAAAACTTTAATGGATTAGAATGATAACCCGAGTCAAAATATATGATAATAATAGATGAAATGGATGTGACTATTAAGGACAAAATAGATAAAAGGGTCGGGGAAAAGGTGGTAAAATGATCCCAATTCTTGAACCCAACATCACCCCCCAACTGAAACAATAACATGTCCTGATGCTATCATATGATCAATTGTATTCCTCTCTAGAATAAGAGTGTTCTATGAAGTTGTAGGCATCTTTTGGATAATTCACAATAACCCTAAAGCCATTAGAAGTGATTAACTCCAACTGGAAAAAATTTGCATGTTTGGGCTTAAGTTGGTAGTAGTGCTGATACTTCACCAAAGGAAGCCATATTAAAGGAAATTAGAACTTAGAATCAATCCAACCACAATCCAACTAGGTCCACACCACTTGATGTAATTAACATATATAGTTACCATTGAGAGAGTGTGGATGACGTTTGAATAATAGTACAGGTCCATTTTGTTTAACTTGTTCTCAAAGGCCTCCCACCTAAACTTGTTGTATTATAATGAATCCCATTTTTTTTGGTTAATACATATAGAACAAAGGTCTAGGACTAATTGTTAAACAATATTCAAAGTAGTAGTTCGCTTTATTGATCTAAGAAAACTATTATAGTTATGTACCATTACAACAACAAGATTTGATTCTCCTCTAATCCATAACATCTTTGTTTCTTGGTTAGATATTATAGTGTTTTGGGCGAGTTTCCATTGTAACTGGTTATTAATGAAAGAGGCAAAGCCCCTTAATTGAGTATTTCCAACACATTTAAAGAGGTTAAACTTCTTCTCTCCAAGCCAAATAAATTGATGCATGTATAATTCAAAAAATGAATGTTGCTTCGAGAAAATGTTTCTAAAGAGTGGTGGTAGGAGTGAAATCATAGTGTCTATCCTCCTTTAGTCTTTCCATATAGAAGAGAATATAATACTCCTAAAGGAACAAGGGAGAAGTAGGGGAAGGTCCCCTGCAACTTAGAAATTCTTGTGCTAGATTATACCTTTGTCCCTTCTCTAGCTCCACTTTCTAAATTTCATCCTTGAGCTCCTTTAAATTCTTTTTCTCCTTTTTGACTATAAAATGTGAGCTCTTCTTCCCAAGTCTCCTTGAGATCATGATTGATTTTCTTATGTTGGATAAAAGACATTACATGTAACTTTAATGATAAAGTTATCTTCTTCCATTCATACCTTTCAACAACCAAAACATCAATATTAGAGTTAACATCTTGGGATTTTAACTTAAGTAGTGGTAACTTCATTAGAAAGTTATTGTGGATCAAATTGAATATCTTTCTTTCCTCCTACAGGTTGGACTGCCTCGGTTGCTGGTTATTGTGTAACAATAATATTTTTGGTAGGTTCTTATATGTTAGCTTGGGTATATGATTCTCCTACTACAGGCTAAACTACCTCAGCTAGTTCTTATATGACATCAGCATCATCGACAAGTTTTTGTGTTTTAGCCAGGATCTAATGTTTCACAAGTTGGATTACCTTAGTTGTTGTTACTTCAATAACAAAAACCTCGTTAGTAGGTTCTTGTGTATCAACATCTATTATTTCCATTCCTTCTTCATTATTTTTCCCTTAACCTCCATAATTCCAATGGTTACCTCTACAACTAGGATCTCTACTATGTCCTAATCATCTAGTTGCACCTCAATAGAGACAAGCTCTAACATTTTTGTACTTCCCTTTAGATACCCTACCTCAATAAGGATTTTTCCGCAAGCTGAACATAATTTTTTGTCAAGCTCCTTAGTTTTTTACTTTTGAGTCTTGGAAGAGGAGGATGATGTTCCAATTATTTGGGTTACCTTGGCTAAAGGCCCTAATCCTATGGGTTCCTCATTTTGGAGTTTCTTCCTTAGGGTTTTAAGTTTCTTCTTAAGTCTAGAGTTTTCTTCTTTTAAATGAGCATTTTGTTTGGAAAAATAATCATTCTTGGGATTGTCTGGCAATGAGATGTCAACCTTCTTCTTTTTATGCTTCCTTTTCTCAGTGAGAATACACTTCTCAAGTTCCTTGGTAGTGATTGAAACTTTAGAAGGTAGAGTTGTTATTACTTTTGCATAAAACCTAGTCCTTCTTCTCAAAAGATGACTACCCATAGGCTATTTTGACAATGATTGTTACCATTTATCCATTGAGGTGGCTCTTTGTTAATGGGAAAGCTTCAATTTTTAGGTTTTTGAGACTACTTACTAGTCACTTCAACATGTGTATAACCATGATGGCCCTCAATCTACGCACCACCTTTTCCACTCAGCTCTAGCTTCTTCATCTCATCATCCCTTGCTAGAAATTTTTATTTTGGGATAATTCCTTCATCTATTCCCCTTTATTCTTCATTTCCCAATTCTTCCGTAACACTCTTCTATGTTGGACCTAAAACACGTGTTACAAAATAAAACCAAACTTTACCTTTCTATTTTATTGTGTGAACAAACATGATCTTGATCAACTCATGCCTTGCTACACATATGTCTGCACACTTGGTGTTGTAGCATTTTTTGATTTTGGTAAGTTAGTATCAATTAGTTAAAAAATGAAAATATATTTCAAAAACTGTTAAGTTAGGATATGGAAAAAAAGAATATTAAATAAAAAATGTTAGGGATATTTTATGAATAAGTCCATATCAAATAAAATGTTAGAATAGATGCCCTAAAAAATGAAGGGAAAAATAAAATGTTAGGTTAGAAAGAAAAGAAAAAAATAATCTCTGAAAGTGCTGCAAATCCAAATGCCACACCTAGTTCATCTAATCCAATTGTATAGTTTAATCATGATTGGATTTAATCTAAATTTTTGTCAATAGGTAGCAATAGGTAGCAACTAAAATTGGCTCAACAGTTTAATCTAAGCCAATGGAGGAAATAAGAGATAGAGGTATATTAGTCATTAAAAGGAAAGACTGAGTTGCTAGTCTAAATGAACTCGGATGAATAAATGAAAATATTAGGAGTATAAAGGGTAGTTAGACATATGATAAATAATTGGAGCATGCAAGGATTTTATCCTAAGTTGTAACATTGGATAATTTTACATGCGATGTTGCATTTTTAATTAACTATGGATTCTAAGTACCAATGTATTTTGTGATACCATAACACCAAACTGTCACTTCCGTCGAAATCATGACCCCACCATCACTTCCACCTCACATGTTAAATCCCTTCAACCTTACCTTTCATCCTGCATGCTCCCCCGATATCTGATGGCCCACATCCCTCCTTGGCCCTCATAGGTCGTCCGAACTTTATTGGCAAGGGGGGGGGGGGGGGGGGGGTCCGAAGTGAGAAGTTTCCAAAAACACCAACTTAAACCACCTTAACCTCATTTTAGTCTTTCGGGACTTAAAATCCTAAAATGACTTACCACCTCAAGCTACTCCTGAATGTGGTTTACATGCCACTGTTTATCGCTGCTCCATGTCACCATCCACATCTACTCCACATCACTTCTTCCATCCAATCAACTGTTGCCTATCCATTGTTCATTCAATTCACCATCTCCCATGAATTTATGTCCCAAAGACCCGTTAATTAATCCTGTTGGATAATTAATGCATATTTAACCATTCATTCAACAGCTCCACTCTGAATTTTCCATTAAAAGCCCTGTTCCTCCATGAAAACGGTTACACAATTCATTTCTGTAACTAAATTGATCATTCAATATTTCCTCCTTATAGCTCAAAGATGATCTAACACTTAAGCAGCTATTCTGTCATGTTCAGAGCAAAGCCAACATCCAGGTCCACTTGTCTCTTTCTCAGTCATACTGTTTTTATTATAAGTACCCTGTTTCAAACCAATTTTTCTATTTCCATCATTTTTAGTCTACAAAAACATTTCATAAAATTCCTCCTAAGGGAAAAGAAGTTGCAAAAATCCCAAATCATCTTGTACATCCATAGGTTGACTTCCACCATACCCCCCTGGTTGACATGGATTGTAAAATCATTGAGACTTCTTCTCAATTTGATTTATATGAAATTTACTGTTGGATGGAAGATTAATAAATTGATTAGACTGATGAAATAGGACTTTGAGACTCCCTCCTTCCCCACTAAATTTTCCCTTGGATACATAGAGCACTTGAATTTGTCAGGAAATGCCATGAATCCTATGATCCCAGCCAAAGAGCAATCATTTCACCCACAGGAAAAATCATCTGTTTAATCAATGCTAAGTCCATTGAAAAGATGTTGTAGGCCCCTACTATTACACCAACCCATCCTTTTTCCCATGAAATCCTGATAGAAGCCTATCAGAAACTAGATTTTAGTAAAAGATCCCAGACTCTTGAACTTTTCCTATCCATTGATAGTCCTTTGCCGAAAACAAACCCTCCTTATGACTCATCCATGTTCCCTAATAGAACCAAGAAAATCACCACTATTTTTTCCTATCTACCTGGTTATAACTCTGATCAATATGTTAATGATGCCATCCTAGGTTTCTTATCTATCTTTTATGTTGATTCAAAACCCACTGTTATTTATAATTTCAACCAATTCCTAGCTGAAGCCATACATGAGCAATTTGTCTAGTTTAACACTGAAGAAGGATTCAAGTATGCTTCAGTACTTATATACGATTTCATATATTTTTAGTGAGACAAATTTCCATTTACCTTACAGAAGCTAGATGAGGAAGGAAACCAACAATCAGTGATCTTTTGGACTACAATGGGAATGAAGGAGAAATAAGAGTTTACCTATAAATAGTTCATAGAATTATTTCTTCATCTAGCTATCAGTCTTATGAGTAGCACTCCGATACCAAGAATTAGTGATGAGATTGCCAAAGTATTGCAGCTGATTGACCAAGCCACAATAGGAGACTGGTATCTTTACCAAAACTACAGAGGAATCAGGGTTTATGGTTGTGCGCTTCCACCCTACAAACTTCCCAAGTACCTCCCCATCAAAATCTTTGCACTGGAATATATTAGGCAAAGGTTAAATGCAGATGAAGTACACTTTGTGGCAGCAAAGAAGAAATCTCAATTCAAGGTCAAAGCTCAGGTTGGTCCATTCATTTGCAATACCAGAGTAGTAGGAGAAGAAGCAGAGAGGTTACTAAAGGAAATTCAAGTTGGAGAAAGTCTCCTCATTAGCAAAGGACACAAAGATCAAATCCTTATAAGATCTGGTGCTCAAGATGGGATATGATCCCTCCAACATAAATGTTGTAGAAGAACTTGTGAAGAAGAAAAATGTTGAGCTTTCAACATTAAGGAAATAGCTCAAATTGCCAGCTTCTGAGGACCCAATGACTAGAGATATTAAAGAAACTGAAACTCAGAAGTCTGACATGATGAAGTTCATCATGGAATAGAATCTGCAGATAAAACAGATGGAAGAATAGATGGAGAAATTGGTCAAGGAGAAAGAGGAAGCTGTCAAAAGAGCTCAAACTCCAATCGATATAGTACCCCTTGTAGCAGTCCCTGTAACCAGGGTTTCTACTTCAGCCACAACATCAACTACAGGTGAAATAGAAGGAGATGAACAACTTGCTGAAGCTGTTCAAAACCTGTGTATTTAGACAGGAGAAATCAAGAAGTTGTAGAATGAAGTCAAGGAGTTACAACATATGAAAACGGTTGCAGACACTTCACATGCAGCTGAGTTGCATAGAGAAAAACTTCAGATTGGAACCTTGTAGAGGGAACTTAAAGAATATTACATTGGCAAGAGAAATTATGTGGGAAGAAACTATTGAAGAAATTAAGGATATCTAGCCCTATATCAAGATAGTATTTGATCAAAAAGATCTCTTAGAGAAAGCTCAGGAAGCTGTTGAAACTATTTCTAAACAACTTGAGGATATGCCAGAAATTGCTTCTGATATAATCAAGTTCCTCAATTCTAAAGAAAACTATGAGCTTGAAGAATTAGGGATAAATGACAGGACAACAACTATTCTAGAAGTAAAGAAGATAATCACCAAGAAGAACCTAATCCTTCAGTTGGAAGAAAAGTGCAGTAGTGTGAATACAATAGTTCAACGATTTTCAGTAGGATTGAACCCTTGACCAACAAGGGTTTTCCCTCTATGCTTGTAATTAACGAAAAATTAATGCCTATTGAGGATCATGTTCGAAAGTTTACATAGGTAGGCACCAATGGAGCTTTAGTGTCATAAATAAGAGGTGCAGTAACACCAAGAGTGGTGTTAAATGCACTCAAGGACACCTTCTTCATTTTAGATGAGACTAGGCATATATTTCCAGTCAAACCCACTTTCATGAAGTATATAGAGATGGATGAAATTTACAGAAGGGTAACCAAAATATCTATCCCAGATAAGACGCAGTGGGAAGTATTAACTGACTCACTAGACTAGAGGGTGATCAAACAACATTCAGCCTTTATAGGAACAATCATCACAAGTTCAACAATTTTCAATTTTTTCAGTAACAGTTGTCAAATAGATCAACACCAAAATAGTGCCAGATCGACTAGTAGTTTATATTCATGATTTTGTAATTATCTATTTTTGTAAAATAGTTTAAGATATTTTCTCAGTTCTCATATTGTATAAATAACTCTCTTTCACGAGTTATTAAGGGTTGCAACCTTGAAGAAGCATTTCAAGCATTGAATGTACTAGACTATTCTGAATCATTAATACAAAATCAATTGGATTTTGAATTCTGATTCACACAATTTTGTTTTTCTGTAAGTTTTGCTAGTTTTATTTCACAGTGTTTTCTTCATGTTCTTATGTTTTACAAAGATAACCAGGTAGGAGTAATTGTATCTCAATTATTCTTATAAGCTTATGATGTGATCATCTATAAAGAGAATGAATTATATAAACCGTTTATTTTATTAAATCCCTCTAAATCATAATATCATCAGCATCTGTTGTAAGCTTAAGCATATTTTGTTAAACATTCTGAACATTGTTTAAAGGTCTTCTTACTTATGATTATTTAATCTTCAATTTGAAGATTGTTATAGTTATACCACCTCTCTATTTCTGCTCACCACCATGCAAGCTATATCACTGTGTGAATTTTAATAGCAACCCTCTGTTTAGATATTAATATTATTCAAAAGGTTAGACATCACTATTTTAAATTTGTTTCCTACATTGGTCCTCCAAATTAAAACAAAACCCTCAAAAGAATTATCTTAGATTCCCTGGCATGATAGCTAATCATTTTCATCATAGAGATATAACACTTGGACTATGAGATGACTGTGGCCATGTGTTTCAAAGACTCGAACAAGAAATAAGTGATATTAAGTAGTTTCCCATGGTGAAGTTGTGTCAACAACATAAAATGTTAATTAAATACCACCCCAAACCTTCATCCATAGGTAATATACTTCTGCAAAAAATAGGAAACATGTCTCCTTGAGGGAGGCAATGAATTCCTCTCTATCCCTTTTCCTTTATTCCTCACCTTCTTGTCTCCTCTCAAGAAATTTTATTTTTCCATCTAGATGGATGCCTTCCTACTAAACCAATCCATTCCTATTTGTGGCAATCCCATAACTCTGGTAGTTACCTCTTCTATAACTACAATTTTCACCCCTCAAATTGGTTAGCTCTGTCTAATGAGATTCCAAGTGAATTAGATAGAAATGGTGCCATCAAAACCCTGTGACCTTCTAAAATAAAACAACCACCCCACATCCTAAAAAATATAGTAAAATTTTGGGCGGCTGCACAACAATTTAATTGACTCTGGTTCATGGAAGATGATATCTCCTCCCATGACTAAGTGTTTGATGAGAGTGTTGTTACTATTCTAGTAGGAGCAACATGAAATCATAGTGAGGAAAGAATGTTGAGCTCAAAAAATTGGAAGGTTCATTATTTCAATGCGCATGCCTTAAATGGTGGTGATGATGGAATAAATGGAAAGATTTTTTTAGATCATGATGAGGCAAGAGATGGTGTGACATGTCAGCATGGAAGAAAATGGTAGTAAATGGTGAAATGAAAATGGATAGAAGGTCATAAAAAAAATATCAAAAACTAATGTGGCACACCAAGTCATGATGTATGATGTGGTACTTGGTGTCATAGTATGTTCAATGCCATGATATAACCCCCCTTATTAAAGTGGAGTCCATCTTCACCGAACGTGGCAAGGGGTTAATGGGTTTATCTGATTTAAATTCAAACCATAGTTATGCAAGAAAATAAGAAAGAGCATGCTTATTGGGTGCTTACATTAGTGTAGCTTGTGGTAGGTATGATGTGGTAAGTAGTTGATGTGACTATGATAGGACTAGATGAGATATAGTTCTCACAAATTTCGTTGTGAAAGGAATGGAAAAAAAATGTTGGTAGTCCCCTCTAGTGAAGAATGATAGAATTCAACACACATTTATAATAGTGATAGTGGCAGCAGTGACAACAATCATTCTAATGGAAACTAGAGTAATGACATTCAGTGGATCAAAGACTAATGTAACAAAAACTATAGTAAAAACAATTGGTGTAACATCAACCATAATAACGACCACTAGAGTAACAACATTGTACGACCTCTAAAGGCTTGAATATAAAGATGTTACGATTAAAAATTCATTGCAACTCTTAGAATAAATAAAGTATAATGTAGAAAATAAAAATTATCAACTTCCAACAAGATGATTTTTAGTTGACACTTGTCTAACCATACCCCAAAGGGGTTTTCACCATTATATTATATATGTATGTGTGTATATATATGTATGTGTGTATATATGTATATGTATATATATATATATATATATATATATATATATATATATATATATATATTCTTTTTAAAACATAAAACATAAAATAGATTATGTGGTTGTCGGCATAGGGAGATGCCCATCTTCTCCAACAATTTCAAGACTTGAACCTGAAACAATTTGAGAAAATGAATCCTTAGAAAGTTGTTTATAATACAAACAAAGATAGTTTCCATTGGAAATAAAATAGGTATGCAATCTATATATGGTTGTAATCTTAACAATCACATTGTAAAAAAATATTTCCACTTCACAAGGACCTAGTCACCTGCTACAAAGCTTCCGTTGATGTCCTTAAATATGGAATCATATAATAATTCAAAATCGCCCTTTTGAAATGCCTTATTTTTAATAAATTTATCATGCCACTTGGTGAATTTTTGTTGAATAATGGTAGTGTGTTGTATGATAGTTAAGGACATTTCATCTAGCTCATTTAGCTGATCCAAACAGTCTTATTGTGTTGCAGTTAGATCCAAATTTACTTCTAAATTAGTCTTGGGTCCCTTGATCTCGAACTCGATAGGAAATATGGGGTTCTTACTATACATAAGCTCATAAGGGGAGAAACTTGTGGTGTTCCCCCATATAGTTCTATATTCTCAAAGTTATTCTAGAAGTTGCTCGAGCCAATCTCGTCAATGACTAGCCATAGTCTTGGTAAGGACAACTTCAATAACTTTGTTAGTGCTCTCCATTTTTCCATTAGTTTGTTGGTGGTAAGGTGAATTTATCCTATGGTGGATGTCATACTTCTTGGTAATATGTTCAATAAACTAAGAAGTCAAATGTGGCCCTCCATCTATAACTATCTCTCTCAGCATTCCAAAATGAAAAAATAGGTGTTAATACTAAAAGTCTGAAACAACTTGTTCTATGGCTCTGGTGAGTCTTTGGCTTCGACGCACTTAGTAACACAACTTGTACAAACCAAAATGTAGGATTTCTGACAAGGTGGGGGATTAATTGGCCCCACAAAATCAAGAGTCTACTTCTCAAAGGGCTTGATAACTAGTTGCGCTTGCAATGGAATTTTATCCAATTGGATGGGTTGGCCAATATGTTGGCAATTGTCACACCCTTGTACATACTTGTTTACATCATGGAACAATGCATACCAAAAATAGCCCATATGAAGTAATTTATATCCTATTCTTTTATCAACAAAGTGTCTGCCATAAGGGTCATCATGACAATCTTCTAAAATTTCGGGGAATTCATCTTCCCTTACATAGGCCAAATCTCATGATTTGGATAGTGAAAAAGTGATAACCTTATACCCAAGAATATTGGGCACTTTAGTGAATAATATTCCATGTTTCCCTAGGAGAGAGGTGGTGTGGAGCTTTCCAACAACAATATAGTTAGAAATATTTTCATACCACATTGAGTGAGTAGATATTTCAAAGAGATGATTGTCTAGAAAAGAGTCCTCAACATGCAAACTGTCATTATTTTTGGTAAGCCTAGAAAGGAATTCCACAACGACATTATGCTTTTCAGGTTTTTCCATAATAGTGATATCAAAATATTGTAACAAATGAAACCACCTAGTAACTCTACTATTGGTAACGGGTTTAGCCATTAAAAATTTGATGGCATAGTGGTCAGTATGTATAAAAATTTGATAGCCTATAATATAATTGTTGAAAAATGTGCAATAAGAAATGTTAAATTTAGAATGTGCTACAAATAGACCTACTAAAAATAGCATGTCTAAACATAGCAATTTGGCCAGTGAGGTCATTGGCCACATTGGGTGAGTGGTGAAACTGCTAAAAATAGAAAGTTCTAAAAATACAATTTCTGGGTCCCTTCCTATTTATAGCAGTCCCTAGTCTATCTATAGGAAGTAAAATTAATTTTGGTCTTAACAACAGTTGGAAATATTAATTAATTAATTCAGTTGAGTTAATTAGTTAAGGAAATTCGAATTTGAAGTCTTTGTGAGCATGCACATGAGTTGTCCCACTGATTGAGGAATTTATCCTTAATTTCCTCCACTGATTGAGGGAATAAGTATGAGTTCTATAATGAGAGAATCAGTTAAATTAGTTCTAACTAGTCAAGTCCAGTTAGATTATTTTAACAAGTTGTTAAAATAATAAAATATAGTTTGTTAATGCTTGCATGCATGTGATAACTATTATTTTAGATAAATGAGGATTCACTCATGGATAATTGTTGCATGTTAGTTCTGTCAGAGACCTAGTTGAGATTAGATGTGGGACAATGTACTATCAGATGCTTGACTATTGCTGGTAAGTAGTTTTTGCATGGTTGAGGAACTAGTATCCTCAAGGATTGCGTATTTGGACCATTGTTTGACTTGGTATGTTTGGAATTAATTGCATATGCTTTTGCTATTATTTCCTAAGCAAACTGTGCAAGGAAATAGGGATTGGACCATAGGTAAAGCCTTTGTATACAGGGCTTGGTTGGTTCATGAGATATCTCTTCATATCTTCATAGTTCATTAAGAACTGAATAGCTTTAGAGCTAATTCTTTTTGTATTGTGAAGAGGATTTCCACTTGATTGATAATACATGGTTAGGGTTTTATGCTGGTGCTTTCCCCTATATATACCTTGTGTTATGTGTGACTATTTCTCTTGATCAGTTATGTATGTTTCTACTTGATGTTTCTCATGAATTCGATTATGCTTCCGCTTAATGTTTTTTAGAAGTAGAACAAGTATTATGCTTTAGGACATTGCATATATCAGTTTGTTCTGCAGGTGAAATTTCTACAATAATGTTGGAATTTATTGATAACATGCACAACAACAAGGAACTCTTTTTCAGTTACTGTATATTTTAGCTTAGTGGGATTCAAATTATGTCTAATGTAATAGATGGCATATAGCCTTTGTTCCTCTTATTGTTCCAATACATCCCCAATAGCAACGTTGGAGGCATTTGTAAGGAGATGGAATGAAAAGGTCCACTTAGGTCCTCGCAAGATAGGAGCTTCAAACAAGAAATTTTTTAGACCTATAAAGGAATTTTGACATTTGTTAGTTTATATAAATTCCTTGTCTTTTGAGAGTATCAAAATTATAAAGGATATGTAAGTTTAGAAATATTAAATCAATGGTAATAACTTTCATGCCATCAAAAGATACATACCTCTTTGTGTGTCTTTGGAGGGGGAAATTTTAAGATTACTTCAATTTTTTCTAGATCAACTTGTATCCCTACAAATGAAAGATAATGACCAAGTACAACTTCTTCATTCACCATCATTTGGGATTTATCCATGCTTAAAGGTAGATGAGCTTGCTTGAAACTTTTCAACACTTTCTTGAGACTAGCTAAAGCTATGTCAAATATGTTTCCATATGGTGAAAGTTCATCCATATAAATACCAACAGATTCGTTAACCAAATCTTAGAAAATATTCCCAATATAGATCGCTGGAAAGTGGTAGGTGATTTACAAAATCCAAATGGAAGGGATCAATATGCAAACATATGCTAACAATAAGTAAAGGTAGTTTTATCCTAGTCCCCAGGAGTGATTTGGATTTGGTTGTACCCACTAAATCCATCAGGGAACAAGAATAATTTATTGCCTGACAAAGTGTTGAGAACCTCGTCAATGAAAGGTAAGGGAATTGGTACCTTTGTGTGGCTTTATTTAGATATTTATAATCAATATACACTCTCCATTTGTAGTTATTTTTAGGTACAATTACTAATTCGGATCATTGAATTTTCTACAATATGTACAATAGAAACCAATTATTTTTCTTCCTCTTAGTCCCATTATTATATTTAATCCTGATCCCCCTCTCATGCCTTAGACAACTCTAAGTATTTTCCTAAGGTTGCCTCCCAAGGATCTAGGTTGGGGGTTACCTCTGATTCTCATGTCAAGCCTACAGGATGGGGTTGCAAGTCAACGATTTCAAAGGAAAAGCAACAGGAAAAATCTAAGATTAAATATGGAAAGCCTTGATCCGTTGTTGGGGATTTTAGAGCATCGACCCTTGGGAAGGGGATCAAATGAAGGTTCTTGCTCTAAATTGTAGGGGCCTTGACAACCCCCTCAAATAGTTGGCTATTAAATGACTTGTGGAATTATACTATCCCCCAAAATTTATTTTATTATAAGAAATTATGATGGAAGGTGATAAACTCTCGAGCCTGATGCATTCCCTCCTCCCTGGTTGGTATTTTTTTCCCTTCATGTGGCAGGGCGATCTGGGGGTTTATTTTCTAGATGGAACACCCATTTCTATAACCTCTCCTATACATTTCTATCATAGGAGGCCTTGTTTTGGATCTATGGTCTTTGGACTTAGCAAAATCACTAAGGATGATCAACATCTACGGGCCTTATCTTAACAGGGAGCCTTTTTGGGATGCAAATTTCAAAAATCCCCATCTTCAACACTCCTTTCTCATTATAGGAGGGGATTTAAGTTTTTCCTTGGGTGCTTCAAATACTCGAGGCCCTATTCGAGGCTAGATCCTCTCCTCGATTACTTTTTGGACAATTTAGATTTTGTGGGCCTTTATGACACCCAACCTGCTAAGTTAATGCCCACTTGGAGAAATAAGAGGAATGGGCCAAACATAGTGGAAAAATGATTAGATCACTTTCTTTTGTTAGAGGATATTTTGGATTTAAATATAATTATTATGCAATGAGTTGATTCATTGGGTTATTTTGATCACAATACCATTCTTCTTTAATTTTCTATGATGACGAAGAAGCCCTTGTGTCACTTCAAATTAAACCCTCATTGGTTGGAAGAGCCTTCCTTTGTTCAAGCTATCAAAAATGTTTGGAGACATTTTGACCCCACTTCTATTTCCTCCCCTTCCCTTTAGTTCAAGGAAAACCTAAAAAGGGAAAAATATACAACTTTGACCTAGGAAAGGAGAAAAATGAAAAGGATTCCAAGTTTCTCTCCAAGGTTGAAGCACATCTCAAATTCCTTTTCAACAAAGAATCTCTTTTACAGCCCCTAGAGGATATTGGGAGTCAAATTGTGCATTGGGAAAACAAAAGAAGATTGATTTTGTTGGATAGAGAAAAGGAATGGAGACTCAATATTTGTGCCCTATAGCTTCAGGATGATAATGAGAATACAATTTTTCCATCATTTTGCAAATCACATAAAATCTCTCAACATGGTTTGGTCTATCAACCACTAAAATGATTCTCCTACTACATCTCACAAAGATATTACATAGGAAGGAATTACATATTTAAAAAACCTTTTTAGGGAAGAAAGACATGCAATTATTGCCCAAATTATTCAAGTTGACAATCTCTTCCCAACATCCTTGGAAGAGGAGGAAAATGTTTCTCTCATGGTTGATATATACAGACATGAGCTTGAAGCCATTCTTCATAGTTTTCAAAAAGGAAAGAGCCAGGGGCCTGATGGATTTCCTGTAGAATCATTTATTGGGAGTTTTTGTTTTTGGAGAGGACCTATTGCAAGTCATAAATTATTCAAAAAAGTGAGGACAAACATTGGAATATTTCAAATCCATATTGAAGTTGGAAAATCCATCCTCTTTTGATAATTTTAGATCTATTTCCCTATGTAATACCATATACAAAATCATATCCAAAATCATTGCAATTCATTCAAAGGACACCCTCTTTGAGAAAATTTCAAGGAAGCAATTTTGATTTTTGAAGAACCATCAATTTCATGAAGCTATTGGAATAGCCTAGGAAGGTCTACATAGTATTCGCACCCTTTATCAAAAGGATGGAGTTATAAAGGTTGACCTTTCCAAGGCTTTTAACCATTTTTGTTGGATCTATCTTTGTCTTCTTCGCAAAAATTTGGGTTTCAGACAAATTTTGTTTGATGGTTCATGGGTTGCATCAGTACCTCTTCCTTTGCTATCTTAATAAATGGAGTTGCCTCATCATTTTTCTACTCTAGCAAAGGACTTCTCTTTTCCTGATTTAAGACCTTCGTCCACAACAAGGTCCTTGGTGGGGAAACGATGTTTGGGAAATAAAATGTCAACCAAAATCCCACCTTTGCATGTGGTCTCTTCTTAGGAACAAAGTTCCGACTTAGAACAACCTCCAGAAAAGGGAATTTAATGGGTTGGGTCATTTCCCTCTCTATCTCACTGAGATGGTATCCATACAACAATTTTTTTGGCTTTCTCCTTTTCCAACTAGGTTTGGGATGAAGTTCAAAGATTAGCAGGACATAATTTGGCCTGGGAAGGAACATTTATTGAAAATTTCTTATCAAATTGGTTTGATAGCCATGTACCCAAGCATCTTATTCCCACTCCTTTTATTATTGCATGGGGTATATGGCTTGAAAGGAATCAATCTATTTCTAAGAACAAAACCCATGTTTTCATAAAGGTGGCTTCATAGGTTATGACAATCTCAAACTCTGTAAAGTCCTCGTCTCCTTGACCTCCCCTTCAGAAAAAAAAAAAGGATAGTCTGATTAGAAAATACTTTCCTTGGGATTTTTTTGATGGGGTAGCTCAAGGACACCCATTCGTAGGGGGGGCTAGGGGAGTTCATCATCTTTCATATTCCCACTGTTTATTTTTCTTAGGTCATGTGGGGTCGGCTACAAACAACTGTGCTAAAATATCTACACTAAAACTTCTTCTCACACTGGAAATCAGTAAAAATATTAGAAATATAAATGTTTATGGTGATTCTCAGTTGGCAATCAACTAGGTGGCTGGCTCCTTTAGATTGAAAAAATACTCTTTGTAACCCATTTTTCAACAAATATTATATCTCAAACAAAAATTCTCTGGCATATCTTTTGAACACATTTATAAGCCCATAAACATGGATGCTCACAAACTATCAAAGCTTGGACTAGGCTTGGCCCTCTTTTAGGTGCAGTGGTATGAAATAGTTGATGGGAAACACCACACAAATATCTTTGACATTCAAGCCTAATGTTGGGATTTTTTCTTTATTTTTTGGATCCTCTTGTATTTTACCTGAATATTTTATGCTCAGGATCTATGGTTGTATTGTTGATATTATGTATTTAAATAACTCTTTATTAATATTTTTGGACTCTCTTTCAGGCCCTATATAGAGTTTGTTTTTGGCTTGTTTAAAGCCATTTATGAATGGCGTCAACATCTGCATATGCAATTTTGTATATCAATAAAATTACTAGTTTTTTTTCTTAAGAAAAAAAAATAAATTTTTTGATCTGATAATTACTACTTAATGATATTTAAACAATTTATCTCATGCCACTAATATCATTGAGAAATTATACAAAAGACATATCAACAGTAAATGTAGCTGAAACAATAAGATCATAAAGAGACACCCACGCATAAATATAGACAACAATTTTACCCTGGGAAACCCAAACTTGGGAGAAAACCAACAACGTTTTTTGTAGGAGATTTTTTCCTGAACAAGGTTTACAATTCCAAATTTTCGAGGAATATGTGCCAAAATCTAAGTCCAAATACCAATCAAACCTAGTCAATTTATAGCAAGTTAACAGTCGTAAAATAATCAAATTTCAGTCTACATTCAAGCTTAGTCCTGTAGTCAATGACTTGCAATCAACTCGACATGTGGTTAGTTCCATACTGCAATTAATTATGGCCAACGATCAAACTCAAAAAACTATAACTTGGTCAAATTTAAGTCAATTCAACCTCTTTTTGTTCACAGATGCAACTACTATAAAAGAGAGAGGATGTGATGATGAATGATCAAAGTGATGTGTCACATCATGTATATATACAATTCGAATGGGTTAAATTTTGACCAAGGGACACACCCTTTCATGGTGGGGATGAAATTTCTTTTTTGAGCCTACATGATGCCCAAAAACTAAAATTTTAATTTTAATTTTCACAATTATTCTAGGCTAACTTAGGTGACCTCTTGACATGCAGGAATACCTCTTGATTCTACACAAAATTCAACAATCCTTCTTATCAAGGGAGGTATTCTCCTTGGATGCAACAAAGTTTCCTTTAGCTGAAATTTGTCCATCATAGAAAAAATGTATGAAATTTCTATGTTGATGCAAGTCTATAAATCACTCCATCCTGAAGTAGGCAATGGAGTATCTCGGGCCATTTACCCTTGGAAAAATTAGCATGGCCCAACCAAATTACTTTATGGCTCCTTAGGTAAATGTATTAATCTCCTCTATTTAAATCAACATGAGCCAAACAAAGTCAATCATGGCTTCTCAAGAGAGGCTCTTACCCTCAACCATTCACCCTTGGTCAAATGGACCAATAAAGGTCTTTTATGGCTTCTCAAGTGAATTTTATCTATCTCCTCTAGTCAAATCAACATGACCTAGCCAAGTTCTTCTGGAATTGTAGGAGACAGTTTTTCCAATCTGTAATTTCCCTAGGCTATTAACCCTTGGTCAAATTAGCGTGACCCATCCAAATCAACATGGCTACTCAAGTAAATGTATCCATCTCCCCTAGAAAAATCAGTATGACCCAACCAAATTAGCATGGGTTCTTAGGAGATGGTATACCTGATCCTACAAATACATCAACACTCCTTCTCAATGAGGGATACATTCTGCTTCATGCCAAGCTAGTCTCTGAAGTATACAAACTTTTCTCTAGACAGAGGCTTGGAGAGAATGGCAAAAATATACTCATCCATGGATATTTACGTGAGATTCACTTCTCTTTTCTGTAGCATGTCTTGGATGAAGTGATATTTTATCTCCACATGATCAAATCTCCCTGCAAGGAGCTTCCAAAGCTACACTACTCCTTGACTTACGACACTGGCTACTATATACTGTAATTCTACTGTATTCAGTGCGACATAAGTTTGTCTCCTGCTAAACTAGGATATCATAGCTGATCCCAACCTAAAGCAACACTCATGAGGGGCCCTTTTTGTCCTCTACACTCCTTGCTCAATCTAAATTTGTATATCCCTGCAACCTCTCTGCATCACCTAAGATATATCTCAATCCATATTTAATTGTACCATGCAAGTACCTCAATACATGCTTTATAGCAACCCAATGCATCTTCCTTGGCTTTAATATATACTGGCTTAGGGTGTTCAATGCAAAGAAAATATTCATTCTAGTGTTAACCAGGTACATCAAGGATTTGATCAACTACCTATACATCGTGGAATCCACCAAATCTAATTTTGAAGCAAAATCAACTTCTTTAGACTGGTCACCATAGGTGTAGCCATGGAATTGTAGTCCATCATACTGAATATCCTCAAAATATTAACAATGTAGTTCCCTTTTTTGATGAGTATCTCTTCAGGTCTTTGCCACACCTCCAATCCCAAGAATAGTTCATCAGGTCAAGATCCTTCATCTCAAACTCGAGGCTAACTCCCCCTTGCACCTAATGATGAGTTTCTTCTCCCCTATGATGAACAAATAATTAACATACAACACTAAGATCATATGATCACCATCAAAAAACATGTAATAAAGGTATGGATATGCATCATTCTTGGTGAAGCCCAAAGTCATCAAGTAACCATTAATCCTATAATACCATGCCATAGGTGCCTCTTGAGTCCATACAAAAATTTCTTCAATATGAAAATATGGGACCCTTTCCCTTGCACCTCAAAGCACTGAGGTTGTTCTATGTACACTTCCTCCTCAATCACACCATTGAGGATCATAGTCTTTACATCCATTTGATGCATCTTCCAACTCATAACTAAAGTAAGAGAAACAACAATTTTAATCAAAGTGTACCTAACGACTGGAGAAAATATATATTCATAGTCCAATCCCTATTTATGAGAGAATCCTCTCACACAAAACCTCTATTTTTAGTTCTCGATGTTGCCTTATGTTGTATGCTTGATCTTATAGATCCACGTGGAAGTCACCACTAACTTCCTCTTAGGTCTTGGAACTATATCCCACACATCATTCTTCATGATGGACTGGCACTCCTCCATCATGTCATCCTTCCAAACTTGTTGGCCTACTTCCCTGAAGGCTCAGAATCAATTATTTGGCTCATGGATGCCATATAACCCAAGTACCTCTGTGGTCATTTTCTTTCCTTGAAAGTACCACGAGGAGCAGCTTGCCCCTCTACATCTTGCAAAGTGTCACACAACAACACAAGCCTCTTCCTAGTTCTAGTAATACCTTTCAGTGGATTCAATGGTTTTTCTAGTTCCTCCTAATCATCTGAAGGATGAACAACTAGAATGGAAGGACATGTACCTGCATCCTTCAAAGTCTCTTATTCCTCATTATCAATCTCCATGTGGGACTCTCTAGACTTCCTAAAGGCTATCCCCTCATAAAAAAATAACATCCCAACTAACCTCAACCTAACATTATCATGGAATGTAGATCATATAGGCCTTCGAAGTATCACTGTATCCCACAAATGTACACTTCTTCCCATAAGGTTATATCTTCTTCCTCTTCTCCTTAGGAATGTGAACATATACTAGACAATAAAATATCCTCAAATGACTGACCTATGGCTTCACTCCTTTGAATGCCTCCTCATAAGCCTTGTCCTCCAATATCTATGAGGACTCCAATTTTGAACATAAAAATTGTGTTGACTACCTCCACCCACAAGAACATTGGTAGATCCTAATCATGAAACATCACCTTCACCATTTCCATAATATTTTTTTTCTTCCTCTCCACAACTCCATTTTCCTGAGGATTGTAAGGAACTATCCACTTCCTCTTGACCCCATCCTCCTTGTACAAATCATTGACGTCCCTAGAAGTATACTCCACTCAATCATCTCACCTCAAAATTTTTATCTTCTTTTCTATCAAGTTAACCACCCAAGCTTGGAACTTCTAAAACTTGCTAAAAACTTCATCCTTGGTCTTCATGAAATAGATCTAATTTTTCCGTGAGAAATGATCATGTTACATAGTATAAGTAGGAACATAAGGAGGATGTTATCATAGGTTTGCATACATCTAAATGTACTAGATCTAGGATCCCCTTGGATCTACTATCACAAATCATAAACAACCACTTGACATTCTTTTCAAGTGCACAACCTCTGTAAATACCATCATGTTCTACATGGAGCTCTAGAAAACCTGTAACCATATGCCTTAATTCAAGTGAAGCCCTATAATGCATATGGGAAAACGTTTGATGCCATAACTCACATAAAATCATGTACTAATTCTTGGGTTGTTCATCCTATCAGTCTGTATGGACCTCCCTCTCGAACACCAATTACTTTTGCTGAGTCCATGCTTGAGCCGTTAAGCCATATAAGAACCTGACCATCCATAAACGCAACTCGATAAACTCTATATCTTTTGTTGAGATAGAAAGAATGTTCTTATTCAATCCTGGTACATACAAAGCATATCCTATGTGTAGTGAATCTCCAGACTCTAGCTAAAATGAAGTTGACCCAACTTATCTCACTTTATACTTGGTATTATCTCCAAGTTCCACCTGCAATTCTAAATCTCTCTTTATCAAATTAATGAGAGCATCTCATAAACCAGTCACGTGCCTAGAAGTACCACTATCCACTAACCAAACATCACTGCTATTGGTAATAATTCCTGAAAAAAAGAGAAATAAAACTTTATCCTCAACTCCTTCTAGCTTTAGAATAACTTATTTCTGAAACCCGTTTTCCATTCTAAGACTTGGCACCATTTGGCAACATATCAAAAAATCTAGTCAAGCTCTTGAACAATTGTCTCTTATGTTGACTTTAGTGGCTACTCTTTCAAAAAAAAAATATTTGACACCATCTTGAATTTTCTACAAGTTGTATATTAGAAACAATGTTTTTGATATGATAATTACTACCTAATGAACTTTAAATTTTTTTATCTCATGCCATTGATATCATATTTGGCATAGATTTTTAGACAATTTGAATTTGTAAACTTTTCTAAAGAATAATTTCTCGCATGGAAAATTTTAGGGGCTAATATTCGCAGGTAAGCTAATTTTCAATGATTTTTCCAAAAAAAAGATTTGCAAATTTCAATTTTTTATAAAGATGATTCGCCCAAATTTTACAATATAAAATTATTTTTCCTTAAAAATCATAAAAATTACATAGAAAGTATATATAAAATCATTATAAGTTTGAATAATTTTACAAATACATATATAAACATTTTATAGTTTGCATATTAGGGACTAGTGAGATTCGCCAATATTTTTAAACTTCAAGATAATTTTCCATCCTTAAAATTTTTCTTGATTTCTTCTAGTAAAAAAGATGTTTGGTTTTCTCC
Organism: Pinus tabuliformis; assembly: GCA_031772625.1. Lineage (NCBI taxonomy): Eukaryota > Viridiplantae > Streptophyta > Pinopsida > Pinales > Pinaceae > Pinus > Pinus tabuliformis. The sequence continues at coordinate 1,190,422,997 of CM062816.1, read as the reverse complement.
CAAGGTTTTGTTTCCGTGGTAAAATTGTTGTCTCTATTTGTGCATGGTCGCCTCTCTATGATCTTAGCACTTCTGATGCATTTATTATTGAGATTTTCTATGTATAATTGCTCAATTAAATCAAAGTCCAAATACTAGTCAAACTTGGTCAATTTCGAACAAGTCAAAGCTAGTCAAACAATCAGATTTTGACATATAGTCATGCTTGGTCCTATGGTCAATGAATTGTAGTCAATATGGCCTGTGGTCATATCCATACTAGAGTAAAATTTGGTCAATGGTCAAATGGTAAAACTCAAACTTGGACAAATTTTAGTCAATTTGGCCTATTTTTGTTCACACGTGCGACAACTCTAGAAGAGAGAGGATGTGATGATAAATTATCAAACTTAGGTGTCACATCATATATATAAGTTGAATGGGTTAAATTTTGACCAGTATACACACCCTTTCATGGTGGGGTTGACTTGTACTTTTTGATCCTACATGATGCCCAAAAAAATAAAAATTTATTTTAATTTTCGCAATTCTTCTAGGTCAGCTTAGGTAACCTCTTGGCATGTGGGAATACCTCCCGACGCTACAAAAAAATGAAAAGGGATACCAATTTACTGTCAGAGATCAAATAGATGAAATTGGAATTTAACAACTTTTAGAGTTCTTCTTTGATGAAATCCTTCTAGATCGGATTCATTTGGCAATGCCAATGGAAAATAGATGAGGGGGAATACCCTTCATATCTGTGTATTTACACAGTAAAGCCTCTTTTTTCACAACACAGGATCATTCATTCTTTTTCTAAGGGAGATAGATTTGGATTTATATTTAGGGGTTTTCTAGACTCAATCTCGATTGGGGCACTCTTATGGTTTGGAACGATAGTTATCATATTATCAACAAAATATTCCTTATTAGGTTTTTTAATGTAGAAGTCAAGAGTTGGAATCTTGGTTGAGTAAAAGTTGAGGGATCACTGATATGACCACTAATGGTATCGTCCTTCATCTCATCTTTAAAATAGATATATTTCCAATAGTGAGGAATGACTGCACAAAATCCTCTTCTAGTTCAAATTCCACCTAGAAGAGGCTTTCATAATCCATACTTGGTTTGGTAGGAGGATTGAGGACAAGCTTCTTTGTGGTGTTTCCATTAGAGATTGTCATAAAACCTGATCTATAATTGATAAATGCATCAAAAGAGGCTAATCATGGTATTCCAATAATCAAGAGTTGTCCTTTGAAGTGGATTTTAGGATAAAAAACCAAGAAGTCAACTGAATACTCCCAAGAGTCTATGGAAATGACAACATTTTGTAGGATTCCATTTGGTCAAATTTTGGATTGGTCAACTAGTTCCAACACAATATGTGTCGATGTTAGGATGTTAAATCCAAATAGCTCAAGGGTTTCTCTAGTCATAATATTTATTGTAGCACACAGGTCGACTAATGTGTTTGCGATAATTGTCTTTCCTATCTAGACAATCATTATTATATTCCTAGGTCCATCATACATAAAATGTGGTATTTTACCCAACATCAATTTTGACACTTTACCCACTATGTGAATAGTGGGAGGATCTTTTGGTTTCCTACAAGGAATTTTAGCACAAATTTCCCTCATATTTTTAGCATAAATTAGAACATCTCTAGTTACTTGCAACAATGGAGTTTTGTTGCACAATGTTTTCAACTCCTTTAAGAAATCAAAATCATCCCATGGAGTAGTCTTGGCTATGGCTAATCACTCTAGATAAGGAATATTTGTATTGGCTCCAATAGTAACAACAACCTTGACTATTATAGGATTTTCAACATGATTTTCTATTACACATTATTCCTCTAATAATTCTTGAATCAAGGCCTCTTCTTGAGCTGAGTTTTCTTCTTCATCTTTTGTAATAACTGGGGAAGTTCTTGAATTTAGTACTCTCCTCGATCTCAAGTGTATTTCATTATATTTAATGAGGAAGATGCAATAAGTGAGGAATACATGTGCTTCAACTCACTGCACTACCTTATTTTTTGGGTTTTCGTTAGGTTGCATAGGTAGTTGGGGTTGCAAGGTAGGATCACTTGGTGGCGTATTGGAAGGGAGTTGTAGCTATTTCTATTGCACAAGTATTTTATTTTGCATAAGGAACTACCCTAGAAAAGTGGCTCCATTCTATCCTTGAGGCCATGAGACTATCTGACTCGGGAGAGAAATCCACTGTGTCCATGGTGTGGGGTACTAAGTCAAAGGAGGACTAGGAAACTGCCACTGAATTATGTGATACTATGCTAAAGATTATACATGTTAGTCCAAGTATTGAAAGATGATGATGGGTCTTGAGCTATACCTAATGTTCGAGCTTGCCATGGATTCTTGAAGCAAATAAAATATGATGGCTCAATATCCTCACCCGATTATTTGGATAATTATTTTAATCTTAGCAACGATGGGAAATCCTTTTTCGAATGGTCCTTCTTGCAGATACCACAAATTTCTACATTTTTAAGTGGGCACTCTCTGAGGGGATGTTTCTTCCTACAATTGGAGTAGAATATTAATAAAGCCATTTTATCTCCAACTTTATTTCATTTATCCTACAAAACATCCAATTGTGAATAAAAATAGATACTAATATAAGTTTTAAAATTTTCAAACAAATTACAGATTTTTGGCATTATCATTCTGCCATTGGCTAATTTTTGTATCCTAGAAGAGGCATCTCATGCTAAATTTTTGTTCCTTAGTGATCCTCTTGAGATCCTTAACAAAAGTGAAATTATGTCATCGTAAGGATCCTTTGATGTGTCTCCCTTTATCGTGAGATTCAACATATCCACATAATCATTCCTCATTCCCAAGATAAGAATTTTCTTTGAAATGTTTTTTTCCAAATCATTATGTCTATACGTCTACAAATTATATTGGAGGTTCTCAATATAATGATCTAAATTGTCATCATATTTCTAGGACATTTTGAAAAGTTTCTCCCTTTTGTATCTGGTTCTACAATAATCTTGATATTTTCCTAGAAAGATTTTCTTCATATCATCCCAACAAGAGATAGAATCACCACCAAATCCCATAAACCATCTCAATGCATCTCCCTTCAAGGTGTTATGGAAATAACTCAAACTCTATTCATCTAAAGTTTAGTCATAACTATGGCAGAAAACATCAAATTTTCAAAAATGGAAGTGCTTAGGTCTTCATTGGTCATGCCATGAAAATTTGGAAGAGATGAAAGATAAATGTTCTTCATTGGAGCTTATCTAGGAATGTTTCCAATAGGAAATTTGAATTTAGTGGTTGTATCATATTCATTTACATTCACCATTAGGTTTTCGCACAAAATTTGGAGGTTTTTCAAAGGTGCTTCAACTACTCATTGTCCCCCAACGAGTTTCCCTAGCTGCAAAGGTTCTTCTGATCGCTACTCAAGGTGCCTTATAGTACTTCACCAGTATGGGATAGAGTTATCAAGGCGTTTAAAATTCTCCAAGATTGGGTCTTGTTGTTCCAAAGTTTGTTCATTTGTATCCCCGTGTCCTTCTATCAAGTCTTTTGTATTCATCATCTGTTGCTTACGCAAATGATTCGGCATGGGGATAGGTCTGCAAAATTTCTTTCAAAACAAAGGACTCATGGGATTTCATCTTCCAAATTTTTTATCCCTTGGAAGACACCCTTGAGATTTCATTCCTTGAGAAATTATTCCTAAGGCAGATGATTTGTGGGTCCTATCCTCAGGGAATTCACTCTTGAATAAAATGATTTTGTTTCTACTTTCAAAATCGATTCTTGGACAAATGTTACCCATCTTAAATTTTTATTTATTCTTCCTCCATGTCCCCTTATTCTTTAAAGGTTAATATTTTTTTGGGAACCATGTTTCTATTCTTCTTTATTCATGCATCCTACATATCCTAATTCTCTATCATTGCATCTTAAAGAGAAACAATGTCATTTGTGTTTTTTCACCTTTAATAACCCCCCTGGAAGCGACACCAAAATGTTGAAGATTTTTATTGTCTTATTACAACTCATCCACATTAACATAAATTATCAACTAGGGTAAGTCTTTTAATTTCAAGGTTTTCGTGGAATGCATATGTAGGAAACAATCATTAAATTGACATTGATTACCTCCCAGTACATATTTCCCTAATATGCATCCTCAACAAGAACAAAACCCATCAATTAAATATAAATTCTTATCATAAACAAATTCACACTTGCAAGAATTGAATTCACTCACATGAATCTGGAATTTAAAGCCGCACTATTGCAACCACAATTGCATGAAAAGAATAACACTCACCACATAATTCTAGAAATAATAAGAACTCTTATAAGAAAGGAATAACACTCAACACAACCTTTTGAAAATCAGAATTACTCTCACAAGTAAATCCCTTTCATTAATGAAATCCCTCAAATACCATAACCATTCAAAAATCACTTACCAATCTTGCGACACCAAACTGAAAATCATTCAAGCACCACAACCAATCTAGAATCACTAAAAAATGTTACCACTGAAAATGCATTAATATCATTGGGTTGGGAGCAATAAAGGATATCAATACCAAACTACAAAAGAAAGTTGTAATAACAATGTATGAAAATATTATCTACAACAAATTGTGACAATAATTAATAACAATAATTTACAGCAATATTAACAATACAAATCAACACAAGTGTATAATGACTATGGTTGAGTAATAGAGATTTGTATTCAAAATTATCTACAGACTAACATGAGAAAAAACATCAACAATTCAACAATTAAATAATAATAAATATGAAACAATAACCCACAATCTAAACAAATAAAATAACCATGTTACATATACAATCACAACAATCACTGCTAAAGAGGAGGGCCCTTCCTCCTCTGTAGGGAGTTGGAGAAAAATGCACAGCATAAAACCTAACACAATGAATCATAAATCAAACCACAAACTTGTTGAGTCTTTCCTTAATTTATGAAAAAGATACAGTTTCGTAGTTTTGAGGAAAAAGAATGCCAACACCCATTTTGGGGCAACGGGGTCCTGTTTTAAAGGACCTCCTTCACATCTAATCTCGGTAAGGAATAAAATATGAATAGTCTTGAGAATATTTTGATTCTCAAGCAATTTAATAGGGTATTTTTTATAACTGATTACAAAATTTCATATACAAATAAAGTTTTATGCCACAAATGGCTGCCTTAATTAGAAAAACAACTAAAAGATTAGAAATCATAATACTTGTGTCCAAAGCTACCCAAGGAAATTTGAATTATTTCTATCACCTTAGATTGCATTGACCAACACTTCTTATTGAGTAAAAACACACATAATGATAGCCTTAAATAACACTGATACTTTTTGGGGTAATGAAACAATAGAGAACAACATCTGATTATATCAGAGGAACAACATAATGGAGTAGCAACATTATAAAATTCCATAGTATCAACATGGTGAAGTAATTACATCCTAGGTCAATACCTGCTCTTTGGTTAGTTGGTTCATCCTGTAGACATTTTTATTAATACACTGCTAGTAAAGAACCCAAAAAAAATTGTTCCCTCTTAAATGCGAGAAAAATTTAATGGATTAGAGTGATAATCTGAGTCAAAATATAGGATAATAATAGATGAAAATGATGTGATTATTGATAGGAAAATGGACAAAAAGGTAAGGAAAAAGGTGGTAAAAATATGCCAATTCATGAACCCAACACATATCACCCTCAAATTTACTTCAAATAGGTGGATTTGTAATCTTATTTAAGGGTTTTGAATCCCCATAGTGACATTGTGTTTGGGCATTTCTTTGTCACCATTGTCTTGTAACCTTGTTTCTTTTCAACCTACTACATTGAGTGTGTTATATTATTTGGATTCATTTATTTGATGCATGCTTTCTTGTAGGTACAATCTTAGGTTTTGGTTTTGTTTTCTTTGGTTTTTCTGTTGATTTCTTGAACTATTAAATTCTGATCTATTATTGTATGTCAAAGTGATAAAGGAGAGAATTGTGAGGGTTGTATTTATACTGCATTGGAAAGATCTAACTCTCCTATATATAGTTTTCATCAAAAGAAAAGGTTTCACTTTCATATTTTGCATGCCTTTCCTCGAAGAAAGTCAATACACCATCAAGTTGTTGAGTCATGGGATATATATATATATATATATATATATATATATATATATATATATATATATATATATATATATATATATATATATATATATATATATTTTATTTCATTATCCTTTTCTTTAGTTATATCCCTTCTAGTGTTAATATATCAAAGGATTATGGTAAAAATAAGGAAATTATCTATCATCACAATTTAGCTAATTTTTATCACTCCTTATGTAGGAAAGGGACGAAATGGAACAATTGTTGTTTCCTAGCCAAGAAACAGCGTACAGGAAACAAGCCAAGGATGGAGCACGCAGTTATGGATAAGAACAAAGGAGATCACAACATCATCGAAAAGACAGAAAGTTAACTAAAGATGGAAGTTTGCGCGAATCCCTTAAAATCTCTTGATCCTGAGGGATCGTTGTTACTATTTTACCCTTCTTACCGCTTGGCCATTATAAAAGGCAACGATTGTAAAGAGAACGGGGATTGGAGATTATTCAGAAATTACTATTGTATTTTTACTTTGATCATCGACACTCATTGCTGAAACAGAGTATGAACTGGCTGTAACTATTTTGCAAATGATTAATATATAATACAGTTGCTATTCCTTCTCTCATATTGAAGTAATCCAGCGGTGTTCACTGGCGGCTAAGGGCCTAGCCCTGGTGGATTCACTTCTTGTTCCTATATCATTATTTTATGATTTTTGTTGTGTGATGGTTTGGTTTGATTTCCATTTATCACATCGCTTTGCTATTTCATATTCTCAGACTTAACGAAATTACTCTATTTTATAGGTTGCAGAAGTATTGATTCAAGTTGTTATTTAGTTACCTACTTTAGTATTTTCTTATTATTACTTCAGATTTAGTCATTTGAGTTGAACATTCTATTTCCAATCTAGTAATTTAGTTCAGCGTGCTATCTTGAGATTCTCCACTGTAAAGAGCATTGACTACTATTGTCTACGCTCTCAGACCGAGATCCCTGCTGTTCAGATTAGAAAATACTTTTGGAATATCAATCAGTTAAAAGAGAAATGAGTTATTGTTACTGTATTCTTGACTGATACTTGAATGAATGTTTGGTTTGGTTTCATTAGCAAGTTAATCTTTCTTTTAATTGTAATTTGAGTTCACTAGTTGCATCCATTCATTCTTGTATTTGAGAGCACTGTACTACAATTTAGAAACATTACTCTTAAGTAAATAGCCACCACAAACTATGTACAATCTTGAATAGAAAGTCTTGCCCAGATTGATAATTAATGTGAAGATAATTAGGAGTTAAAAAGACACCTTTTATACCTCAAAGTTTTGGTTTCGTTGCCGGGTTGAGTGTAGCCATTTCTAAGGAGTAGTGTGCATCTGATGAGTACCTATTAGGAGAGAATTGGGTATTAAAAATGGAAGGTAAGAACCTGCATATGGAGCATGTAAAAGTCCTTCTCCCCCACCCGCTTTCCAGCAGAATTGTTCAGAACTTAGGGTAGAAGTAAATATTTGAGTTGTGTGTATGACTAACAAGAAAAAAATGGAAAATAATCCAAATCCACTACCCAAACCCAACAAAGCTAAGGGACCAGTGACCCTTGGTTGTGTTAGTGTCAGTCTTTACAGCCTTCCTCCAGTGATCAAATGTGCTCTTACATAGTGATTTTGAAGTGTCAAGATCAAATTTTGTCATTTCAGTGAGTCTTCAAGCAAAATTTGGTCACTAGGCATTAGGTCTAGGGTTTGCCTAAATGTCAGTCCATGTCACTATTCAGCTGAGTCTATCATCATTCAGAGGGTTGTCATTATCATGTCAGTGTCTAATGAGTCATTTGACACCTTGTTCATGCTTCATGTTGTGCCCAGGCAAGGTCATTTCCCTCTCCTAGGGTTTTGAAGGCAATTTTTCTTGGATGGTCAAATCACTGGCAAAACTTGTTTCCTGATGTTCATACACCTTTCCCTATCCTTAAAGTACCTTATCAAACACTTCCCATCCCTTAGATCCGCCAAATTCCTCATTTTTGCACAAACCCTAGTTTCTAGCTACAATCTGGCAATTTTCTAGGTTTGGCCTGTGTTTTGCCCTTTTCGACCCCTTCCCCTCACTCAATCACTGAGATTCCACTTTCCCCTATTTCCTAACATCCTTCCCCACTCCCAAAAATTTCCCCAAGAATTTAGAAGCCCCCTATCCTCTTCATCTCGCTCCATTTCGACAAAATTCCTTGCTTCACACATCGGGACAAGTCGCACTCAAATGATGTTCCAGAGCAATCAAAGATGAATTTTGCAAAACTGAGAGAGGTTTTTTTCCACAACATGCCAAGGAAGAAAAGCCTCTTTCACTTTTTACACAGGTGTCATGGTTGAGAGAAATGTCAAAAATACCGGCGAGAACAAAGGTGCTCCAAGGACGGTTGGCCAAAGCACAAAAACGAAGGAAAACGCCCGATCCACTCCAAACTTTGGCCAAAGCCTCTTTGACTCAGCATGGTACTTGATTGGGGACTCCCAGAATTTTGTCATTTGTGAATTTTTTGTGCAATTTACAGGTTTTTCCCAAGAACTGGTCTCACCCCGGGTGAGACCAGTTTGAAGGGCTGCTCGGAATTTTGAAAACTTGGCATTTTTGGAAAGGGAATTCAAAAAGAAAAATTACCAATACTTGGGAGAAGCCTGATTTTGAGTTTTGAGCCTCCAAAAGCTCAAAATACACCTAAAAAATGACTTTCTGCCCACTTTTTGAGTTGCAGAAAGTGACCTTGGGAGAATCAACTTTTGAGGGGTCAAATCAACTCCAAATCCAGAAATTCCACTTGGGATGGAAATTAGACAGACCAAGCTTTCCAATGAGCCATCTTGCACCTGATTTGGATCAGTGGAACCCACTCAAAAATAGCTGCAAAGGGGCGCGACCAGAACTTCTAGGGGCGCGACCAGAACTTCCAGATTTGCCAGAATTCACATTTTTGGTCAAAAAACACTGTTTTGACTATGGTTGACCATTTTTACTTGTAGATGATGGATAAATGTAATATTTTCATGGCACTTTGGTAATTTTCCGAATTTTGTAATGATCATCTTCAAATTGATGAGCCCCAAGAGACCAAGATCGATTTTATATCTGCTGTAAATACCCCTATACCTTGTAGAATTCCAGATCGGTATAAGCCTCTTGTTTTACCTTCTTTTCTTCATCCTTTCCCCAAAAATTATGATCTATACTTGCCGAGGTTTGACGATGAATGTAAGAATGTCAACGCTGAGCAACATGTGCAGAATTTTGAGTTATTTCTTGACCTTTTTGAAGTTGATGATGAAGATGTTAGTATGAGGCTTTTTGCTCTTTCTTTGCAAGCTGAAGTTAAGAGTTGGTTCAAAAACCCTGCCTGATGCAAGCATCTCAGATTTCCAGCAGTTCGTCAAAATTTTTCTCAATAGGTGGATGATCGGGCAAAACCTTTCCTTGATTGTAGAAGAGTATAACCAGCTGAAAAGATTGCCAGGGGAGACAGTACAACAGTTTTCGGCCAGATTTATTCAAGTTTATTATTCAATGCCAGCTGATATAAGGCCTACTCCTAGATCTACTCTCTTGCACTATCCGGGTGCCTTTGATCCGGAGATGGAGTTTCAGCTGAGGGAAAAGGATATTGCAACACTTCACGAGATGCAAAATTGTGCAGTAAGTGTAGAAGCGCATCTGCTGATCCGACGGGCAAGGATGAAAGAAGAAGAGATGAAAAGCATAGATCCAGCCGAATCTCTAGAGGTAAAGCTTGACGTTTTGGTAAGTGCAGTGGAGGAGATGATGCAAAGAATCAACACAAGGAATGATTATAATTTTCATGGCTCGCTGATTGAAGAAGAACAAGTTGCTGATCCAAAACATTTTGTTTCCCATCCTAGTTGTCATAGCACTTATAGTGATTGTTTTGTAGATCATCTTGGAGAAGAAAGAACTGTTGATATGACATGTATGCTTGATGACGTGTTTTATACCGATGATTTGCCTCAGTATGATCAGTATGATGATGATTATGTTCTCCAAACAGAAGCTAATCTTGCAGACAAATCAGCAGCTCGTTTGTGGGAGGAAGAAGTTCATTTTCAGCAGCTCGAATACAATGATCAGCCATCATATATCAGTTATGACAGTGACGAGGAAAGTGCAGCAAATTTTGAAGTAAGTGAAGGATCTTTGCCTTTTTGTTTTGATTCATGTCAGTTCATCAGAGACAACTTCCATGCAATCACAAATCCGTTGTTGACCAGTCTTGATTTGGATCCTCTTGAGCGCGATGAAAACTTTGTTCAAGACTTCTCATATTCAGATTTGCAACCCCCGAAAGCCATTGATTGTCAAATTGCAGATGATTTAATGATTCAAGGTGACTCCGTACCATTCTGTTTTGAATCATTTCAGTTTTTGAAGGATCGATTGCATAGTACATCTTCAAATGAAAATCCTATAACAAATCAACAGTCACTCAGTCTTAATGTTGAGGATGAAGGTCAGATTATAGATGAAGTTGTGGAAGATGAAATACATGATGTGATGATGCAGGAAGATTCTATACCTTTTTGTTTCGAGGCATTTCAGTTTATAAGGCAGAATTTTCATATTGTCCCTAAAGAACAGAATGAGCAGCATGTAGGAAATCATGTAGTCACATTGGAACCAATAGAAAATGGGTTGCAGCAGTCTTTTCAAGTTTTTCATGATCCAATAGCTGATGTTTTGGATGAGTTTTGCAGTCAAAGTCTTTCTCCATTTACTATGTGTGAGCTTGAAAAATGTGCTGATATGAATTTGATCCGGCAGCCAGTTTCTTCATCATTTTCAGCAGGGGTCTCGTCACAAGGCTCAGATCAAAGTTTGCATGCATGGTATGAGGAAAAGAGAAGTAATCCATTGGATGAGCTAAGTTCCAGTGAGCTTGAATTTCAAGATCCTTATGCAGTGTTTTTGGAGGCGGATAGAGAGTTCATATCATTCAACGGATCTGTTTCTCAGTTGCCATCAGAGTTGCCTTTCAGTAGTTCTCTCTTGTTGCTCATAAACAAACATGTGTGGAGGTTTCAAACAGCAGACGAGATACTTACTTGGTTGCACTGGTTGTTTCATTTCACTTGATCCGCTGATGAATGAAACTGTTAGGGTAGGTTGTGTTGAATAAGCTCCACTTTGAGCATCATTTTCAATTTGTCGGTTGTGTTTAAGTATCGAGTCAGTTTTTAGTTGAGTCATGAGTCCTTTATGAGTCAATTTTTAGTCTTGTTGTTAAGTTAGTTTGTGTCAGTTTTCAGTCATGCATTTCAGCTTGAGTTTATGACTCCATTGCCCAATGAATAAAGCACTGGTCTGCTCTCCCAGAGGTCTAAGGTTCTTGGCACCTCCAAGGAGCTACCATCCCCATTGGAGCCAATGTTAGTGTCAGTCTTTACAGCCTTCCTCCAGTGATCAAATGTGCTCTTACATAGTGATTTTGAAGTGTCAAGGTCAAATTTTGTCATTTCAGTGAGTCTTCAAGCAAAATTTGGTCACTAGGCATTAGGTCTAGGGTTTGCCTAAATGTCAGTCCATGTCACTATTCAGCTGAGTCTATCATCATTCAGAGGGTTGTCATTATCATGTCAGTGTCTAATGAGTCATTTGACACCTTGTTCATGCTTCATGTTGTGCCCAGGCAAGGTCATTTCCCTCTCCTAGGGTTTTGAAGGCAATTTTTCTTGGATGGTCAAATCACCGGCAAAACTTGTTTCCTGATGTTCATACACCTTCCCCTATCCTTAAAGTACCTTATCAAACACTTCCCATCCCTTAGATCCGCCAAATTCCTCATTTTTGCACAAACCCTAGTTTCTAGCTACAATCTGGCAATTTTCTAGGTTTGGCCTGTGTTTTGCCCTTTTCGACCCCTTCCCCTCACTCAATCACTGAGATTCCACTTTCCCCTGTTTCCTAACATCCTTCCCCACTCCCAAAAATTTCCCCAAGAATTTAGAAGCCCCCTATCCCCTTCATCTCGCTCCATTTCGACAAAATTCCTTGCTTCACACATCGGGACAAGTCGCACTCAAATGATGTTCCAGAGCAATCAAAGATGAATTTTGCAAAACTGAGAGAGGTTTTTTTCCACAACATGCCAAGGAAGAAAATCCTCTTTCACTTTTTACACAGGTGTCATGGTGTGAGAGAAATGTCAAAAATACCGGCGAGAACAAAGGTGCTCCAAGGACGGTTGGCCAAAGCACAAAAACGAAGGAAAACGCCCGATCCACTCCAAAATTTGGCCAAAGCCTCTTTGACTCAGCATGGTACTTGATTGGGGACTCCCAGCCCAAATTTCAAGAAATTTGGAGAAAATTTTGTCATTTGTGAATTTTTTGTGCAATTTACAGGTTTTTCCCAAGAACTGGTCTCACCCCGGGTGAGACCAGTTTGAAGGGCTGCTCGGAATTTTGAAAACTTGGCATTTTTGGAAAGGGAATTCAAAAATAAAAATTACCAATACTTGGGAGAAGCCTGATTTTGAGTTTTGAGCCTCCAAAAGCTCAAAATACACCTAAAAAATGACTTTCTGCCCACTTTTTGAGTTGCAGAAAGTGACCTTGGGAGAATCAACTTTTGAGGGGTCAAATCAACTCCAAATCTAGAAATTCCACTTGGGATGGAAAGTAGACAGACCAAGCTTTCCAATGAGCCATCTTGCACCTGATTTGGATCAGTGGAACCCACTCAAAAACAGCTGCAAAGGGGCGCGACCAGAACTTCCAGGGGCGCGACCAGAACTTCCAGATTTGCCAGAATTCACATTTTTGGTCAAAAAACACTGTTTTGACTATGGTTGACCATTTTTACTTGTAGATGATGGATAAATGTAATATTTTCATGGCACTTTGGTAGATTTTATCTTTCTTTACCCTTCTAGAAGCTTCCATGATGTAAAAAGTGAAAAATTAATGCATGGATGAGTTAGCTAAGTAATAGAGGCAAGTTGTTAGGCTGCCTATTTTCTAGTTCTTAGTTTATAATTAGTTCAAACTGCTCCTAGGAAGCTGAGCTCGACCCCTAGAGGTGGGGAAAGAAGTTAGATGGTCTAGATGGTCTATATTATGCTCTCTCCTTCTCATTTTCATGGTTGGACTCTTGTGTAAGGAAGCTTTATTGTATATTGTGCATCTATTTCTGCAATTGAAGGCAAGGAAAGCCAGGGTTTTACAGACATCTTTGAAGATTCTTGTGGATCTGATTGTTGATGGTGTGTTCTCTACATCTTCTTGTAAGTTTGTTTATGTGTTTCACATCTCTCTTATGCTTCTAAATTGGACAGATGAAGTGGTAAAGTTTGAACTCATGTTTTGACATGCTCAACTTTTTAGTTTGTTCAATTTTAATGTTTTCTACTGTCTAGAGAGGATTCGAATTGTGTGTTTTCCCTCTTTAGCTTCTCCTCTATCATCTCTGATCATCCATCTCAGATTAAGGCATCAGCACTCATTCCTACCTTGCCCCTTAGATCCCCCTGTGAAAACTGTGCTCAATCCCCGCACCTTGAATTGCACTTCCACCAATTGCCACCAAAAACCCCAAAAATCATTAAATCAACCCCCTTATCAATTTACTAGCCTAAAATCTTTATTATTAATTGGTCAGCCTAATCATATTGAAAGATCTATCGAATCTGACCCGAGAGAGCCTTCTCATACCTCGTAGGGCTAGCTACGAGGTGAAATGGTTTGATGTAGCCTTGAGAGTTTGTCTATCTCAGCCTAGGTGAATTCCAAGCGCTAACAGGTTGATCAACCTTCATAGACGACATCATTGTTGTTGGGAAAAGTATCCAATACGGAATGCCCCTATCCCACTCTAAGAGGTGATAGTGCCTTAGCAACAAACAGGTAAACTTATTCGAGTATTCTTCTTTATGGAATGCAAGTGAGGAAGAAGGATCTAACTAACCTGTATCTTCCGCTAGTTTTGTCGATCTAAATCGCTCCTCTCTTCGGTAGCTCACAGCTTCTTGCTCCTTCACCGGCCCAGCTTCATTGAATTCCTGCAAGATCACAAGAAAGAGAAACTACACAAAGATACAGATATACATTCATAAAAAGCTCAAGATCAGATTAAGCTAAACATGTAAGCATAACAAAACATCATTGGTATACAACATGTAGGAGAAACTCAAATAGTTTATTGATAAGATAATAAAGTCTGAGAGGAGATACAACCAAGTGAGTTTCGATCCAGCATCTACCTCCCAGCGATGGAATCCCTTCCTCTCCTCCAACAAAGCATAAATCACCCAATGTGCTAATGTCAATCTCAAACCAACAACAATTCTCTGCAAAATACCAAATTCCAGCCTCCTGAACCTCTGGGTGAGAGATCCATATATAGATGTGAGCAGAGAGGATGAGTCAGCTCATGTTTTGACTTGTGGCTTCTCTCTGTCAGTTCTTGATTCCACTTGGAGGTTGAGAACCTCTTACTCATCACTAGTCGAATTCATTGAGGCAAGTGTCATTGGAGAAGATTCTGGAAGCTTCCAGGGTCTTTCCACCTCGTTGAATGAACTTGCCATTTGTCATTTCCCACTCAGCGCACCCTGGTAGTGCTTCTACCTGCATTGCAGTGCACCTAGCCAGTGTAATCTCTGCATTTCAGCGCAGACAGCTAGTGGAGCCTCTGAATTGATCCTGAATTGACTGTTTCTGAGTGGTTTTCGGTGGAAAACTTCTGAGAGAAGTTGTCATTGGTTGACCTTGTTCCTTTAGGAGTTGTAACAACATATTTAGGGACTTTGGATCCCTTGAATTATGGATATTTCATGCTCAATGCTGTAAGGCACAAAAATATCTATAACAGTTGCCCCCTAAAGTATGAGGCCGTTTATCGGGTGAAATGCTTTATTAGGAGGATCCAAAGTTCTTCCAATACTGGGAGGAGACCTGTAATAAGATACAATACAATACATTATTTTTCATACTGCTTTCATGATCTAGCTGAGGCGGGCATTCCCATGCTCAACTTTATAAATTCATTTTTCTGTACATAGAACAGACAACCGTCTGATGGTAGACTGATAATTTTGATGAAATTATCATCCTTCGGTAGGATGATTATCTGTTGCAATGATGTACATGTCAATGTCTTTATCTTTCCTGAATATATATCGCAGCCCGGATGGATGAAACTAGATCCGGGGTCTTCAAACTCATTCGATCTTCACTCTAAGTACAAGTCTATCCATGTGAGAAATGCTCTGAAGTCGAACATGGAAAGACATCGCTTGATTACCGGTCAATGAGGTAAACCGTTAACAAGCGCGAGAGGAATCACCGATAATGATAATGACCCTCAAGGTACTGCAGTACAATTCACGTGGTGTGAATAAAGGACTTGGCGTCGAACACCACGCAAAATCTTTCGGTCGAAGGTCATTGATGTATACCTGTCGCCGGAAGTGAGAAACTTGCCATTGAGGCATGCAAGCTTCAAAGTACTGAAGGGGTTGTTCCTAGATCAACTTCTTGGATAATGAGCTGATGTCGACAAGAAGCGATCCGTCAAAGGAGGGCCTTAATGTATCCCACATCAGTGACACAGAACGGAGCAAATGATTTTGATGGAGGTGAAAACGATCTGATGATATATGGTTCAGGGTGGCGGTCATGAAAGGATGAAGGATAATGTATGGTAGTGGATGGGACACGGTTGACTTCTCTGGATGACTTCTCTTGAACATATCGACGACACTTGTGTGATGGATTGGTAGAATTTACCCCAAAGATGGATGGTATTGGCGAGACCATGGTGATGTGACCAGTGAATGAAACAACCCAACCCGACTCAGGCACGGAGTGGAAGTGTCATGTTCAAGAGCGACTTGCTACCAATAAATTTCTTTGAGTTTCTTCCCATTTTTTCCCCAGTCATTGCTGACCAGTACCTCTTTATTTTTTTCAAGCTTGAGGAGGATAACATATGCTTGTTCTATAATTTTCCCTTCGGGCAAACCCATCGCTATGTTTTAACGAGCCTAGCGATAGTGAAACTCGTTCTCGTCTAAAGACAAGTTTGTCGCTATTTAATGTTTTTAACGAGTCTAACGACAAAGATAACTCGGTCCTTTTCATTTTTAGAGAGTCTGAAAAGGTACGTAAAGTCAACTCCGAAAGTCCTTTTTCATCATCTAATCCCTTAAGTCCGAAAAAGTATAAAACAATACAGAAGGGATGAGTTTTCGATAGTTTTAACGAGCCGAACAAAACAAGCGCTCGATCTTTTTGTGCAATAATCCCTCAGGTCCAAAAAGATTAAAATCTAGAGGAGGGATAGCACTTCCGGTCGCTTTAACGAGCTGGAAGGCCAAAACTCGGCAATCTTTTCATATTTTACGAGTCAGATGAAAAGAGCTTAAAGAAGACTCGTCTTTTGAGGAACAAGTGATAAAATGGGTTAGCAGCTGATTCCAGGTAAGAGTTGGAATTTTCCAATCACGGCAGTGTCACAAGGATGGCTAGTGAAATCACTCTTCGCAGATGTTCCTCAAAATGGGTAAACAATCATATGGAGGTGAATGATCGGCCAATGGAAAAGTGGAGGTGACGGTGCAAACACGACCAAGGCTTTAATGGCTGATAATGTTACATTCACGGTGGTTATTTACCGGGGGATAGTTCATTTTTTAATGAGCTTAAACGCGGAAAAACACTGCTCAATCTTATGTTTATTTTTTAACGAGCATGAACTATGTGCTAAAACTGCTCGATCTTATGTTTATTTTTTAACGAGCATGAACTATGTGCTAAAACTGCTCGATTTTCCAGTCATATGATAAGAATGTCTCATGTAAGATGCCATTTTTTATGGAGCTTGCGCCTTACCAAAGCTATGCCCCGCATCCTTTCATTATGCAAGCTCGGACATGACTAATCCTACGAGTTTAAAGGGTTAGACCTACAGGTTTAAAGGGAGGACCTAAAAATTTAAAAAATAAATAGTCGCCCCTTGCTTGCGCTCCAAAAGGTTTGCATGCCCCCAGACATAAAGTACGATTTCAAGGTTACCTCTCAATTTGCAGATAAAACATTTGTTTTACTAGGAAATGCCTACCTCTTTCAGGTTACCCAAAGATTGTTCTATTAATCTTTCAAACAAAACACTTCTTCGGCAATGTCTACCGAAATAGACAAAGGTGAGAGACTCCGTCTGTCAACTCACATAACTTTGACAAAAGAATCTTATTCTAGAATAACCCTCTTCCAGCATGGGCGGGGTACAGACTAGTCATATTCTCCCGCGGAAACCTACCCTATACCCAAAGTTTTCCTGCCGAAATAGGCCAGGACGCATGCCCCCTGGGTTCCAGTCATATCCTTCCGAATTACTCGTGCTCATCGGGAGGACGGACCGTGGGTTGAGACATTTCTTGCGTGAAGAGACCATTTAAGGAAGGTATATGACTATTTGCGATGCGTGATCCGAGAAATGAAAGCTGGTCCACGAGCTTGACCACTCTTCCTTCATGTGGAAAACACATTACTCTAAAGAGTGAGGAGACGATGGCTCCCATGCAATATATATAGTCTCGTCCAAGGAGTAGGTTATAATCCAAGGGTCCTTGAACAACCATCACGTTCATTTGAACGGTCTTCCCTTTCAATGTGATAGGCACATTGGGGAGGATCCCTAAAGGTCGACTGGTTCCTTTATCAAAGCCTGTCAGATTTCTCATTTCAGGCAAAAGCGCTGGCGAACCAAGCGCTTTCCAAGCAGTGGAGGAAAGGATACTCACAGATGCCCCTCCATCAATGATGGTGCTAGCCATGACCATTCTGTATATTTGGACGATAATTCTGAATGGTATGCTTGCCGGCAAATGGGGTCTGCCTAGTTGGTTCCAGTCGAAGGAGACAACTAGGTTGCTTTGTGGTGGGATCGAGTAAACGGCCGGGTATCACTCTGACGAACTTCCTTCCTGCGATAAAGGAATGGGGGGAATGCCCCCGTGCTCGTCGGAGTCTGTGTTGATGAAGAGAATTTGGATAGTGTCATCTTTATCCTCTTCAGTGACTGGATCATTCGAAGATAAATCCTCTGAAGGCAAGACCGGGTGAACTGCCGCCTCGACCTTTTGACTTTCATTGGGTATGGATTCAGCTGGTTCATCTTCAATGACCGGTGCTTCAGCTGACCACTTAAGCGGGCCAGCTGGATTTTCAACTAACGAAGGACTCGGCAAGAGTTTTTTATATCCAGGAGGAAGTCGTAACGGTGAAACCGGACGATCATCCAAAACTCTTTTCGCTTCATCTAAGAAGGGACAACGGTGGATGGCGTGGTTGCCTTCGCACAGTCTACAGGGAGATCTAGCTCTCCCTTTTTGTCCAAGGACTTCACTCTCGCTAGTTGACGGTATGCATTCAACATGGCTATGAGAGGTTGATGCCACCGGATTGTGCAAACGGGGAGACCAGTCCCTTAGTATCCGAGGGATGCAGGGACAATCTCTGTGGAAGTGGTCTCCCTTGCATATGACACATGGCGATTTAGGCCTAGTCAGTGCTGTGTGTGGATTTTTGTCAGACGACACTTGTTTGTCCCCAGTCGCTTTTGGCTCCTTCTTCTTCTTCTCTTTCTTCTTCTTTTCCTTCTTCTCCTTAGGAACTTGGTTTTTTGTTTTACCAGTTCCGTCAAGCGAAGAGGAAGGAGGAGAGGAAGAATTAGAGGAAGTAGAAGGCTGGTGGGCAACTCTGGATTGGTCTAACTGTTGATTCGACTGTTCAGGAATAGTGGCGTTCTGAACGACATTGGTTGAGAAGAGCCAGACCGACAAACCAATTTTCAGTCCTGGAAGCGACAATGTGGCCATATGGGGCACACCAACATCTCCCCAAGAGGAGAAGGGACTAGGATTTCACCAAGGGGAATTCCTTGGTTGGTGGGTTCCATTTTCTCAACCTAAAGATCAACGCAAGAAAAAAGGGGTGATTGTTCCGTTTAAAATAAATTTTAACGACGCTTTAGACACAACTTGCTTTTTCAATTTTAAGGAGTCGAGAAAAAGCTAAAGATGACTCTAGTCTCCTTCGATGTTTTAACGAGCCCGAAGTGACAAATGCCCGGATGGACTTTTTCCGTTATAGAGTTTGAAAAAGGCCAAAAGGAACTACTCTGGAGTTCTAGGTAGAGGGTGTGCCAAACTTTTCGCAAAACCGTAGAATACTTTTTAAGGTACGGGCGGTCAATCTTCCTGAATGCTGTGTTCAGTGCATTGCGATCAGTAGGGCGGCCGACACGGCTTCCTAAGGATAAAGGTTTTATGCCTATAGGGGTCTCCCAATATATACTCGACGGTACGTGGGAGCACAATCCGTACTGGCGCTATCGTCTCTCAGGAGGAATCACCCAACCATCAGCGAGATCGACAGTCACCAGGTTTTACGACACCGGAACACGTCTCTAGCCTAGACCTCTATGTTGTGCGTTATGTTACAAAGCGTTGTTAAGTTCATTCAATTTATTTTAGGTTGATCTTTCTTAGAAGTTTGCCTTTTTGGATCACCACGAGATGTATGATACAATTCCTAAATGCAGTCTAA